>OY744481.1:101479808-102030697 GCA_963556165.1 Tipula helvola
ACTACACTTTCTAATATTTTAGATGACGCATTTAATATTGATATTGGCCTGTTATTGTTTAGCAGTAAATAATTTCCAGATTTTGGTATCGGAATAACCTTGCCAAATTTCAAGGAATTATAAATTTACTATTAATAATTGCATTATTAATACATTTTTCGTAAACACTTGCAAGATTTCCAGCAAACTTTGTAATAAATTTCGCCGAGACTCCATCGATTCCTGTAGAAGCACTTAGGTTTAGGTTCTGCATATGTTGTTTAACCTCTACTTCATGGACACGAGTAAACTGTAAAGGAACAGTAATGGCATACCTGATGTAGTCGAAATCAATAATATTTGGTTTGGGTAGCACCTGTGTAATACTCTCGCCAATAGTGATGAAAAATGTATTAAAAATATTACTAAGCTTCAACTCATCCGATACAACATCAGTCCCAATAATCAGACTATGTAGGCTTCACTGCATAATTGACATCTCTGTTATAAAGAACTCGTTTTACATTTTTCCAAAGAATTCTGAAATCAGCGCAATTCCCAAATTCTCTACAATTGTATATTTTCTTAAGCTTAATATTTTTATTAGCGGCCAGCTTTTTATATTTATTATATTGTTCAACTAAATAATAGTTATTTGGAGATTTTTTCATCATCCGCCGGTATCTTTCTCTTTTATCTATAAGATCCAGAAGCTCCTTTTCACCCAGTCTTTCCTTTTTCTCTTTCTATTTATCAAGATAGTTTTCGTGTTATTTCTGACTAAAAGGGACAAATTTCTGATTACTTCATCAAAATCTGATTCATTCTTAAGTAAATCCCATATTGGGGATTCAATTACAATTTTATTTAAAAATGAAAAACCATTTGTATTCACAGTTTCGACATATTTTGAAACAACTTTGTTTGAATCTTTATGCAGCAAATCTAATTAAAAGTCACCAAATACTATACTTTTAGGATAACTGTGGAATATTTCATGTAACCGAACATTAAATACACATAAGTTGGTGTCATGTCCTCTATAAATAGCCATCACATTAATATTATAATTCAAAAGCTTAATTACCAAATAATTAGAATCATCAAAATCCTCCTCGAATAACTGCACTGCATCAATTGTATCCTTCATAAAAATACACCCCACCACTTCCTTTATGTATTCTAATTGAATGAAACGCACGATATCCCGGAATGTTAAAGTGCGGACCATCATTTTCCCGTAGCCATGTTTCGCTTAATATTACTATATGAGCCACGTATTTTAAGGAATGAATAAGAGTTTCAATATCATATAAAATATTTAGGAGAGATTGAATATTCATATAAATAAAATTTAACTGTTTACGATCGCCTCTATCATCAATATAAACATGATCGTGTGTTCCATGCGTTACATAATCTGTTGTTATGTCAAATAAATTGTTATTATCATCATCTGGTACTTCAATCATATAGCTATGCCGTTTTTATGTTATATTTAATATTTAATTAGTTATTAGTTAATCTAAAATATAAACAAGAAAAAAAGGAAATAGTAATATCAATATATGTATAACTTACTGGGTATCTTCATTTAAAATGATGGGAGAGGAATTAAGCGATGCATACTGCTCTTTTTCTACATGAGTTTCGATCCAAGTTCTCACATCGGAATTCATTGACGCCGTTTGAGTCGGCGATTCTATAGGATTTCCATATTTTACAAATAAAATTAATTAAATTTTACTGGGTAGCGTATGATAAAATTTGATAAACACTTACACCACTTACACAATAAAGCTCTCCATTTTTGAGGCCATCTTTAAATAACATTTTAGGCCCAAAATATTTAGGTTCTTTGAACAAATCGTTTGGAGCACAATTACAGATTTTGAATTTCTGTGGCTCAGAATTTCCTGATGTATAGTAAGGTGATTTTCAAAAAATATCGAATTTTCTATTAAATGTTCGGAAATAATCAAGCAATTCAAATACGCGTTTGCACAACAATTACAGGGCCTGAAACCTATATTTAGGGGTATCAAGAACCGCAATCGAAGCACAATTACAGATTTTGAATTTCTGTGGCTCAGAATTTCCTGATGTATAGTAAGGTGATTTTCTTAAAATATCGAATTTTCTATGAAATGTTCGGAAATAATCAAGCAATTCAAATACGCGTCTACACAGCAATTACAGGTCCCGAAACCTATACTTAGAGATATCAAGAACCGCAATCGGAGCACAATTACAGATTTTGAATTTCTGTGGCTCAGAATTTCCTGATGTATAGTAAGGTGATTTTCATAAAATATCGAATTTTCTATGAAATGTTCGGAAATAATCAAGCAATTCAATTACGCGTTGGCACAACAATTACAGGTCCCGGAACCTATATTTAGGGGTATCAAGAACCGCAATCGGAGCACAATTGCAGATTTTGAATTTCTGTGGCTCAGAATTTCCTGATGTATAGTAAGGTGATTTTCATAAAATATCGAATTTTCTTTGAAATGTACGGAAATAATCAAGCAATTCAAATACGCGTTTACACAGCAATTACAGGTCCCGAAACCTATATTTAGGGGTATCAAGAACCGCAATCGGAGCACAATTGCAGATTTTGAATTTCTGTGGCTCAGAATTTCCTGATGTATAGTAAGGTGATTTTCATAAAATATCGAATTTTCTTTGAAATGTACGGAAATAATCAAGCAATTCAAATACGCGTTTGCACAACAATTACAGGTCCCGGAACCTATATTTAGGGGTATCAAGAACCGCAATCGGAGCACAATTTCAGATTTTGAATTTCTGTGGCTCAGAATTTCCTGATGTATAGTAAGGTGATTTTCAAAAAATATCGAACTTTCTATGAAATGTACGGAAATAATCAAGCAATTCAAATACGCGTTGGCACAAAAATTACAGGTCCCGAAACCTATATTTAGAGATATCATAACCGCAATCGGAGCACAATTTCAGATTTTGAATTTCTGTGGCTCAGAATTTCCTGATGTATAGTAAGGTGATTTTCAAAAAATATCGAATTTTCTATGAAATGTACGGAAATAATCAAGCAATTCAAATACGCGTTGGCACAACAATTACAGGGCCCGAAACCTATATTTAGGGGTATCAAGAACCGCAATCGAAGCACAATTACAGATTTTGAATTTCTGTGGCTCAGAATTTCCTGATGTATAGTAAGGTGATTTTCTTAAAATATCGAATTTTCTATGAAATGTACGGAAATAATCAAGCAATTCAAATACGCGTCTACACAGCAATTACAGGTCCCGGAACCTATATTTAGGGGTATCAAGAACCGCAATCGGAGCACAATTTCAGATTTTGAATTTCTGTGGCTCAGAATTTCCTGATGTATAGTAAGGTGATTTTCAAAAAATATCGAACTTTCTATGAAATGTACGGAAATAATCAAGCAATTCAAATACGCGTTGGCACAAAAATTACAGGTCCCGAAACCTATATTTAGAGATATCATAACCGCAATCGGAGCACAATTTCAGATTTTGAATTTCTGTGGCTCAGAATTTCCTGATGTATAGTAAGGTGATTTTCAAAAAATATCGAATTTTCTATGAAATGTACGGAAATAATCAAGCAATTCAAATACGCGTTGGCACAACAATTACAGGGCCCGAAACCTATATTTAGGGGTATCAAGAACCGCAATCGAAGCACAATTACAGATTTTGAATTTCTGTGGCTCAGAATTTCCTGATGTATAGTAAGGTGATTTTCAAAAAATATCGAACTTTCTATGAAATGTACGGAAATAATCAAGCAATTCAAATACGCGTTGGCACAACAATTACAGGTCCCGGAACCTATATTTAGGGGTATCAAGAACCGCGATCGGAGCACAATTGCAGATATTAAATTTCTGTGGCTCAGAATTTCCTGATGTATAGTAAGGTGATTTTCAAAAAATATCGAATTTTCTATGAAATGTACGGAAATAATCAAGCAATTCAAATACGCGTTGGCACAACAATTACAGGGCCCGAAACCTATATTTAGGGGTATCAAGAACCGCAATCGAAGCACAATTACAGATTTTGAATTTCTGTGGCTCAGAATTTCCTGATGTATAGTAAGGTGATTTTCTTAAAATATCGAATTTTCTATGAAATGTACGGAAATAATCAAGCAATTCAAATACGCGTCTACACAGCAATTACAGGTCCCGGAACCTATATTTATGGATATCAAGAACCGCAATCGGAGCACAATTGCAGATTTTAAATTTCTGTGGCTCAGAATTTCCTGATGTATAGTAAGGTGATTTTCATAAAATATCGAATTTTCTATGAAATGTACGGAAATAATGAAGCAATTCAAATACGCGTTGGCACAACAATTACAGGTCCCGAAACCTATATTTAGGGGTATCAAGAACCGCGATCGGAGCACAATTGCAGATATTAAATTTCTGTGGCTCAGAATTTCCTGATGTATATTAAGGTGATTTTCATAAAATATCGAATTTTCTATGAAATGTTCGGAAATAATCAAGCAATTCAAATACGCGTCTACACAGCAATTACAGGTCCCGGAACCTATATTTAGAGGTATCAAGAACCGCAATCGGAGCACAATTACAGATTTTGAATTTCTGTGGCTCAGAATTTCCTGATGTATAGTAAGGTGATTTTCAAAAAATATCGAATTTTCTATTAAATGTTCGGAAATAATCAAGCAATTCAAATACGCGTTTGCACAACAATTACAGGGCCTGAAACCTATATTTAGGGGTATCAAGAACCGCAATCGAAGCACAATTACAGATTTTGAATTTCTGTGGCTCAGAATTTCCTGATGTATAGTAAGGTGATTTTCTTAAAATATCGAATTTTCTATGAAATGTTCGGAAATAATCAAGCAATTCAAATACGCGTCTACACAGCAATTACAGGTCCCGGAACCTATATTTAGGGATATCAAGAACCGCAATCGGAGCACAATTGCAGATTTTAAATTTCTGTGGCTCAGAATTTCCTGATGTATAGTAAGGTGATTTTCATAAAATATCGAATTTTCTATGAAATGTACGGAAATAATGAAGCAATTCAAATACGCGTTGGCACAACAATTACAGGTCCCGAAACCTATATTTAGGGGTATCAAGAACCGCGATCGGAGCACAATTGCAGATATTAAATTTCTGTGGCTCAGAATTTCCTGATGTATATTAAGGTGATTTTCATAAAATATCGAATTTTCTATGAAATGTTCGGAAATAATCAAGCAATTCAAATACGCGTTTACACAGCAATTACAGGTCCCGAAACCTATACTTAGAGATATCAAGAACCGCAATCGGAGCACAATTACAGATTTTAAATTTCTATGGCTCAGAATTTCCTGATGTATATTAAGGTGATTTTCATAAAATATCGAATTTTCTATGAAATGTTCGGAAATAATCAAGCAATTCAAATACGCGTCTACACAGCAATTACAGGTCCCGGAACCTATATTTAGGGATATCAAGAACCGCAATCGGAGCACAATTGCAGATTTTAAATTTCTGTGGCTCAGAATTTCCTGATGTATAGTAAGGTGATTTTCATAAAATATCGAATTTTCTATGAAATGTACGGAAATAATGAAGCAATTCAAATACGCGTTGGCACAACAATTACAGGTCCCGAAACCTATATTTAGGGGTATCAAGAACCGCGATCGGAGCACAATTGCAGATATTAAATTTCTGTGGCTCAGAATTTCCTGATGTATATTAAGGTGATTTTCATAAAATATCGAATTTTCTATGAAATGTTCGGAAATAATCAAGCAATTCAAATACGCGTTATCACAGCAATTACAGGTCCCGGAACCTATATTTAGAGGTATCAAGAACCGCAATCGGAGCACAATTACAGATTTTGAATTTCTGTGGCTCAGAATTTCCTGATGTATAGTAAGGTGATTTTCATAAAATATCGAATTTTCTATGAAATGTTCGGAAATAATCAAGCAATTCAAATACGCGTTTACACAGCAATTACAGGTCCCGAAACCTATATTTAGAGATATCAAGAACCGCAATCGGAGCACAATTACAGATTTTGAATTTCTGTGGCTCAGAATTTCCTGATGTATAGTAAGGTGATTTTCATAAAATATCGAATTTTCTATGAAATGTTCGGAAATAATTAAGCAATTCAATTACGCGTTGGCACAACAATTACAGGTCCCGGAACCTATATTTAGGGGTATCAAGAACCGCGATCGGAGCACAATTGCAGATATTAAATTTCTGTGGCTCAGAATTTCCTGATGTAGGGGAAAGTGGGGTATAAGCGTGCCCTTAAGGAAAACCCGATAAAAAAGGAATTTATAAACTTATTTCCAAATAGCTTACACTGTTTTCTGAGAGTTAGATATGTACGCATCTTAACTGCATACTTAGATTCCCAAATAGTTTCTTCGAAAGAGCACAATTGCAGATATTAAATTTCTGTGGCTCAGAATTTCCTGATGTATAGTAAGGTGATTTTCAAAAAATATCGAACTTTCTATGAAATGTACGGAAATAATCAAGCAATTCAAATACGCGTTGGCACAACAATTACAGGTCCCGAAACCTATATTTAGGGGTATCAAGAACCGCGATCGGAGCACAATTGCAGATATTAAATTTCTGTGGCTCAGAATTTCCTGATGTATAGTAAGGTGATTTTCAAAAAATATCGAATTTTCTATGAAATGTACGGAAATAATCAAGCAATTCAAATACGCGTCTACACAGCAATTACAGGTCCCGGAACCTATATTTAGGGATATCAAGAACCGCAATCGGAGCACAATTGCAGATTTTAAATTTCTGTGGCTCAGAATTTCCTGATGTATAGTAAGGTGATTTTCATAAAATATCGAATTTTCTATGAAATGTACGGAAATAATGAAGCAATTCAAATACGCGTTGGCACAACAATTACAGGTCCCGAAACCTATATTTAGGGGTATCAAGAACCGCGATCGGAGCACAATTGCAGATATTAAATTTCTGTGGCTCAGAATTTCTGATGTATATTAAGGTGATTTTCATAAAATATCGAATTTTCTATGAAATGTTCGGAAATAATCAAGCAATTCAAATACGCGTTTACACAGCAATTACAGGTCCTGAAACCTATATTTAGAGATATCAAGAACCGCAATCGGAGCACAATTACAGATTTTGAATTTCTGTGGCTCAGAATTTCCTGATGTATAGTAAGGTGATTTTCTTAAAATATCGAATTTTCTATGAAATGTACGGAAATAATCAAGCAATTCAAATACGCGTCTACACAGCAATTACAGGTCCCGGAACCTATATTTAGGGATATCAAGAACCGCAATCGGAGCACAATTGCAGATTTTAAATTTCTGTGGCTCAGAATTTCCTGATGTATAGTAAGGTGATTTTCATAAAATATCGAATTTTCTATGAAATGTACGGAAATAATGAAGCAATTCAAATACGCGTTGGCACAACAATTACAGGTCCCGAAACCTATATTTAGGGGTATCAAGAACCGCGATCGGAGCACAATTGCAGATATTAAATTTCTGTGGCTCAGAATTTCTGATGTATATTAAGGTGATTTTCATAAAATATCGAATTTTCTATGAAATGTTCGGAAATAATCAAGCAATTCAAATACGCGTTTACACAGCAATTACAGGTCCTGAAACCTATATTTAGAGATATCAAGAACCGCAATCGGAGCACAATTACAGATTTTGAATTTCTGTGGCTCAGAATTTCCTGATGTATAGTAAGGTGATTTTCATAAAATATCGAATTTTCTATTAAATGTATGGAAATAATCAAGCAATTCAAATACGCGTCTACACAGCAATTACAGGCAACGGAACCTATATTTAGGGGTATCGAAAACCGCGATCGGAGCACAATTGCAGATTTTGAATTTCTGTGGCTCAGAATTTCCTGATGTATAGTAAGGTGATTTTCATAAAATATCGAATTTTCTATGAAATGTTCGGAAATAATTAAGCAATTCAATTACGCGTTGGCACAACAATTACAGGTCCCGGAACCTATATTTAGGGGTATCAAGAACCGCGATCGGAGCACAATTGCAGATATTAAATTTCTGTGGCTCAGAATTTCCTGATGTAGGGGAAAGTGGGGTATAAGCGTGCCCTTAAGGAAAACCCGATAAAAAAGGAATTTATAAACTTATTTCCAAATAGCTTACACTGTTTTCTGAGAGTTAGATATGTACGCATCTTAACTGCATACTTAGATTCCCAAATAGTTTCTTCGAAAGAGCACAATTGCAGATATTAAATTTCTGTGGCTCAGAATTTCCTGATGTATAGTAAGGTGATTTTCAAAAAATATCGAACTTTCTATGAAATGTACGGAAATAATCAAGCAATTCAAATACGCGTTGGCACAACAATTACAGGTCCCGAAACCTATATTTAGGGGTATCAAGAACCGCGATCGGAGCACAATTGCAGATATTAAATTTCTGTGGCTCAGAATTTCCTGATGTATAGTAAGGTGATTTTCAAAAAATATCGAATTTTCTATGAAATGTACGGAAATAATCAAGCAATTCAAATACGCGTCTACACAGCAATTACAGGTCCCGGAACCTATATTTAGGGATATCAAGAACCGCAATCGGAGCACAATTGCAGATTTTAAATTTCTGTGGCTCAGAATTTCCTGATGTATAGTAAGGTGATTTTCATAAAATATCGAATTTTCTATGAAATGTTCGGAAATAATGAAGCAATTCAAATACGCGTTGGCACAACAATTACAGGTCCCGAAACCTATATTTAGGGGTATCAAGAACCGCGATCGGAGCACAATTGCAGATATTAAATTTCTGTGGCTCAGAATTTCTGATGTATATTAAGGTGATTTTCATAAAATATCGAATTTTCTATGAAATGTTCGGAAATAATCAAGCAATTCAAATACGCGTTTACACAGCAATTACAGGTCCTGAAACCTATATTTAGAGATTTCAAGAACCGCAATCGGAGCACAATTACAGATTTTGAATTTCTGTGGCTCAGAATTTCCTGATGTATAGTAAGGTGATTTTCATAAAATATCGAATTTTCTATTAAATGTATGGAAATAATCAAGCAATTCAAATACGCGTCTACACAGCAATTACAGGCAACGGAACCTATATTTAGGGGTATCGAAAACCGCGATCGGAGCACAATTGCAGATTTTAAATTTCTGTGGCTCAGAATTTCCTGATGTATAGTAAGGTGATTTTCAAAAAAATATCGAACTTTCTATGAAATGTACGGAAATAATCAAGCAATTCAAATACGCGTTGGCACAAAAATTACAGGTCCCGAAACCTGTATTTACAGTTATCAAGAACCGCAATCGGAGCACAATTTCAGATTTTGAATTTCTGTGGCTCAGAATTTCCTGATGTATAGTAAGGTGATTTTCTTAAAATATCGAATTTTCTATGAAATGTACGGAAATAATCAAGCAATTCAAATACGCGTCTACACAGCAATTACAGGTCCCGGAACTACATTTAGGGATATCAAGAACCGCAATCGGAGCACAATTGCAGATTTTAAATTTCTGTAGCTCAGAATTTCCTGATGTATATTAAGGTGATTTTCATAAAATATCGAATTTTCTATGAAATGTACGGAAATAATCAAGGAATTCAAATACGCGTCTACAGAGCAATTACAGGTCCCGGAACCTATATTTCGAGATACATCAGGAACCGCAATCGGAGCACAATTACAGATTTTTGAATTTCTGTGGCTCAGAATTTCCTGATGTATATTAAGGTGATTTTCATAAATATCGAATTTTCTATGAAATGTACGGAAATAATCAAGCAATTCAAATACGCGTCTACACAGCAATTACAGGTCCCGGAACCTATATTTAGGGATATCAAGAACCGCAATCGGAGCACAATTGCAGATTTTAAATTTCTGTGGCTCAGAATTTCCTGATGTATAGTAAGGTGATTTTTCATAAAATATCGAATTTTCTATGAAATGTACGGAAATAATGAAGCAATTCAAATACGCGTTGGCACAACAATTACAGGTCCCGAAACCTATATTTAGGGGTATCAAGAACCGCGATCGGAGCACAATTGCAGATATTAAATTTCTGTGGCTCAGAATTTCCTGATGTATATTAAGGTGATTTTCATAAAATATCGAATTTTCTATGAAATGTTCGGAAATAATCAAGCAATTCAAATACGCGTTTACACAGCAATTACAGGTCCCGAAACTATACTTAGAGATATCAAGAACCGCAATCGGAGCACAATTACAGATTTTAAATTTCTGTGGCTCAGAATTTCCTGATGTATAGTAAGGTGATTTTCATAAAATATCGAATTTTCTATGAAATGTTCGGAAATAATCAAGCAATTCAAATACGCGTCAGAACAGCAATTACAGGTCCGGAACCTATATTTAGGGATATCAAGAACCGCAATCGGAGCACAAATGCAGATTTTAAATTTCTGTAGCTCAGAATTTCCTGATGTATAGTAAGGTGATTTTCATAAAATATCGAATTTTCTATGAAATGTACGGAAATAATGAAGCAATTCAAATACGCGTTGGCACAACAATTACAGGTCCCGAAACCTATATTTAGGGGTATCAAGAACCGCGATCGGAGCACAATTGCAGATATTAAATTTCTGTGGCTCAGAATTTCCTGATGTATATTAAGGTGATTTTCATAAAATATCGAATTTTCTATGAAATGTACGGAAATAATCAAGGAATTCAAATACGCGTCTACACAGCAATTACAGGTCCCGGAACCTATATTTCGAGATATGAGGAACCGCAATCGGAGCACAATTACAGATTTTGAATTTCTGTGGCTCAGAATTTCCTGATGTATATTAAGGTGATTTTCATAAATATCGAATTTTCTATGAAATGTACGGAAATAATCAAGCAATTCAAATACGCGTCTACACAGCAATTACAGGTCCCGGAACCTATATTTAGGGATATCAAGAACCGCAATCGGAGCACATTTGCAGATTTTAAATTTCTGTGGCTCAGAATTTCCTGATGTATAGTAAGGTGATTTTCATAAAATATCGAATTTTCTATGAAATGTACGGAAATAATGAAGCAATTCAAAATACGCGTTGGCACAACAATTACAGGTCCCGAAACCTATATTTAGGGGTATCAAGAACCGCGATCGGAGCACAATTGCAGATATTAAATTTCTGTGGCTCAGAATTTCCTGATGTATATTAAGGTGATTTTCATCAAATATCGAATTTTCTATGAAATGTTCGGAAATAATCAAGCAATTCAAATACGCGTTTACACAGCAATTACAGGTCCCGAAACCTATACTTAGAGATATCAAGAACCGCAATCGGAGCACAATTACAGATTTAAATTTCTGTGGCTCAGAATTTCCTGATGTATAGTAAGGTGATTTTCATAAAATATCGAATTTTCTATGAAATGTTCGGAAATAATCAAGCAATTCAAATACGCGTCTACACAGCAATTACAGGTCCCGGAACCTATATTTAGGGATATCAAGAACCGCAATCGGAGCACAATTGCAGATTTTAAATTTCTGTGGCTCAGAATTTCCTGATGTATAGTAAGGTGATTTTCATAAATATCGAATTTTCTATGAAATGTACGGAAATAATGAAGCAATTCAAATACGCGTTGGCACAACAATTACAGGTCCCGAAACCTATATTTAGGGGTATCAAGAACCGCGATCGGAGCACAATTGCAGATATTAAATTTCTGTGGGTCAGAATTTCCTGATGTATAGTAAGGTGATTTTCAAAAAATATCGAATTTTCTATGAAATGTACGGAAATAATCAAGCAATTCAAATACGCGTCTACACAGCAATTACAGGTCCCGGAACCTATATTTAGGGATATCAAGAACCGCAATCGGAGCACAATTGCAGATTTTAAATTTCTGTAGCTCAGAATTTCCTGATGTATAGTAAGGTGATTTTCATAAAATATCGAATTTTCTATGAAATGTACGGAAATAATGAAGCAATTCAAATACGCGTTGGCACAACAATTACAGGTCCCGAAACCTATATTTAGGGGTATCAAGAACCGCGATCGGAGCACAATTGCAGATATTAAATTTCTGTGGCTCAGAATTTCCTGATGTATATTAAGGTGATTTTCATAAAATATCGAATTTTCTATGAAATGTACGGAAATAATGAAGCAATTCAAATACGCGTTGGCACAACAATTACAGGTCCCGAAACCTATATTTAGGGGTATCAAGAACCGCGATCGGAGCACAATTGCAGATATTAAATTTCTGTGGCTCAGAATTTCCTGATGTATATTAAGGTGATTTTCATAAAATATCGAATTTTCTATGAAATGTTCGGAAATAATCAAGCAATTCAAATACGCGTTTACACAGCAATTACAGGTCCCGAAACCTATACTTAGAGATATCAAGAACCGCAATGGGAGCACAATTACAGATTTTAAATTTCTATGGCTCAGAATTTCCTGATGTATATTAAGGTGATTTTCATAAAATATCGAATTTTCTATGAAATGTACGGAAATAATGAAGCAATTCAAATACGCGTTGGCACAACAATTACAGGTCCCGAAACCTATATTTAGGGGTATTAAGAACCGCGATCGGAGCACAATTGCAGATATTAAATTTCTGTGGCTCAGAATTTCCTGATGTATATTAAGGTGATTTTCATAAAATATCGAATTTTCTATGAAATGTTCGGAAATAATCAAGCAATTCAAATACGCGTTATCACAGCAATTACAGGTCCCGAAACCTATATTTAGGGGTATCAAGAACCGCGATCGGAGCACAATTGCAGATATTAAATTTCTGTGGGTCAGAATTTCCTGATGTATAGTAAGGTGATTTTCAAAAAATATCGAATTTTCTATGAAATGTACGGAAATAATCAAGCAATTCAAATACGCGTCTACACAGCAATTACAGGTCCCGGAACCTATATTTAGGGATATCAAGAACCGCAATCGGAGCACAATTGCAGATTTTAAATTTCTGTGGCTCAGAATTTCCTGATGTATAGTAAGGTGATTTTCATAAAATATCGAATTTTCTATGAAATGTACGGAAATAATGAAGCAATTCAAATACGCGTTGGCACAACAATTACAGGTCCCGAAACCTATATTTAGGGGTATCAAGAACCGCAATCGGAGCACAATTACAGATTTTGAATTTCTGTGGCTCAGAATTTCCTGATGTATATTAAGGTGATTTTCATAAAATATCGAATTTTCTATGAAATGTTCGGAAATAATCAAGCAATTCAATTACGCGTTGGCACAACAATTACAGGTCCCGGAACCTATATTTAGGGGTATCAAGAACCGCAATCGGAGCACAATTGCAGATTTTGAATTTCTGTGGCTCAGAATTTCCTGATGTATAGTAAGGTGATTTTCATAAAATATCGAATTCTCTATGAAATGTACGGAAATAATCAAGCAATTCAAATACGAGTTTGCACAACAATTACAGGTTCCGAAACCTATATTCAGAGGTATCAAGAAGATTTTGAATTTCTGTGGCTCAGAATTTCCTGATGTATAGTAAGGTGATTTTCATAAAATATCGAATTTTCTATTAAATGTATGGAAATAATCAAGCAATTCAAATACGCGTTTGCACAGCAATTACAGGTCCCGGAACCTATATATAGGGGTATCAAGAACCGCAATCGGAGCACAATTGCAGATTTTGAATTTCTGTGGCTCAGAATTTCCTGATGTATAGTAAGGTGATTTTCATAAAATATCGAATTCTCTATGAAATGTACGGAAATAATCAAGCAATTCAAATACGAGTTTGCACAACAATTACAGGTTCCGAAACCTATATTCAGAGGTATCAAGAAGATTTTGAATTTCTGTGGCTCAGAATTTCCTGATGTATAGCAAGGTGATTTTCAAAAAATATCGAATTTTCTATGAAATGTACGGAAATAATCAAGCAATTCAAATACGCGTTGGCACAACAATTACAGGTCCCGAAACCTAAATTTTGAGGTAACAAGAACCGCAATCGGAGCACAATTGCAGATTTTGAATTTCTGTGGCTCAGAATTTCCTGATGTATAGTAAGGTGATTTTCATAAAATATCGAATTTTCTATGAAATGTACGGAAATAATCAAGCAATTCAAATACGCGTTTGCACAGCAATTACAGGTCCCGGAACCTATATTTAGGGGTATCAAGAACCGCAATCGGAGCACAATTGCAGATTTTGAATTTCTGTGGCTCAGAATTTCCTGATGTATAGTAAGGTGATTTTCAAAAAATATCGAATTTTCTATGAAATGTATGGAAATAATCAAGCAATTCAAATACGCGTTTGCACAACAATTACAGGTCCCGAAACCTATATTTAAAGGTACCAAGAACTGCAATTGGAGCACCATTGCAGATTTTGAATTTCTGTGGCTCAGAATTTCCTGATGTATAGCAAGGTGATTTTCAAAAAATATCGAATTTTCTATGAAATGTACGGAAATAATCAAGCAATTCAAATACGCGTTGGCACAACAATTACAGGTCCCGAATCCTAAATTTTGAGGTAACAAGAACCGCAATCGGAGCACAATTGCAGATTTTGAATTTCTGTGGCTCAGAATTTCCTGATGTATAGTAAGGTGATTTTCATAAAATATCGAATTTTCTATGAAATGTACGGAAATAATGAAGCAATTCAAATACGCGTTGGCACAACAATTACAGGTCCCGAAACCTATATTTAGGGGTATCAAGAACCGCGATCGGAGCACAATTGCAGATATTAAATTTATGTGGCTCAGAATTTCCTGATGTATATTAAGGTGATTTTCATAAAATATCGAATTTTCTATGAAATGTTCGGAAATAATCAAGCAATTCAAATACGCGTTTACACAGCAATTACAGGTCCCGAAACCTATATTTAGAGATATCAAGAACCGCAATCGGAGCACAATTACAGATTTTGAATTTCTGTGGCTCAGAATTTCCTGATGTTATAGTAAGGTGATTTTCATAAAATATCGAATTTTCTATGAAATGTTCGGAAATAATCAAGCAATTCAAATACGCGTTTGCACAACAATTACAGGTTACGTAACCTATATTTAGAGGTACCAAGAACTGCAATTGGAGCACCATTGCAGATTTTGAATTTCTGTGGCTCAGAATTTCCTGATGTATAGCAAGGTGATTTTCAAAAAATATCGAATTTTCTATGAAATGTACGGAAATAATCAAGCAATTCAAATACGCGTTGGCACAACAATTACAGGTCCCGAAACCTAAATTTTGAGGTAACAAGAACCGCAATCGGAGCACAATTGCAGATTTTGAATTTCTGTGGCTCAGAATTTCCTGATGTATAGTAAGGTGATTTTCATAAAATATCGAATTTTCTATGAAATGTTCGGAAATAATCAAGCAATTCAAATACGCGTTGGCACAAAAATTACAGGTCCCGAAACCTGTATTTACAGTTATCAAGAACCGCAATCGGAGCACAATTTCAGATTTTGAATTTCTGTGGCTCAGAATTTCTTGATGTATAGTAAGGTGATTTTCATAAAATATCGAATTCTCTATGAAATGTACGGAAATAATCAAGCAATTCAAATACGAGTTTGCACAGCAATTACAGGTTCCGAAACCTATATTTAGAGGTATCAAGAAGATTTTGAATTTCTGTGGCTCATAATTTCCTGATGTATAGCAAGGTGATTTTCAAAAAATATCGAATTTTCTATGAAATGTACGGAAATAATCAAGCAATTCAAATACGCGTTGGCACAACAATTACAGGTCCCGAAACCTAAATTTTGAGGTAACAAGAACCGCAATCGGAGCACAATTGCAGATTTTGAATTTCTGTGGCTCAGAATTTCCTGATGTATAGTAAGGTGATTTTCATAAAATATCGAATTTTCTATGAAATGTTCGGAAATAATCAAGCAATTCAAATACGCGTTGGCACAACAATTACAGGTCCCGAAACCTATATTTAAAGGTACCAAGAACTGCAATTGGAGCACCATTGCAGATTTTGAATTTCTGTGGCTCAGAATTTCCTGATGTATAGCAAGGTGATTTTCAAAAAATATCGAATTTTCTATGAAATGTACGGAAATAATCAAGCAATTCAAATACGCGTTTGCACAGCAATTACAGGTCCCGGAACCTATATTTAGGGGTATCAAGAACCGCAATCGGAGCACAATTGCAGATTTTGAATTTCTGTGGCTCAGAATTTCCTGATGTATAGTAAGGTGATTTTCAAAAAATATCGAACTTTCTATGAAATGTACGGAAATAATCAAGCAATTCAAATACGCGTTGGCACAAAAATTACAGGTCCCGAAACCTGTATTTACAGTTATCAAGAACCGCAATCGGAGCACAATTTCAGATTTTGAATTTCTGTGGCTCAGAATTTCTTGATGTATAGTAAGGTGATTTTCATAAAATATCGAATTCTCTATGAAATGTACGGAAATAATCAAGCAATTCAAATACGAGTTTGCACAGCAATTACAGGTTCCGAAACCTATATTTAGAGGTATCAAGAAGATTTTGAATTTCTGTGGCTCAGAATTTCCTGATGTATAGCAAGGTGATTTTCAAAAAATATCGAATTTTCTATGAAATGTACGGAAATAATCAAGCAATTCAAATACGCGTTGGCACAACAATTACAGGTCCCGAATCCTAAATTTTGAGGTAACAAGAACCGCAATCGGAGCACAATTGCAGATTTTGAATTTCTGTGGCTCAGAATTTCCTGATGTATAGTAAGGTGATTTTCATAAAATATCGAATTTACTATGAAATGTTCGGAAATAATCAAGCAATTCAAATACGCGTTTGCACAACAATTACAGGTTACGTAACCTATATTTAGAGGTACCAAGAACTGCAATTGGAGCACCATTGCAGATTTTGAATTTCTGTGGCTCAGAATTTCCTGATGTATAGCAAGGTGATTTTCAAAAAATATCGAATTTTCTATGAAATGTACGGAAATAATCAAGCAATTCAAATACGCGTTGGCACAACAATTACAGGTCCCGAAACCTAAATTTTGAGGTAACAAGAACCGCAATCGGAGCACAATTGCAGATTTTGAATTTCTGTGGCTCAGAATTTCCTGATGTATAGTAAGGTGATTTTCATAAAATATCGAATTTTCTATGAAATGTTCGGAAATAATCAAGCAATTCAAATACGCGTTGGCACAACAATTACAGGTCCCGAAACCTATATTTAAAGGTACCAAGAACTGCAATTGGAGCACCATTGCAGATTTTGAATTTCTGTGGCTCAGAATTTCCTGATGTATAGCAAGGTGATTTTCAAAAAATATCGAATTTTCTATGAAATGTACGGAAATAATCAAGCAATTCAAATACGCGTTGGCACAACAATTACAGGTCCCGAAACCTAAATTTTGAGGTAACAAGAACCGCAATCGGAGCACAATTGCAGATTTTGAATTTCTGTGGCTCAGAATTTCCTAATGTATAGTAAGGTGATTTTCATAAAATATCGAATTTTCTATGAAATGTTCGGAAATAATCAAGCAATTCAAATACGCGTTGGCACAACAATTACAGGTCCCGAAACCTATATTTAAAGGTACCAAGAACTGCAATTGGAGCACCATTGCAGATTTTGAATTTCTGTGGCTCATAATTTCCTGATGTATAGCAAGGTGATTTTCAAAAAATATCGAATTTTCTATGAAATGTACGGAAATAATCAAGCAATTCAAATACGCGTTGGCACAACAATTACAGGTCCCGAATCCTAAATTTTGAGGTAACAAGAACCGCAATCGGAGCACAATTGCAGATTTTGAATTTCTGTGGCTCAGAATTTCCTGATGTATAGCAAGGTGATTTTCAAAAAATATCGAATTTTCTATGAAATGTACGGAAATAATCAAGTAATCCAAATACGCGTTTACACAACAATTACAGGTCTTCAATTGCGGTTTTTGGCTTTCTGTGGCTCTTAATTTTCTATGAAATGTATCAGAATTTTCTGATGTATAGTAAGGTGATGTAGTGTAATGTATGGAAATAATTAAGCAGTCCAATTACACGTTTGCACAACAATTACAGGTCCCGAAACCTATCTTCAGAGGTATCAAGAACCACAATCGGAGCACAATTGCATATGGCTTTTTTGCTCTGAATTTTTGGTGATACATTTTTCAAATTGAATTTCCGAGTAAAAACATTCATTTGTTGAGTCCTGTATGCTTAATAAAAAAAAATTATTGCTCGTTTATTTAAATGATTTTCATTCAATATTTAAATTTAACTGTCAGACAATTAATCCCTCAATTTCATCACAAATAAACTCTTTTTAGAAAAATGTGTAATGTTGGTCGGCAGATGACAGTAAAATACGTAACAAATTTATTTGTATTTGCCCAAAAATAAAATTGAAACTTCACTAATTTCGTACTAGTGCCGATTAACAGGTGTCACTTGTATCAACAAAAAAGCTAGATGTTGTTATAATTGCTCATTATTAAATCAATATGTAGTTCACATAACATTTCGAGAGATGGCAGTAAAAACGAATACAAATTCAAATTTTTTAAATTATTTTTATTTATCTAAATTTTTTAACATTCAATAATATTTTTAATTTTCTCTCGTTATCTTTATATATATCATAATTTTAACTAAAATTAAGTATAATTATAGTTATGTACATAATTATTTTAACATCGAAAAGAACTGCAACACATAAAAATCGAATTGCTCAAAATTTGTTTTTGTGTTGTGTTCTTAGATATACATAAAAGGGTTGGTTTCTTCAATTCATTTTATAATTTTGTAATAGAATAAATATTTTTTTCTAATATTTATAATAACGTTTTTATATATAGAATATTTATAATTTTATTTTTATAATGACAAATTTATTAATTATAATATATAGTTTATTTTTTTTTTGTTTTATTTAATTTATGTATAATTTGTATCACATTTAAAAATACATAATAATAATTGTTTTAAAAAAAATTGTAGGTAATAGAAAAAAAAAATGATAAATTCATAATTGTAGTAGTGACATCTATCGTAAATTAAGCAGAAGTTTTAATTTTTTGTTCAATGTTTTATAATCGAAAATAAAGTCGGTTGATTGTCTTACTTGTAATAAAATAATAATTAAAAAATTTAATTTGGTCCCCAATCTATTAATTTTTAATTCCCATATATTTATTTTAGATTCAATTATCGAAATAAAAAAATCACCTCCCATATTATTATGGTAATTTATATTATAAACAAATAAAAAATGTGTATGAGTGCGAGGAAAATGAATTAAAATCAGGAAAAGCAAGAATTTGGCCTAAAAATCTCTTGTTATTTATTAATATTAATAATTAAAATTAATTAAATTATTTAATATGTTAGACTAGTCAAAAAATTATTATTATTTATATGAAATTTGATTATATATTTTGTGTACCTATGTATATATAAAAGCGATCGATAATCCGGATTTACACCTTAGGGAACTAGAAACCTGTTACAAAATCTAACGACAATAAGCACCATTTCCAATTTATTTTATTTGTAATAATCAAAACGAAAAATTCTTAGGGACTATAATTTTAATTTTTCTCCCTCTTTCTCTCTCTTTTTATTTATATATAGGGAATAATATCACGGGACATACGCTATTCCTAAGGCACTATATGTAACAAAAAAAAAAAAAAAAAAAAGATTTTGAAGAATTCTATCAATAATCCGGTTCGATCGCTTTCACTAAATACGTCGTAACCACCCTATTGTTCTTGCTCACATCATTTTTATTTAAATCCCTCTTTAGCCCGTTTCTCCCATTCGGCTCGACGCTGTACAATATTTTTATATTCCATTCGTTCGCTGGCTGTTTGATTTGTGATGACTGTACTTTCCATATTCTCCTCAGTTTTTGGGTGTATTGGTACACTAATCGTGTGCCGATTATTATTGATGACGTCACCAGCATTACCATTATTATTATTATTATTGTTATTGTTATTGTTATTCGTAATATTATTATTGTTATTATTACTGATAGCATTTGCTGTGGTGTGAATAGTTTTTCGTATATCAACGAAATTGTTTGAATTTCGTAAATTTGCCATATTCCCGAAACGAGTCGACGGGATAAACGGTTTTGGTGTTACAACCGCTGTTTTTGGTCGGAAAATTTCGCTATCACGTTTATTACTATCATTACTACTACTATTCACATTACTACTATTGTTATTAACATTATTGGCAATTGTAATTTCAATTTTCGGCAATTTATCCAATTTTTCTTCGCTCGACGATTGATTCTCTTTGTCACTATCAAGATTCGAGGCAATAATTTTACTCGTCTCATTTGTGTTATCGTACACCTGGAAATCATCGGTGTCCTTAATTTTTAGTGAACGTCGGGCAAACACTTTCATCAGTTCCGGTGTGTCATCTTTGTTGTTGGACGTAACGGATTTTTTACGTAGGACCACAACATTTTCATCGTCTGATATCGATTTTCGACTTATCTCCGTATTCCTAATGTTATTTATTTTTGTAATGTTTTCATCGATCGATACTCGTTTGGTTGCCACCGATTTTTCGGCCACTTGTGTACCAGCATCCGTATCTTCGGATGACACAGACGATTTACGATTTTCGTACGAACGTCGTTTTGTTTGTTGTACCGCAGCGATTGGTTCAACTTTTTCCGCCTGCGTAGTTATATTTTCGTGCGACTTATGTACACTACTGCGGCGATTTGTAATCACATCTGGCGGCAGTGGCGGTTTAGTTTCTGAGATCTCAACATTTTCATTACTAAATCGTCGTACCGTCATATCATGCGAGTCTTGATTGTTTGTTACGGTTAACGTAATATTTGGCATGGTAGGAGTTGTGGGTGTTGTCGGCGCAGAAGGTTCTCTAGCATTTTTGGATAGGACAACATGAGTTTTGGGTCGAGTTGAGTCGACACGATTTAACTGAATTTTCATGAATTCTGGCACTTCAGTTGAAATTGGAGGTGTTCCGCTCGTCGGTGTGACCGGTTCAATCAAAGCCGAGTGTCGATTCTTTTTCTCTACCTTGTCAACGTCTTCGCTCGATATTGAGTGGGTGCTCAACGTCGTAGTCTTTTTCATTGCAACAAATGACGATTTAACTATTTTATCGATATTCTCCTCGATTTGGGACAAATTATTGTCACTTACGTCGAATTTGATTGGTGGCGGATTTTGAATACTGTAAAACTGTCGTTCATGCTCATTCGAATCATCATCGTCATCTTCGTTTTTATAGCACGAGGATGATAAGTCCGGAAGTGATGGTAAATTATTGTGCAAATTTTGGCTGTTGGGCTCGTTATACAAACGAAAACTTTTAGATTTTTCAACAGATTTCCGTCGAATAACCGGTTTATCGATTATCTCGTCCAATAAACTTGTAACGCGTTGCTGGAATGGTGATAGGCCGAATATTTTTGGAGTTTTGTATCGTAGGCCTGCGATGTCCGCCGCATCATTCAGAGAATCGATTGATTCATTCGAAGCCGTGGGTGGTGTCAATTTTTTCGGCGACTTTGGTGGAAGTATGATATTAGTATTCAAGGATAAATCCTGAGGTACAACTCTCTGCCGACTAGCCGGACCAGAACGTAACTTGGGCAGTGATTTTGTTGGCACTTCAATTAAAGTTGTTTGTGGTTCGACCGGAGCTGGTGCGTATGCAATGTGCGGTTGCACCTCAATTTTGTGAATCTCTTCTTGGCCACATTCTAAAATATCGACCACATCCATACCAGCATCCAATTCCGAAGAAATACTGTTATCCGATTTTTTCTTCTTTGAGCTACGATTAAGTAACCGCTTGAAAAATCCATCATCATCTTTGCGTTCCAGAGTCGACGCGGGGCTATCTTTACCAGAATCATTATCAAATTCATAACTTTTTGAAATACTTTTATTTACATAAATTGATTGAGTTGATGTCTGCGACTTTTCGGTCGAAATCACTTTTAACGAATGTTTCTCGATTATTTTGGCATTGACACCGGGTGGAAGTGATTGTGATTTTAGTTTACTCTCTTCGCTCAACACTTTGGTAATGGTCGGGTTGCTGTACGATGATTTCGTACTGTGAACCGATGTTTCCATTTCGCTCGACGAAATTTTAACAAAATCTTCATTAACTTCCGGAGTCGATGGTAATACGGTTGGATCAATTGGACGCCGGTAGCGTGTTGGTCCTTTTTTCTTTGGTCTAACGGCCATTTTATGTTTTGCAGCCGAATGGCTTAGTCGGGCACTGCTTGATAAGTCCAAATCTGAAGCAAAAAATAAAAAATAAAACATTTTATTTAAGAAAACCGACGTGAACTTATTAAGTCAACTTACCAATTTCATCTGAATTTCGGGACAAATCAGTTGAAATTTTACTCGAATAACTAGAACTTCCACCGAAAAAGTCATCATCCATATCATAACTGGCGATGCTAATTAGTGATCCATCACTTTGATGTATATTAATCGAATGTTTTTTTTGTGGCGTCGACGGACTTTTCGGTAGTCCGAGATCTTCATCGGATGCATCTGGCCGGATACGTCGCTTACGGAGCACATCAACTAATTCAGCCTGTAACGAAAATAAAACGAAAATCAGTTATCCAATTCTACAACACAGAGATGTTTCCAGCAATTTTCTAACCCATATTTTACGTGAAAATATACAGCATTTTTTTTCATTTCTTTTAATGTCACACACATTTGTGTTGTTAGATTCCTCTAACATTTTAATTGTAAAATAAACCATTTCGTGGTTGTTGTTAGTCCATTAGAAATTCTGTGTCGCGAAAATTGAAAGTTGATAATTTTTTATTAAAATTTTTTTTTTGAAACCAAATTTTGTGCGACTGATGTCCCGTGACAACCAAAACGAACTATTCTACTATAATCATTTGAAAATTTTGTTTAGAAAAACAAAAAATAATGGTTGCTATAAAACAGTCATATAAATCAAAAAACAGGACACAACCTTAGTGACCGCATATCCAAATTTTTCTAAATTATTACAGTCTGAGTCATAATTAATAATTTTTGTTGGCTTTTATAAAAATAAAAAATTTGTTCATGTCTGATATCAATAAACAGTTTTGCGTTTTTTTTTTGCGTATACGCATTTTGGTTGGTTTCATTGCCCAGTTGATATGCAATTTCCTGTAGCACACTATTTACTTTAGTAATTTTTTGTGCGATGAACATAGATACCTATATGGTCTCATAAATGCTAATTTCAATTTATTTTAACCCCAAACTTCGAATCTTTACATGTGGAAACACCAACTAACAAAATCATATTGGAAGTCACTTGAAGCCGTAACTTATAGTATATTAAACAAAAGACAAGACTTAAAAACCTTTAACCGCAAACACAGATCTAAAAACAGGTTTAAACTATTTCCAAAACTCATTCCGAAGCTCACAATAATAGCATACCAATAATCAAAATGGAATTTTAGTTTTAGGCGTAATTCAATTTGAAACTTAAGAGCCTAAACTAGGACTAACTTTTGTTCATTTTATCTTATTTAGTTCGGTACGAAGAAACGTGGATTACTTAGTGTTGATTTTCCCCAGAAACCCCAGTCTCTAGAATGTAAACTTTCCTTTTCCGTTTCAAATCGGAAGACTTTTGGTATGTGATTTGAAAATATTTTATTCTTTATCTTTCAATTTAAGATGACCTTTTCTGGATCATCAGCGACTGTCGTAAATCTAAATAAAAATTAGACCAAAAATGTCTCTTACAATACCGTCAAGTTAGAATTATTGCATGACCTAATTCGAAAATATTTATTTTGTAACTCTTCAAACTGGTTAAATCTGAAATAAAATTTGATTAAATCTTAATGCAAACTATGTGACTTAAAATCGAATAATTTCAATTAGTTTTCGATGTACGTCACTTGGGTTATTGATTTTTTAATTAATGAACTATTTTGGATGTTTGGGGTTTATAATTAAGATTTTACCATTGGTGATGTTATATGTGAAATTGCATTTCCCGTTTATTCAGTGTTACTAGCATGCCCCAGCTAAATAAGATTGATCGAAGCGGTTTTATATCAACTTATGTATGTTGAGCTTTAGATATATTTAGGCTATAACCTGGACTAATTTTAATAAATAATTATCTCGAAATTCTGTAAATTGAAATTCTGTTCGATATTCTTCATAAGAATCTCTTAAACTAGTCTAAACTTTAGTCTTAAGTGTTATGTTTGAGTAAAAAATTAAATTTAGTCTTGTCGTAATTCAAAATAAAAATGATTAAAAAATAAATTTCGCTCTGACACCCGAATATATCTTATCGATGCGCTACACTAAACAATTTGGCTTTTAATTCAGCCTATGAAATAGTTTGGATTTAAGTTTTGAAAATTAGATTAGCCTTTAAAAATTATTGCTCAAGCGAATTCGCAATCGAGGTGGTTATACAAACAATTTGTGGGAGTTGGATTTAAGGTATTTACGGACAGTTCCATATAGATATTATACAAGCAAAAATCACAAATGACAAATCTACAGCGGCAAGCTTACAACAAAGGTTTTATATAACGTATTTAATGAAATAACAGTGGATACATTCATCAACGCCATTAGATATGAAAAGCTAAAGCTTAATTAGAGAATGACCGAGAAAGAGAAAACTATAAATGCAATATTAGTATACGAACCAGCCATAATTAGCTTATCCACCGTATTCAATAAATTCCTGATAATTGACTTGTAAAATATATTGTGCAAATTGAGGCCAAGCTAAAAAATCTGAACCGTCTACATCAGAGATTGTAAACAACTAGTTTCTGAAAACCGAGAAAAGCAGCCTGAGAGGTTGCGGCAGAAAAGCGCACAGTGGAAAAATGGTGAATGGCGGAATATGGGGAATGCCTCAAGGTTACTGTTGTTGTATGTACATATGAGCCGTTTATTTTGAAAGTGGCTTAAGTCCATATTTTGTTGAAACGAGATAATGAAAGAATAGAAAAACAATAAATGAAAAAACATATGGAATTTTGAATTTTCTTATTTTTTGCACAGGTGTTAGAGATTAATTTTTTTTGTTTTGACAATAAATTATTTACCGTTAGAAAGATTATACTGTTATTTATCTATTGTTATCATTAACTTGATTTTTTTGAAAAATGGACTTAGGCCACTTTCAAAATAAACAGCTCATATAATAGAATGCAAACTGTTATACATGAGTTGCTAGCTGGGTAACCAGTATAACAGTAGGTAAAAAAGGATGACGATTGTTGGAGGGGCGGTCGACGGAAACAGTAGATATAAGAACATGATAGTGTAAAAGTCGCATAACGAAATAAATAAAATTTAAATTGGCCATCCAGATATAAAACATGGCGCAGCCGGTTTAAAAATAAAAATATAATCAGGTAATATCTAGATTAATACCGAAAAGTGTTAAAAAAAATGGATGGAATTGTAACAAGTGTTAAAATGGGGCACATCATCTAATATTTCAGAACCATGGAAATTATTTAAACAGAAGACGGAAATATACATGAGGGAGACGGGGAAAGATAAAAAGGAAGATGGGGTTTAAGTAGCAATACTACCTACTTAATATTGGAGGAGAAGAAATAATTAAAATGTATAACCTCAAATTTACAACGAAAGGCGATGATGCCGAGAAAGAAAAAAATAATTTCATAAAGTGATGGAGTTGATCGTTGCAACCCTCGAAAAAATATCGTTTACGAAAGGTACAGTTTTAATAAAATAGTACAACAACAGGGAGAACATTTCGATAATTTTCTTAGTGACATACAGCAAAAAGCAAAAACGTGTGATTACGTAGATGTGGATTCTCAAATAAGGGACACAATAGTTCTAGGAATCACCGATTTATCATTGCAATTCAGTTTATTGGAGATCGATAATTTTAGCATGGAAAAGGCGATCGAAAAATGTCGAACGAGTGAAATTAATAAAAAACAGACAGTAGAGGTACAAAACGTAAGGAACGAGCACGTAGATGCCACCAATATAAAGAGGTGTATGGTAACAATCAATATGGTAATAAGGGTAACAATTTTAGAAATTTCAAGTAAAATCGATAAAAGAAGTAGATTTAGAAATGTAATTTAGGAGGAACAGTTTAGTGCAACAATTTATTATAGTAAATAATGAGGGTACGCAACCTCTTATTGGATTAAAGACGAGCGAATTATTTAAATTAGTCAAAAAAGTGGTATTTTAGAAATTAAAACCAAGTCGAATTTGAATAAGGAAAAACCAAATTTATTTAAAGGGTTAGGATGTTTACCAATGTTAGGCAAAATTACAATTAAAAAAGGGTTAATACCTGTAGTAAAAGCACCACGTAAAATTCCAATAATGTTGAAAGATAGATTTAAAGTAAAATTGGATGAACTAGAGCAAATTGGGATAATATCTAAGATTAACAAGGGAGTAGAGTGGATGCATAATTTGCAATCTCTACTCTAAAAGATTTAATGCCAAATTTAGATGGAAAGGTTTTCTTTACAGTTTTGGATATGAAAGATGGATTCTTTCAAATTAAATTAGATGAACAATCAAGCGAGTTGTATAGTTTTGGTACCATATTTGGAGTATATAAATTTAATAGGTTGCCATTTGGTTTAAATATGGCACCAGAGTTATTCCAAAAAATTAATGAGCAAAATTTTAGAGACATCGAAGGGGTGTATATAGACGACATTTTAATTAGTGCAAGAACAGAGTTAGAACATGATGCAATATTAGATAAAGTATTAGAGCGAGCTAAACACTTGAATATACAATTTAACGAAAAGAAAATTCATTATAAAGTAGAAACTGTTAGTTATTTAGGGCACATTTTTTGAAAAAACGGAGTTTCCCCAGATCCAAATCGTGTTAAAGCAGTGGATACAATTAAAGATCCGACAAGCATAACAGAATTACAAAGCATTTTAGGGATGTTAAATTATATGCGAGCTTTAATACCGAGAATGCCAGAGTTAACTGTAAGTATGCGTGAATTATTAAAGTAATACAAACAATTTATTTAGGAAAAAACCCATTCCGCATCTTTGAATAAAATCAATAAAATTATTAAGTCGTCAGAAGCATTGGTAATAGTTGATGTAAAGAAAGAACTGACTATACAAACAGACGCATCAAAAAATGGGACAGGTTCAGTGTTATTACAGGATGGTAAACCAATAAGCTTTGCAAGTAGTAGTCTATCGGAACGTGAACAAGGTATACACAGATTGAAAAGGAATTACTGGCCATAGTTTTTTCTAAAAACTGGGGCAGGCCCAGAGAAATCGCCTATTCATTTATTTTATCGCCTAAATAGGTCTAAAGTTATGTTATAAAAAATTCAAGAGATATACTTCATTTTTAACTGCCTATATTTTAATATTATATATTTTAATGCAACCATTCTGGGGCGGCTCAGGCCCAGAGTTATCGCTATTATTTTTAGGGACAAAAAACATCATTTTCATACATTTTCAGCCGATATAAAACTATTTTAACAAAACGTTCATCAGATTTTAGACTATACGTAACGTACCCATTAAACAAATTACATAATTCTCGTTCAGTAAGATATTTATCTGATTAGTCGAAAATTTGCAAAATTTACAATAAACATATAAAAGAATTCTTCAAAGTTTAAATAATTCAAACAAGCGTCCATTGAACTATAAAAACGAAGGAAATGCAATTCTACTCTATTTTAATGGCGTGAATCGTCCCAGAGAATGCGACCGGGAATTCCTGTCTCGAGAACTCTCGAATAAGAATTTTTAAATCTCGTTTCTCGAAAAATTTTATTTCACTGTATTTTAGGAATTCTTGATTCTCGAGAAATTGTGTTTTTATCTCGGGAATTTTAAAAACACTAATTTTATTTGAATTACAGGACTAAATACAGGGATAGAGGACTTCATTTTGGGGCGTCATCATGAAATCCGTAACTGTTCGAATTTTTACGAAAATCGAACGTTTATTGTTAAACCGGCATCGTGAATGCCATTTAACCGGTAACTTGCCATCAGAAAATACTTTAGCAGCAAATCGAGGCAGTAATTGGGGTGTCCCAATTTTTATTCCCCAGAATTTTGCTTTAGTTAACTTTATATATTCGAGATTTCTAGATTACTTCTTGGTAATTTGATAATAATTTAGCATGGATTCGTTTGATTTTAGCAATATTTGAAAATTATTCGAATTTTTAAATGAACTTTTCAAGATTTTTCTACAGTTTTCGGAATTTTCAAAATTCTCTCCTAGTTTATTTAAGAATATTTCGGATTATTTGAGATTATAAGGTTAAGTCACAAAATTGTACACGTTGCAGTTACGAGATTCTCGAGAATTTTCGAGATTTTCAAAATTATCGAGGTTTCCAGGATTAAACGATATGTTCGAAATTTTAGATTTGAATCAAGCATTATCGTACTGAATTTTTTTTTACTATTAAGACTCCAGATTCAATATTATTTGAGATTTTTTTCTATGATTTTTGAGATTATTTTTAAGATGCATTATCAGTCCGACTGCTCCAGGCACAAAAATAACATGACACGACCGTGCCTACTAGTAAGGATGAGAGACTGTTCCAGTCAAACAACTTCTTTACCAAAATATTAATTTTGCAAGCGTTTTGGAATTGTTGGATTTGATTGATTGATTGATTGATAAGAATGCACAGCCAAGCATTATAGCAAGGATCCCAGAATACGTTGGGCCCACAGTACACCCGTTTACATATAACAAAACCGATGGATAGGATTGTTAGTTGGGCGAGACTCGACCCGGTTATAGACAACTAAGCGATCGATAGTTAGTAAAATAGTTAGTAAATATATAGCAAAATAGTTAGCATAGAACAACACAATTTCTAAACTACAGCTTATTCACTACTTGTTGATCCTGGAGGGTTGGTCCAATCTAAAATTTAAAATTTAATTCTGAAACTCAGGATTAATTTTAATCCCTTAATTAATGATTAATACAGGAATTATGTTATATTCTGAAAATTAAATTATTTGTTAGTAGACTAATGAAGAGACCCACTTTTAATTTTCTTTAAACTAATTTAATTAATAGACATTAATGAACCAAATACATAAATAAATAAAACACAATATATTAATAAGTATTACAAAAAATTGCTATTATATGAAATCGAATATGAAGATTCTCCCAATACTTAGCTAAAACTTCTACAGAAAGTTTAAAACTTAAAATTACTAAGCTACGATTTAAATTCACAACGCTTGTTCTATTAGTTACATGTATCGTGCGTGAGCCAGTTATTTAGTTATTTATATACTGCAACTAAATTTAAATTAAAATTAAAATAAAAAGTTAAAAATAAATAATTAGCCCTAAAATTAAACTAATCAGCTATTTCCTGCCTATCTGGAGACAGGAAAATTAAACTAAATAATTATTTAAACTCTAATCTTGGGAGAGTTGAATAAGGCTGTAGCTATATTCTGAAAATCGGGATTAAATTTAATCCTTATAAAATTATTAATTCTGGAACTAAGTTATATTCTGAAAATTAATTTATTAATCAGTACACTAAGAAAGGAACACCTTTAGATACTCTTCACACTTATACTAATAAATAATAATTGATGAACAAAATGAATAGAGTGCCGCGCCTAGTTTCTTCATACTGGAATCCCAATGTATCCTAAAACTACAGTTTAACTCAAAACTACTATAAATGAAGCATTTTCGTGAACCTGCCACTTAAAGTATAGAAGTTTGATCTATGATGACTGTTCTGTAATGAATTATAATTAATATCACTAGTACTAAAAATTAAAGATATAAGACACCAATTGGTTTCTAAAGTATGAATTCAGAACTGAAATTCTGTAATTTAGGTGGATAAAAATCAAAACAACAGAATTTTTTAAAACTACCTGTCCGCTGTTCGCTTCAAATTTCTGGAAACCTGCGTTGGGTCCCTACGAACACCTCTGAAAATCAAGATCGAAACCAGTTAATTATCACTAAATACCATTTTTAAAATTTAAATTAACACTCTTAAATCAGAGCTTAAACCCCCATTATTTAGTGGTTAAACCTGCCATAGTACAAGCAACCAATTAAATTCCCCGCCATGGACTAATATCTCTGAAAATTCAAATCAAATATTAAATCATGTAGTTGGAGCTCGTGAACATAAGTATCTAGTCTATAAAGAATTATTGTAATTTGATACTTATTATAAAAACATAATTGTAATTGATGAACCCGACTACCAAAACACCTCATCTGTACATTTTTGCAATTTTCATCAACCGCAAGCTGCAGAACATCTCATCTCAATCAAAATTTTATTTGGAAAGTGAACAAATTTTAGATGGAAATCTAAAATTCGATTTTTCGAAAAATGGCCTATAGGACACTGAAGCATTCAGCCATTATACACCTCAAACAAACGTAACACCCAATCGTGACAAGTTTCTTCTTGCCATAACCAGGAATCCAACCCGAGACCTCCATGTAACAAAGCAAGTGTTTTATTCTCTGTTCCAATCAATTCAGGCTGGTTACTGCGACTGCGAGTCCAGCTCCAAGTGGAATTAGCTATGAAGTCGTTTCTTTAAATAGTTCCTAATACAAAATTGATATCACCTGGGGTCGGATTTCCAAATTAAACCATAACTCAAATTCAATAAATATTACAGAACACTGTATGTGTGTGGTTTTTGCATTTATAAGCTATTACAGAACACTGCCAATGACATTTTGGTCGATGTAGAATATCGAAATCAAAAATTATATTCGCGAAACTTATTTTTACCTCCTTAACTAATTCAGACTATCTTCTAAGTCTCCGGCATTATTGCTGTTAGTTTATGGCCTGAAGAATTTTTCAGCCATAAGGTTGGGCTGGGAATTTGGAACGGGAATAAATATTTTAGGACACTGCTTATACTAGATTTGCCTATTTGGTTTTTCATGCACATCCAAACCAGACAATTTTCTCCACCTTCAACAACAAATAGAATAATTTTATAATGGGTAATTTTATCTCAGGATTTATGGCGATTCTACAAATAATTTCTAATCTAAAATAGATTAAATCATTTGGGGTGGAGTCCGATTTCTTAAATAACATATTTATGTTAGAAATACTCACCCATATTTCATAGGAGGGAACGACATTTTCGCAAAAATGCGCTCTTGATCGAATGAGGCGCCGTTTTATAAAATGAGTTAGTGAGTTTTTACGAAATTAAAATTGGCTGTCGGATATTCGAAATGATTGTGTCAATAAATAATTTTTTTTCTGTATTTTATTAAGAAATTTTTTTTAATTGCCAAAAAAAATTCTTATAAGAAATGCGATATGCCCCAGAACTAAGTGAAATAAATTGCGGGTCTAAAATATGTTTATTAATTATTATTTTGCATTGCCGCTTAGAAATTTAGCGATATGGATGAATATTATCTAAAAATCGGGGCAATGTAAGAAATTTCCCCGGGCACCAGCAGAAATTTGAAAAATTAGAACACATCCACACATACATATATGTGAAATATGACATGACACATGAACCTGTCGACAACTTTAGTGCAACGAAACACAACAGAAAGATCGAGAGCTGTACTAAATTGATACAAATATGCGCGATTGATTAGTGGTTCATAGTCAACATTTAACTTAATCAGTAAACGAGTAACTTCACAAAAGCGTTGGGAAATATCGGTTTGTTCGTTACGTTACCAATATAATTGCGTTTTATTTTCAAATTCAGTGATCGAATTAAAGATATCCCAAAAATTATAACAATTTGGCTGGCACCTTCAATTTAATTCAAAATTACAGATCATCCTTGATTTACGTTGTTTAGATTTTCACATTTTTCGACGAATTAGGTTGCCAGTGGCACTATTCTGGTTTTCCCGGGGAATTGGGAATTGAAATTTTATTATTGTGATTTGTTTAGTGTATTTTGGTATTATTTTTTCCAAAGCATACTGTGGTGATTTGAATTTTTTTCAAGTTTTGGGGAAAAATAATTCCATTTTAACATTACTGCCTACTAAGCAATTCCCAACAAAATGTTTAGGGAAAAATAAACAAAAAATTGCTACAAGTGTATTGCTTTGGTAAAAAGGATTAGATTTAGGTTTGGATTTAAAATTTCACAAAGCAACCCGCAAAGATTTATTTTTGTTTGATGTGTTTCATATGAAGCAAATTCTAGTGGTAGGTATTGAAACTAAAAATCGGATTTGATTTAGTAAATTTAAAAAATTATTTGATTTAGCTGAATCTTTTTTGGATTTATTTAATGCAATTGTTGTTGTATTTTTTTGTAAATTTACCAAAGCAATACACTTTATGAAGTGGAATTATTTTTTCCCAAAATTTAAAAAAAATTCAAATCACCACAGTATGCTTTGGAAAAAATAATACCAAAATACACTAAACAAATCACAATAATAAAATTCCAATTCCCAATTCCCTGGGAAAACCAGAATAGTGCCACAGGACTCCAAAACATCGATTAGAAAAAAGTAGTGCCCGTCCTCCCAGTGCAGCAAAAAAAGACATTTGTGTTGGTTTTGAGTGTAGTCAAGCCGCATACTACAAAAAAATTCAGTAACTTTTTTGGTAATTTCGCAACAGAAGAACTTGACTTGACGGACATAAACTTTTCGGTAATTTTTACCCCTCCATACCAACTTAAAAAAAACATAATTCTTTTTTTCATACGAGAAAAAAAATTATGTTTTTTCAGTTGGTATGGGGGGGGGTGTCTAATTTTGAGTATTTCCGATGAATTAAAATACAATTTGCATTGACTGGCTGCAACCAACACAGGGAGAGTCAATAATGTCGAAAGATGGTACATACTTATGTATATATTTGTCGTTTTTGCCAGTGAAATCAGACGATTGAAGGTCTGTTGTACCGCAAAGAGATGCTCAAGACGAGCTCTCTTCTGATGAATCAGGAATCAGAAGATGGAAAAGAGGAAGTCAAATAGGAAGAAAGTGCGCTGTCATCAGCATCGGTCACCCACCATCACTTGGGTTCATCAAATACATCAGGTCCATTGCTCGGTGACGAAGTTTGTTACATCATCAATTGATTGGCTACGTCCAAATCCATACTGATGGTCTGAAATCAGCTGAATTGTTTCTTTAAGATAGATGGGAAAAGGCCACGAGTTACAGAAAGTGTCAACGAAGAGTTGAAAGAAGGTTAGAATTGGCGGTAAATTTTACCGACAATAATTCCGATTTAATTTATTTTTCAATTTCAAAATTCATCAGGAATTTCATAGAAATTAAAGAACGTAATTAATGCTCGGAACTTCTGTTTTAGCGCTGTGAGCATTAAAATGCAACGAAATGGGACACATATGATATTTTGAAAATCAAATTGAGACTATTGAGTGGAAATTAAGCTTAAATATGGGAATAGGGGTATGAGCGATGGGAGGGTCAAATGGATCCAATAGTCTAGCGCAGTACATTAAATTGAACTTTGAGAACATTTTTGAAATTGAGTTTGAAACCTGTCCTAACAATATTTTTTTTCGGAATTTTCGATATTTATATTGTACTTTATAAAAAGAATCCCATCCAAAATAGTATGGCCCTCCACCAGAAAAATTATTGACAGCTATAGATAAGAATCTCAAATAAAAATGGTCAATGAACTCGATTTGGGGATTTCTTTGAACAAGTTGGCTAAAACAAGTACAAGTAGACATTTTTTTGTTTCATTCATTTTATGTAAACTAGTTCGAGATAAATGGATTTAGACACTATAGTAAATAAGATAAGCGCTAAAATTAAATTATACTCAAATAATATAATTCCGTCCATTGTTTGATAATTTGTGCAGAATAATAAATAGTTTGAATAAATGTATAGTTTCGAACTCAAATGAGCAAAATATCTGAATCAAGAAATTTGTCAAACATTAGAACAGCGCAGAAAAGAAAGAAATATACATATTAAGGAGCATTTTTTTAACTAATTATCAGTTATCACCTAAGTAGTATTGCAAAACAGTATACAAGGTGAGGAAGAAGTATTGAAAGCACTAGAAATCTTGCGGGCTTCGGGCAAAAAAAAATTAACAAGGTTAAATCTTAGGTAATTTCCAAATTCAACTAGAATATAAATAAAATTAGTCTAAATACAAAGCCCTCCGGAACTCCCTTTAACATTTCCGAACAGTCAAATAACACTTAATCCATCGCAATGGAAGACCCCCTATAATAGTGAAATAATTTTGATATTCAAGAAAATACCTACCCTCTGTTTATTTAAACCAACATAAATAGGTGACAAAAAATTTAAAATTGACCAAAAAATTTGTAAAATTATTAAAAAATCCAATTTATTTTTTATTAGCTTTTCAAAAATTTTTGCAACTAATTTTGCGTGGTTCAACGCATTTGAATATATGTACATACATGTTTAGAAACAACTTTAGCTTTTTCTAAACAACAGAAACTAATTGTTTTTATTTTGTTTTGCTTTATACCATTCGCACCAGAAGTGTTTGAATTCTTTAACGCTGACATTATCCTGAAAATTTCACCTTCTGTTACTGCGGGTAGACAAAAACACTTTTATTTCCGCTAATATCGGATCTTTTAAATTATCTTCCGCATGAAAATATCGAACAAGCTATTTTCATCTCGCTTCATTTGAAATTAGAGAAAAATATGTAAGGAAGGCATTCGATATGTTTAGGTCACTGATACAACTAGCCCCCTTTGAATCGAACAATTCGCGAACTTTATTATTTTTCTTATCATCTCCAATTATGTTATTTACAGTTTTCCATTTGGCATTTGTTTCTTTTACGTAGTTTTTAAATTTCTTTGATAATAACGTCCTAATTTAATTGTTAAAGCTTTAGTATAGCAAAGTATAAAATTTAGCAGTTAATAGCATTGACACACTGCGATTTAATAAATCGGATTTAGTGAGTTTTTCGAGTTTAGCCGTAGTGTTTCAACCCTAATTTTTGCTAATTGCGATTTGTTTCATAGAGTACCTGAACCAGTTTAGCTAAATCGGTAAACCGCAGTCTGGCAACGCTATAAGCCTTATACCTAAACGGATTAATCAAACGAGTTTATCTATAGTTAAGTCAATAAATTTGCATAGATTTTGTATATGTCCTTGTGGAGTTGAACACAACAGGAACTTTCCAGGTGATCTCTATTTTGGGATCAATTACGATTAGTAATTAAATTCAATTTAGTGAAAAACAAGACTGAAATTTGATGTTGTAGAAAGTCTTCTAATTTTTGTTAACGGAAATGTTGGCTTGAAATTTTTTGATTTAAGTCAATCAACTTTGTTTATGAAAATTCTTATATGTATTTACTATTTACGTGTTAAGAGAAAGATAAAAATAAGTATAAGCCCTAACTTTGGTTTTTAAGCAACAAATGTTAAGAAATAGGCTACAATCCGGATTATTATTCTTCGATCACATGATTTCTAATTCTAATTTTCTGGTTCCTCAGATAAATTAGAGTAAAGAATAATTATTCTGCGCTAAGTAGCTTTTGAAACTACTCTTCCAACAAAAAAATGTATACATCAACTATGAAACAAAATTGTTACCTTTCTGAACACATTTTTAGCTATTTGCAGCGCCATTTCATGAGAGCGGCATTCGTAGGTAAAACAACAAATCAACCAAAATGAATATTGTTTCATGTTCATAAATTTCCTAATTAGTGTAATTTTGTCCATATAAATTTTATTTTAGTTAAGTGAGTGGAATTAATAAAAACGTGATTTTTGTTTAATTAGTGTGATAATCTTTTACTGTGTGAAAATATATTTTAAGAGAGTATACTTACTTAATTTTCAATATGTCCAAGCATAAATTATGTAGAACAGTGCGCAAAGAAATTGACGCTCTTCTAAATAATTCAAACGGTTCCACCTATAATATGGACAGAAATCAATCCCACTTTACTGACAATTATAATGTACTTGGAGAAAGTAGTGGCAACAGATACTGATTCCGATAGTGAAGACGACCGCGACTCGATAATTGGTGATAATATATATCAAGAAATATGCGAATGGACAAATAAAATACAACTCATCAAATGAGTCTGCGAATGCATTGCTCAAAATACTTCGAAAATACCATCCGAATTTGCAAAAAGACGTAAGAACATTAAAAAAAAAACACCTAATAAGATTACAACTGTCATATTAATGGGCCATGGTCAATATTTACACATCGGTCTCGAGAAACAACTGAAAAATATTCTAGATAATATAAAATTGCACGATACCTCAATAATTATCGACATTGGTGTAGATGGAGTGATATTAACAAAGAGCTCGACAAATCAATTATGGGCCATCATTGGCCAAATTGTAGCATAATCAAGAAGTATTGGATGGCTGCAAGAAACCATATTGTGCAGACGAGTTTCTGAAGGAATTTGCTAAAGAAATCAAAAATTTAATTAAAAGCGGTTTTTATCATAAAGAAGAAAAATTTTGATAAAAATTCGAGCGTTCATTTGTGGTGTCCCAGTGGCACATTGATTAGCATGCTTGCTTTTTGAGCTCCGGAGGTCCCGGGTTCGATTCCCGGCGGGTGATGAAAAAATCACAGCTGGTTTTTATTATTGGATCAATGAATTAATCACTCATTATCCGTTAAAAAAAATTATTACGAAACTTCATCATGAAGCGGCCGAATCCCTCTAAGGATGTACCGCAAGCAATTTCTACTAATTTTTATAAATTTTTTTAAATTTCACTCTAATTTCAGGTGTGAAATCACATGCTATGGTTACTCCAGTTGCACGAAATGCAATATAAAAGGGATGTATTCCAAGCATAAAATTTCTTTTCCAGAAAGCGTTTGTCAACATAGGAGAAATGAAGGATTTCAAAATAAAACTGACTCAAGTCATCACAATAAACTTAACACTATATTAGAAACAAAACCTATTAGATGCATTACCCAATTTCCAATAGATTATTAGGGTTAGCCCCTTAATCTTGCATTACAAAAACTTGCATTACAAAATCTTGCATTACAAAATCTTGCAAGTACAAAATCTTGCATTTCAAAATCTTGCAAGTACAAAATCTTGCATTTCAAAATCTTGCATTACAAAATATTGCATTACAGAATCTTGCATTACAAAATCTTGCATAACAATTTCCCGTACATTTATAGAATCGCGCGCGCGATTCTATAAATGTACGGGAAATTGTTATGCAAGATAACAAATCGCATTGACAAAATTCTACTGTATAATGATAATTATACAGTAGAATTTTGCTTGAGATATCAAAAATCAAATGTCCAGGATTAAATATTCTTAACCAGAATATTATGTTGAGATATTCTGGAAAATGGAGATTTCCATTTTAATTTTAATATTAAATCTTCATTAATCAGAAACGAAAATTTAAATTCTGGAAAATAAAGATTAAATCTTCTTTATCCAGAATATTTTGTTGAAATATTTTGAAAAATGGAGATTTCCATTCTAATTCTAATAATAGCCGTATTCCTTGACAGTTATCCGGATCGCTATCTGCACAATTTTTTTTATTTTATTTTTTTAAATTATGTTGAACTTTTATGAATACGCAATAAATATTATGTTAGATACTAAAGACAGGTACAGATACTAAAACTGCAAACTTTTTTAAATGCAAGATATTGTATTTGCAAGATTTTGTATTTGCAAGATTTTGTACTTGCAAGATTTTGTACTTGCAAGATTTTGTAACTGCAAGATTTTGGGTTGGCAAGATTTTGATTTGCATGATTTTTGAAAAATGCAAGTTTTTGTACTTGCAAGATTTTGTAATGCAAGATTTCGGGGCGCTCCCGATTATTATGCATTGCGTATTATTAGGTGTCATGAGGCAAATGCTTCATAAAAACACGTAAACACGAATTTTCTCTAACGAGAAATCAAATTGATACGATAAATACACAACTACAACAAATTCGAAAATGTACCCCTCCGGAATTTCAAGGAAAACAGAGATCACTTAATGAACTAGAGCACTAGAAAGCTTCTGAGTTTCGTCTCTTTTTGATGTTATTCTGGTATGGTAGCATTTAAAGAAATAACTAATGAAAATTATTACACACTTTTCTTGTATTTTATGTGTGCAATAAGGATTCTTGCACATCCTAAAGACTGTCTTCATAACAACGAATATGCTGCAAATATGCTTATAATATTTTGTGAACAATTTAATATTTCGATGTGCATAGCTTGCTACATCTAGCAGAAGACGTAAAATTGGATGGCCACGTTGATAACTACAGTGTATTTAGTTTTGAAAATTACATGCAAGAGCTGAAGAAGTTAGTAAAAAAAAGCATCGCAGCTTATGCATCAAATAAGTAACAGACTAAACGAGCAAGAAAACATGCATAGAGCTTTCCAACGTTCTGTACGACCAGTATTTTCTCTAGAATCTGGCGCTCTAAATAATTATTGTTTAACTACTGATCGAATTTTTATGATACTGGACACAGACCGAGTAAAAGGAAGATTTCTATCGAAATTGGAATTTTTTTTGGATGATCCGTTACCTTCGAAACTTTTAGAGATTTATGCTAGTAAATACGAATACCAACATCAAATTCTTCCAGTTCTTCAATTTCAAATTGCCCGCCTCCAATTCAAAATGAACTCTAATTTTGAAGACAAAATATTTAGAATGATGAAAGAAACCCACCGAGCAGTAAAATTATTACGGGGAGAATTTCTGGAACTTAGAAGCCGTTGCTCATGCTAAGCGACATTAGATGAAAATCAAACCCTTAATTCAAAAATTCTTGCGTATTCGATTGATGCTTTCAACAAACTTGAAAGTGACGTTTAAAGTTTAAACAGAGGTGACGGTGCAAACCTATTTGGTTCGTTTGACATAATTACCTACATGTTTTATAAGTCACTACTAATCGGTTAATTTTTTATAGATTAAACATTTCAAAAGCATAAACGATAAGTGCATGGAGAAATACATCAGGGAGTACTTGAAAAGCATTATTACTGACAAGGCTGCGTCTAAATTTTCTTGGCACGGGCAACTTGCAAATATTGCGGTTAAATCCTACAGAATTATGGCTTTATTGAAAGGTATAATAATTAAATCAAACTCAAATTTAATAGTTTACAGGTAAATTTGGTTTGTTATTTCTTTTCAGATGAAGCGATGAAAAAATTGGGCAGAAGCTCAATCTGCAGAGTTGTCGATATTGAAACCACCATAAAGAAATGGTTTCAATACGCGAAAGACTGCCAGAGACGAAACAATCCAACGATTTAAGTAGAGAGATATTATATGTGACATACACATATATGAATTAATGATAATATATCAGCGGTTCAATTATATTACACCTATGCGTTCCGAAAAAGTGACACTAAAACTGTTCGATAGTATAATACCTAAGCGATTTACAAGTGCAACATTGAAAACCGTTCAGTAATATTCCATATTAGCGAAGGCATATTAATACGTAAATCCGTTACATTTCTTTTGTTGCAAATTTTTCGTTTTTGCAACTTTTTGGTTATACAGACACGGTGGTGCGTTTACGAAGACCTTAATAGCGGCAAGTCTTCGTAAACTGTACATTTCTGTTACGCAATGTTTGGAGAGTATTTTATTATTTTTTAAAGCTATATTCGAAAATACCTTAATAAACATTATTGCCAACCCCAACAGTATGCAGGACTTTGTTACCCTCTAATAATAAAATAATAAAAATTTTAAAGGCCGCAAGTCAGACAATCTTCAGCACAAAGTTTTCAAAGCTTAATTTACTATTAATTTTTGGAAAAAGTTACTAGAAGCACCAGCCGCAACTATTTTTGGGCGTAATTCTCAATTGGATGTTATGTTGTATACAAGATTATTCATTAGTTGGCATGTTTGTTGATAACAAAAAACACCTTGATAATAAAATCACCATATAATTATTAATTATCAACTATAATTCATAAATAAAATATCAAAAAGGTACCTAAACTATTTTCAAATTGATATAATTTTGATATCATTTTTGTTTTTGATTTTAATTTCCGATCTCCACATTAATAAAATCTGCTATTGCCATCAAAATGTTTAAATTGCCATACATACAAATTAGGCCAATGCGGCTCTAACGTAATTAATTAATGTTGGATGCAGCTTGATTTTAATTACATGTAGACAGAGCTATAAATACAGCATGAACGAATAACATTAAACCATGATTAGGCCATCGACAAACTAATAAACAGATAAGTATGACGACTCACAGGTATATATGTTATGTTTGCATTTACATATGACATTAAGGCAACATTTTGTTATGAAATCTTCATTTCATTGTCGCATAAATTATAAACTCTTGAAATTTGAAAATATAACCAATTAATAAAATAAAATACAAAATATTTCACAATACATGATTTGGTATTAAACCTCAACTATGTCACTAAATATTATGTGGATACATACCATCGCACTTAAACATCCAGATTGATCCGAATTTATATAAAAACTAATCCAAAACAATTTTAATTAAATATAATAATTATGTATCATGTGGCGGGGAGCCCCAAATCCAACTACATACTCATATACGAATAAACTATAATCTACTTGATAGCGATAACTAAAAAAATTAAAAAACACTATACATAATAAAATCACTCAACCACCAAGAACAACATACTGTCATACACGCATAATTTAATAGTTATTTTATTATAATAAATATTGTCATAAGTCAAATAAAGTAAACAACAACAAAGTGAATGACACTGCTCCGTACATATAGCGCACATAAGTAAAATGAACTTAATTTTATGTTTTATATTTAACAAATAAAGTTCATTAACACTTTCAACTGTATCACTTCACATACATCTTAATTAAATATATTAAAATAATTAATATAATTATTTTCAAAATGAACTTAATTCAGAGACGACGACAGATCAACATAATTCAACTCTCGACCCAAAAACTTAAAATTCACTTGTTATCATCACAATAAATCAAAACAAGCGTGCATAAATATACTTTAGGCAATAACAAATGCAATGCAACAACAAATACACATAAACACATTTTTAATTAAAATATAAACACACGGAACAATCAAATTATTGAAATTACCTCAGTTCCAATGATTTCATAAAATTGAAACATTAAATTAAAACTTTAAAATATTAATAATTTAAAAAACTATTTTAAATAAAACTAAACCTAACAGTTTTAACAGCGACATCAAAATAATAACTAAATTAAAAATATAAAAATGTATTAGAAGAAATACAACAACAACAACAACAACAACATGGTTTGTGTTACATTTCGGAAGAAGAATGAAAACGCAAAAACAAAAATGTGTGAGTTAACATGGTGGTTACCAGTGCGGATGTTGATGTATTTTAAAAATAGTAACTTTTAAGCATAATTTAACTCGGATAAAGATCCGAGTTAAATTATGCTTGTAATATATCCAGCAACTCAAATCAAACAAATTAACCGAAGGTTGATACACACTACACAAACCCCCATATTTTTTAATCAAAATTGTTTGTTGGCATCATGCCCATAATACAGTTCCTTCCTTTTCCTTCTTATGCATTACTCAAACTTTTGAACGCTAATAATAAAAGAAAATAGATATCGAAAACAATAGCCGGACTCCAAAATATCGATTTTGGTCGCAATATAAGGATTGATTTGAGAGTTATCGGAAGGCAATAGTATTGCTAAATATGCGTGTGTGTGTGTTCGGATGTGAGTTTTTTCAGTTTTCATTACCCATGATTCAAATAAGAGAGACGACATGACATATTATTATAAATAAGAGAAATATGCTCAGAAGAGAACAATCGAGAGAATGTATTAAAATGGTGACTGCAGTTTATTATGTTCTTGTAAGCTCGCACACATAACTCAGAAAGAAACAACGGATTCGAAAATAAAATTAAAAACGTTACGAAGACGGCCTTATATTGCTTTTTGTTTGTTTTTTTTTTGACAATCACGAGAAATTTTTTTGTTAGGTATAAGAATTTTGTTTTGGTTTTTATTTTTAATTATCCAAACCAAATGAATGTCTTAGGTTACAATAACAGTACTTATAACAGTACAATAACAGTCTTTCTTCTAGCATGAGGAATATTTTTGTATCAATATTGATACAAAAATATTCCTCATGCTAGAAGAAAGAGAAAATGGATCAACCAACAATTTGAACCGATTTCACCCGATTCGCTTATTTTTGACACTTACCATTATTATATGTTACATTGAAAATATTTAACGCCACATAATAGCAAAGTGTATATTAGACGCCGTGCACATTATACAAAATTCTCAAAACTCAATCCTCATTTTGCGACCAAAATCGATGTTTAGGTGGTAGATCCTGATCAAGTGAGAAATGGCAACTGATATTTTTTGTGATTTTGGACTAAAATTGTAACTACTATAGATCATGATAGGTATTTGTTCATTTTAGTACCGCAATTGCCGCTAGTGTGAATTATATTTTCCATAACAAATGAGATAATTTACGGGACAATTTAAACGGGAATACAAGAAACATTTTTTGGCAGCAAACATTAGCAACAAAAATAATAAATTGGCATCACAAATTATTTAATATTTGATCTGTGCCTGCAACGTTCCCGAATCAATTTTAAAAATAATCTGCATTTTCCAGAATATTTTAAAACTAATTTCAATTTTTTAGTTTTTAATAATTTATTTATGAAAATTTGTTGTCAGCTTATTATTTTTGTCGCTCAAAATGATTATTTCGATGCCCAAAAATAATTTTTTGTGTTCCATTCTAATAGTGCCAAAAAAATTATAAATGTTGCCAAATTATTATATTTTGTTCCAAAAAATTAATTTTATGATGCCCAGAAATTTTTGTTTGTTGCTCATTAATTTGTGCCGTTTTATCAATTTTTTGTATCTCAAATATTAATTTTTTGTGTACCGGTTTATGGCCAGCCATAATTTACACTTGCGCACTTAGCGTAAATAATGGCGAATTTGACTTTTAGTACAAGTATTAAACATGATCTATAATATGACAATATGATTGTGAGTACTAAAAATCGATTCTGATCAAGCAATTTTTTTAAAATGTCACAAAAATAATGGGGCAGTTTGAACAAATTGTCACTGGTTTTAATTTTGGATACTTTTGTTCTGTGTGTTATTGAAATAAAATATATATGGGGACATTTCGCGTCAACTGGGCCACCCCACCTGCCCAAAAATTGGCTTAACTTAAAAATATATTTTTGAGCTTAGAATAATGGTTGACATGTCTACTTTCAAATTCTTCATGGCGTTTTTGGAAATTCAAGATGGCGGCTGAGATAAGTCAGTTGGATTGGAATACATGGACATTGAAAAAAATGTCTTAGATCGTTATAAAAACGTGCTTGATGATTTTTAAAAAATCTGAAATAATTCATGTATATTCTCTGTCTAAATCTAAACCCGATAATACACGTCAGACAAATTAAAACACCATTTAAAGTAGAAAAAACTTAAAAAATATGTGGATTTTCAGAAGTTTTCCCATTATGTCCAATTAAGCGGTGAATGTATTTTTCGAGAAACGTGATGTTTTTTTAACAAAATACTGCAAACACTATGTGTAGCGAAAAAAATAAGCCTACAATAATTGAACGGCTGAGTGGAAAAAGGTTAATATTCCAAAATTTGCCAAAATGAGTTAAGAGTTTCATCGTACTCAGATTTCTGTAGCGCATCTATTGAACATATAAACAAAACTATTCTACCTCCTTTCATATATAAATGTGACCGTAAAATTTCCATTGAGGGGAAAAAAGGTAATATTCCAATACATAATGTTATCCTTTTCCACTCAATCTCCACGCATAAACTAGCGGGTAATTTTTTATTTTCAAATATACTAATTTTTTACATTTAGGGAATGATTTCTACAATATGTGGAGAGGGTTTCAGTAGTAATGTAGATTTTAATATTTTAATCCACCATTTGAATTGAGAGAAAACTAACGATTTAATAATTACTGAAGTTCGAAAAATGGTGGTCTCGCTACTTTAAAAAACATCTTACGACCTGCAAAAATCTGGTGAGGCTTTTAGCATCAGTACTTATTAGTATTATTTGCAGTACACAATGGAGCAAGGAGGTTTTAAGGCTTGTACGGTTATCAACGGTTTGGTGAATGGAACATTTATATTAAAAAAGTAGGATCACTTAGTTCTCCCTGTCGATATCAAGTAGTTTTTCTCGTCGAACGGCTGCATTGCTATAAATCACAAAAAGACACTGGACATGGCAAAAGTACTACACTATTTTCCGAAAGAATACAAAGAATCCTATAGTGAACTCAGTGGCCTAGTTCAGGTATTGCAAATAGCGATAATAATGACGACTAAATTTGTAAGTTAACTATGTAAATGAAAACGATAAAAAATTATTAAAAATTACTGTTGTTTATTCTTTCTTGCGAAATTCTGGAATTGAGTGGAAAAAAGGTAATATTCCAGCCCTCTTAATTGCTAATATACCATATCAATACTGACAATGTGCACTAAATTTCTTTAAAATATAATTTATTACTTACATCCCTATATATTCCTATGGATGACTTTTACAGTACAACTTATAGTTAAAGCAGTAAAATGTTTTTTTTTATTTCTGAAAAACAACATTTTTGGAATATTAACGTTTTTCCACTCAGCCGTTCAATTATTTTAGGTGCTACAGAACCGAAGATCTGATTTTTTTTTTTAATTGAAAAGAATAATGTATGATGATTTACAGTATTATCAAACGATGCTTTATTAATAAAACAATTATTCGAATGCTAAGGATTCAATCAAATTTGCTTATAATTCCATTAATTAAAATTAAATCTTAAATAAAAAGCTTTAAAATGTAAATTTAAAAAAAATTGCTTACTGATTGATGAATAAAAATCCCACGATATTTTTTCCAATTTAAAAAAAAAATCAGATCTTCGGTTCTGTAGCACCTAAAATAATTATTGTAGGCTTATTTTTTTCGCTACACATAGTGTTTGCAGTATTTTGTTAAAAAAACATCACGTTTCTCGAAAAATGCATTCACCGCTTAATTGGACATAATGGGAAAACTTCTGAAAATCCACATATTTTTTAAGTTTTTTCTACTTTAAATGGTATTTTAATTTGTCTGGCGTGTACTATCGGGTTTAGATTATTAGACAGAGAATATACATGAATTATTTCAGATTTTTAAAAAATCATCAAGCACGTTTTTATAACGATCTAAGACATTTTTTTTTTAATGTCCATGTATTCTAACTGACATATCTCAGCCGCCATCTTGAATTTCCAAAAACGCCATGAAGAATTTAAAAGTAGACATGTCAGCCATTATTCTAAGGCCAAACAAATATTTTTAAGTTAAGCCAATTTTTGGGCCGGTGGGTGGCCCACTTGACGCGAGATGCCCCATATGTAAGTAAAAATTAAGTTTTAAATATAATTGCGTCCAATAGGAATTCTAAACTGTTTTAAACTACTAAAAATGTCATATCTCATTTCGCGAAAACGTCACGAAAAATTGTCATTTCATCAGAATCTACCCCCAGGTTTGGAATCGTTTAAATATTTTATCAGTTAAATTTTCAGAACTATAGCGTTGCTTTAAAAAAATGTATTGCTTGAAGATATAAGAAAGATAATAAAGCAAATCAAATTTATGTGCGGTTATTTTAGATTTGGAACACAAGCAAAACAGTCGATCAAAGATATGTGAATTCTGGTACGAAATTCATCAAACTTCCCCTTCTCACGGGTTAGGTCAGTAGAATAACAAAACGACACTCCAAAATTAAAAAAAAAAAAAACGCCGACTACGGGGGAAACAACACGCATGTTGTGCATGAAAGAACAAAGCGCAGCCGAATTCAATAGAACAATACAAAAAGACAATTCAATAATTCATAAGAGAGAAACTGCAGAAAATGCTGTTCCAAAATGAGAGTAAAAATCTGAATTAAGAATGATAGATTATGAACAAAGAACGCTAAAACCCTGACAGATCCATTCAAGATCGCAGAATCTTGTCTCAAATCACAGACTAAAAACACATAATATTCTAGATTGGAACCAAAGAAAATCAGATTATGCGGATCAATCAACAACTAACCGCAAACTGGTGGAATAAAAACGGGTTAGAAATGACATATGGTACTCCGAAATTTATCAGTCTATAAATCAAAAAACTAGGACGGCGCTCTTGTTGCACATGAAACCATTTTTTCAACGGAATATTGAATTAGAATAAATGCAGAAGTCAATCAATCAATAATAGTAGTCTAACAATCGTTGGGTTTTCAAAAATTTTGCAAAGTAAATAAAAAATAATATTCCAGGTTTTTGGTAACCAAATGAGGCTCTACAATAATCAAAGAAAATCAATTGCTTTCTATTTTCTAGAGTAGTTGCTATTACCCGCAGTCATCAAACTATTAAACCTTGAATGGAAATACTATTCAGACAAGTGAAGAGAATCTGATTAGATTCATGGTTCATTCAAACTAGGGAATGCATTACCGATTATCGGTTTACCAATTTATATTTATGTATAGCTTTACATCAACAAATTTGGTACTGTAAACTGACAGAGCATAATTTACGATTATAGAGTCTAGTTACATTTTATGAATACCATTTTAGTACTTATCGGAAATTTTCCATAACGAGAGAGGTAATTTTTGGTTAATTATAGAACCTTGAAAATTATTTTGGCGATTGTTAGTTGTTTGGGCTGTTCAGTAAAAAAGAGAGTTTTTGACCAATTTGAGCCTAATGCGGCTAATATACATTTATTTGCATATCATTTCGAAACGTTAGAACGGTAATCACTATCTGCTAGGAGAGCTTGTTGTTTGTTGGTTGCTATGATTACCTGGTGCAAATAATACTTTAAAACTTTAAATCATCAGGAAAGCGAAAAGAAAAATTGCTTGTTCTAAATTTTAGCTATATATATATATATATTTTAGCTAAAATCCAGTACGCGAAATCGATCTCTGCGAAATCAACTCGGCGACGGTCAACTCGACAACGGTAAACTCGGCGATGACCAACTCAGCGATACTAACTCGGCGACGATCAACTCGGCGATGGTCAACTTGGCGACGACTTACTCGACGTCGGTCAACTCGGCGACGGACAACTCGGCGACGATCAAGTCGGCGATGACCAACTCGGCGGCGGTCAACTCAGCGACGACCAACTCAGCGACAGTCAACTCGGCGACGGTAAACTCGGTGACGATGAACTCGGCGACGGTTGACTATTCGACAACAAATTTGACGACATTCAGTGAATTTTTCTACCTTCACACGAAAAAGTACATATTTCTATAATTACACTTTCGGGCTTAATTCATTATATTGGCCGAATTAACTCACGAAACGTTAATTCAGGGAGCAAGTATATACTATACATACATTTATATTATTTAAGTGATATTTACCGACGTGAACTTGGCCCGAAAAACCATCCCGAAGAAAAACCTTTTCAAAAAAAAATTGTATGTGTCATCACCAACTTTATCAATAAAAGACCTTACAGCACGAAAAATTTACATAATATTATGTATACAAGTACAAAGAAAATAGGTAACATTCCATCCCGAAAAATATTTTAATTTTATTTTCACCCTGTAATAAAACGAGTGAAAAATGGGGTGAATAGAAACACTTTTCAAGTTTACAAGCAAGAACTGCTACTTCCAAAAATAAAATACTTAGTACAACTATGAACTGCTATGATATATCATTGCTCATATAACTGTAATATGAACATAAACAAATAAGAGACCGATGGTTCAAGAGAAATGGGTCAACAATTAAAAATTACGGTTGGTCTAAGTGATGAAAGTTGATGTACAATATATTGTACAAGGCGTTCAGGAGGGTTAAAATATGGGTCTTAGTGCACTATTTCCTTTTCAAACTACTATGGTCTATTAGAAATGAAAATGGCGGTTTAAAAAAAAACTCACTGTTTCTATTCACCTGCTATACTGAAAAATACAAATAAGAAACGTCGCTCTTAGGATGAGCAATACCACCACCAAAACTCAATTGTAATTTGCGATTAGAAGCTTCAGCAAAATTGTTTGTTCTGTGGCTGCCATTTAGGGTTCTTTGATAAAATGACCAAATATTAGATGGAAATGTTGGTACAGCTTTGATGCCATTATTTGGATGCGTCTGATCTACGTATTAGTGAACCATGCTAAAATTGGTTCTAACTCCTCCAGTAAATAAGTTTTCAGGATCGAAGAAGCCCATGGAGACGAAGAAATGGCAGCAGACGTCGTTTCAACGAGAACGGGTTCTGCTACTTTCACCACAAATTTGGAAGTGCCGCAAGAAAATGCTACAAACCTTGCACCTTCTACAGCAATAAATCGGAATCATCAAACAATTATAAAAAAACAGAATAAATCCGATAGCGAGTGCGGCTAGTAATCTGATACGAATTAATCGCAGCTTATTTCTAAACGGCGCGCAGAATAAACTCCAGTTTCTCGTAGATACCGGTGCTGACATTTCCGTCCTTCCCGTTAAATATTTCCCAATCAATGCGTCAACAATAAACCCTGACCTGGTCCTCTCTGCAGCTAATGGTCCAGTAATTCAGACTTACGAGACAAAATTACTGAAAGCTTACGGCGACAATTTTCACACATTTTTACGGTAGCGTCAGCTGACAGACCGATTATCGGTACTGACTTCTTGACAACTTATGGTCTCCTCGTCGACCTCCGCGGAAGACGCCTCATAGATCCCACGATGAATCTTGCTGTGGATGCAATAACAGCAAAGGTCAAAACACATACGCTAATCCATCGATCTGCTATAAATGGATATAATTCACTTTTGAAGATGTTTCCTTCTTTGGTTGAGACACCAGACTACCACAGTCCAGCAAAACACAACGTGGTTCTCTATATATATACTGAAGGTCGACTTCCTTGTTCAAGACCACGCAGGCTGGATCCAGATAAACATAAAACTGCGTTTACCGAGTTCGAGCATATGTTCCAATTGGGCATATGCCGACAGTCATCTCCTGCGGTGTCAACCCATCTCCATATGGTAAAGAAGAAGGACAGTGCCGATTGGCGCCCATGTGAAAATTATCGTCGACTTAACGCCGTCCATAACCACGCCGGGTTGTTACCCGGTACCCCATATCCAATACTTTACAATGCTCCTAATTAGATGCAGTGTTTTCTCAAAAATTGATTTAGTTAGGGCTTATCATCTGATTCCGATTGCACCTGAAGACGTGCCTAAAACCGCAATAACGACTCCCTTTGACTTGTTCGAGTTTACAAGGATGCCCTTTGGTCTTCGGAACGCTGCGCATACCTTTCAGCGCTTCATGAATGAAGTGGTCAGAGGATTAGATTTTGTATTCGTCTACATTGACGATATACTTGTGGCAAGAAAAAATGAGGAAGAGCACAAGTTTCATCTCAAACAACTGTTTGAGCGCCTTGTCGAATTTGGAGTAAATATCCAAATGTCAAAATGCGTTTTCGGTGTTTCTGCTCTCGCGAGTTGAAGCTCAACATCAATTATACACAAAAGATCTTTTAGGTCGCAGTGCGAGGTGGCTTGAACGCCCACATGGCCCTCCAGTATAATAATCGTAAAGCAATTTTTCGTAAATTAATTTATCGTAATGCAGAGTCGAAATTATATTTTTATTAATTCGGGCGTCTGAATTTTTAATTATTTGAAATTATTTTTAAAAATTCAGACGCCCGAATTAATAAAAATAATTTCGGTATGATCAATTGCCATACTATGCGCAACGTGGAAAATATAATAAATTGGTAATACTAAGAAGTAACATATTTTGAATATGGCCAATTAGGAAGGAACTCGGTTATTTCTTAACGGATTATGATGAAATTCGAAAAGAACCATGGAAATGGGAAAATAATTTCAGTATCGTTTGTTAACGATAAATTGTTCGACTCCCAAGAAATATATCTTTCTTTTGTTTTATTCACTGCTTAATGAATAGTTAGTGAATATTTTTTAAATAGGATTTTAGTGTTCAAGTTTTATTAGAGGCGCAAAATTGTTTTGATCAAGTTCGAAAGTAATAATTTTTGGCAAAAAACTCGATTATTTTATAAAAATTAACGGTAGGTGGCAGATTTTTGTTTTTTGCGATAACTAAAAAAGATCACTTTTCTATTATTTTGTTTTACTTTTTCCTTTACTCGAATAACGAATAGAAGCGCGTAGTGTGGAATTAACTGATGATTGTGAGTAGAGAATAATTTTTTATTCTTCTTTATTCGATGCCAAATTAATAATCAGCACAATATGTTTTGCTTAATACTCATTATTTAGATCGCAAGACGCTGGAAAAAAATTGAAAAATATATTTAAAAAGAATAGAAGGGAATAAAATAAACTGAAGATTAGTTTTGTACGCTGAATTTTTGAATAAATCTTGCATTGAACCTACACACCAAGAGTTCAACCATAAAAAAAATATTCAGACTTAACTGATTGCACAATTTGGATGATTTATCCAAATTTATCTTTAAACTACAATATAAAGATGAAAATGCCAGAAATATTTCTTCGAAACTTTTCAGCAATAAGTTCTTCGTTCCGCGCTTAATCTATATTAAATGAGTTCTGATAAAAAATGACCTAACCGTATTCTGAAACAACTAGAAAAAAATTAATAATCGTGATATTTGAAATAAACCTGGATATTCTATTACTTTAACGAATATAACAATAATTAAAATGCTCTACCAAAAAATTTAAAATTTTATTCGTGTGATCAGTGGTCACGTGTTATCTGTTTTGTTTTTTACATTTTGAGTAAAATCTGTTATAATGAAACTCACGAGATAAAAACAACTCTATCGATAAAAACTGTCTCCCAACCCGTTTCCTTTGGAGTTAAGTATGCCAATTTAATTAGAAAGCCAATATTCTGAACATACTTAATCCCGGAATATTGGGTTCGAATAAAACCGAATTGTACTCCTACCAAACCAAACCAACGGTTCTAAGCTAACACCACAACTTTCTTCTGGTATCATTCCAACTCAAAAACCTTCTAGTATATATATTCAATGAAATGACGTTGGGAAGAAGCAATCGATGGGCTGCTTTACAAACCGCATCAGACTTAATATTAACAAAACAGCTCCTTCTCGAAATCACACTGGTACCCATAGTGGTACAACAAATCACAATAGAAAAAAAATGTATTCTTATATTTCTCAAACTGAAACAAAAATCGTTTTTGTTATGGTAAAAAATGTAAATTGAATCTAACAGTTTTGTGTATACACAGTGTTGTTGTATTTATATTCTTGTATTATTTATATACCATGGATGTTGTTGGTAATTTTTTCTTAAAGTATTATTTTATAGGAGGCGATATATTAGAAAGAAATCAAAAATACGCGTGTGTGTTTAACATACATATAGTTTGCCCACAAACCAAAAAAAAAAAAAATCTACTGTGTAACCGTTTTGTTTCACATACATAGTTCGCGACTAACTAACTTTCATTGTTAATATTACAAAAAAAAAAAATAATAATAATTAATAATTATAATCTCTATAGTCTTATATAAAATGTCAATATAATAGTGTCGTCGTTTTGAGGACAAATATAACCAAACATCATCTCGCGCGCAATTTGATGGTTTGCTTTCATTTTCTTATACAATATCAATTTTGCGGTATTTCTATAGAAATTTCAATCGCATCGATCTGTATGATATTTGAGAAGCGGATAAATACATATGATATGGAAGTAAACAAACAAAAAACAAAAAGCTGGACTCGATATTTTAAATAGAAACAAATATACGATTATTAACTAGGAAGTTGGAAATGCGGTCTAATAAGTACAACGAATAAATTATTCCATATACCAGGAAGATTCTAACCGCGCGCGTTACCTATACACAATGGTGTGAAACAATTTACCAAGAATTTCTCATTCACATATTTTCCCGCATTTGTTTGGATTTGATGTGTTCAGTCTCAATTTGATGTGAAAATGTACTCGTATATATACGGTGCACAACAATACAATGGGTTAACATAAAAAAAATAAAAAATTCTTGTTAAACAGAATAAAATAAGACACACTAAACTAATTCTTAAAATAATTAATTATGAACCTATGTATGTATATGTACGTAATATACAATAACAATACAAAAATAATTATTTTGTATAATAAGATGGTTGGCAGTTTTTTATATTGTGTTTGCGCCACTAAAGCACTAATGATATACTCTCGAGTCTCATGAACGAGGTTTAATAGTTTTTTTTTATGATTAAAAATAAACTAAACTACATCTTATTGTTATTACTATTAATAATAATAGTTGGGTAGACGTGCGGCATTGAATTTAAACATTTTCAATTAATTCGCCTTTAAAACTAGAAAACTGGATTTTTGGCTGCAGATAGTTAACAAAAAAAAAATGTCATGGTTATACAATGCGAACACGCACAAAATATTTACTTTCAAAACTTTGCATGAGTGGTGGTGTACACACTAATTTGTTTATTTTTTCTGAGTGTGATAACAAGTAAACATTGGTCCACTAGCCGAGAAGTGATAGCGCAGACAAAACATAATAATTATGTAAACATAATTCAATGAAAACAATTACAGCGGAAACTCAATTCCGGAATGACTGTTCTCTCTGTCTCTAAAAATACATAAACATGAGTATACAAATGATAATATGTAGTTTTGTTTAAAATATTTTTTAATAATTAAATTTTAATTGGTTTTTTTTTGTTGAATTTAGGTTAACCAAAGTGATTATGTTGTGAGACATGACATTGATGTGGGATGCTTTGAACCTGTTTTCATTCATCAATTGTTAAGATAATTTTGTCGGTCAATAACGCATTTGTAATGAATTCATATTGTATTGAAAAGTGTTTATTAGGGATTTGGTACAATTTCAGATAAAACAAATTATTCAATATCAAAACAGAGTGACGTAGAGCGGATTTGTGGAAATAAATCAGAGTTATATCCTCATTAAATAAGGCCGATTGACCTTACGCGATCTGAAGTATTAATTTCATGGCACAAATGGAATTCTTGATTAATACTTAGCTAAAGCATACACATTTTAAATGAGAACTGAACCTCATTTACAAAACAGAGAGGATTTGTTTGTTTTAAAAGAGGAAGTAAAATAAACAAGGCAAAGTAGTTTTTTAGGGGTTTCCCCTTTAAAGTTAGCCGAAAGTTGCCAGTCGATAGCGAAAACTCGATAATGCAGATTGTATTACTCCAGTCTAAAGTTGCCAGCCGAAGGTAAAAAAATGATAATGCAGATTGTGTTATCCCAGCCGAAAGTAAAAAATGAAGTCGATATATGTAAATCGGCAGTGTTTAGCCTAAAAATTACTAAGAATGCATGAATATCATTGAAGACCTTTGTCAATATTCTTATATGGCAAAACCTGGTTCCAGTTTCTCGCGGAAAATTGTGGAAAACTCGCGAAACCCCGAAAAATATTTTAATTGGAATAAAATCAGCCTCTATAGTGTTATGTCTTGAGATGGATTACATTGATGTGACTTATTGTCAGTAGCTATCGCAGGAAAAAATTCAGTACAAGTATCCGGTGGGAAATCTAAGCAAATTCGACTATCCAAAAACCATTAGAAATGTATTTAATTGATGTGACTTGTCAAAAGCTATTTCAGGAGAAAAATTCAGTTCAAATTTTTAAATTTTTTTGGAAAATCGAATTTTCCGAGATTTCCCACGGGAAACTTGAACTGAATTTTTTTCCTGCGGTAGCTATTGACAAATCCAATAAAAACGATTCAACTTCAGATATACACTGTAGAGGTTGATTTTATTCCAATTTCGTGAATTCTTCTGATAATTCGGATATTTACCGCGATTAGATTAAATATAGTTCACGTAAGACTATTTAGCAAATTTTTTTTCGACGGTTAACCACAAAATTTTTTATTTTCGGCTGGAATGTTAATAACGTAATCTGCATTATCAACTTTTTACTTTCGGCTGCAAACTTTAGGTTAACTTTAACAGAGTGCAACCGGTTGGGTAAAATCAACACATTAAGACTGGAGCGAACATAATAGATGCATGCAAAATTTCATGGCAGTGAGTTTAAATGTAATTGTTTGTGAAAATTTTTGATGCTACATGTTGGGAGACCTTAATGCACCCAGTACACTGTCACACTAAAATATGCAAACACTTTTTATCGATGCGAATGAAATTTGTCTTGAATTCATTTTAGATTAAACAATGCATATGCATATGTTTCAAAAAGCTTACTTTCGGGCAAATTTATTTATTGCAGGGTGTCCTATTCAAAACGCGACTTAATTTAATTATTTTGATTTTTTTTATTTATCAAAGACGATTTTGGCTTTTAAATTAAGAAAAACCGGTACTGCATTTCCATTCAAATTAAACCAACAATATTACAAAATGAGATATTCAAACGACCAAAAAATCTTCATTGTAAAGGAATTTATGAGTGAAAAAATGCAAATTGAACAAATAAAGCCGGAATTGCTGGCACGATTTCAAAAAGTATCGCCCAGTAGATCTGCCGTATTTAGGTTGGTTAAAAAATTAAAAAAATTCGGGATAGTTAAAAATCAACATCGAGGTTGACCTCATCAATAAATATTCTCCAAAATCAAGAGCGACTGCTTTCTCTTATTGAAGAGAATTCAAGGATATCTATTCGAAAACTTTCCAGTCAGGGTTACCAACAATCGAACATCAGAAACCCGGGGAAAATTAACATAAACCCGGAGGTTTCATTAAATTTTGCTTATATAGCAAAAAAAGGATACTGGGTAATTTGACCAAGTACACTTATAAGACCCATGCCGTATGAAAGGTATTAGTAGTTCATTAATTGTTAGTTTGTAGTCTAAGCACCAGTGATAAATAAGTACTGGGTCCCATTTGAAACGCAATATTTCAAAACGCGATACGGTACAAAACGCGATATGGTACAAAATGTGATATTTCAAAATGAGATATTTCAAAATTCGATATTTCAAAACTCGATATGATACAATACGCGATATAGTAAAAACATGATAATTGAAAACGCGATATTTCAAAACGCGATTTATTATTATTTTAAAATTATAATTTTAAAATATCGCGTTTTGTACCATATCGCGTTTTGAAATATCGCGTTTGGTACCATATCAACGTTTTGTACTATATCGCGTTTTGAAATATCGTGTTTTGTACTTTATATCGTATCGTCATATCGCGTTTTGAAATGTTGCATTTCGAGTGGTGTTGTGTAGCTGGCTTATAAATAGTTGGTGTGATATTTTTAACCATTTTATACGTTCAACCCCCACAGTTGTAGGAAGCAACCTTTATTTGAACAATTTAATTAGCAAAATCAACTCTAAGCAATGTCTCATATGATGGTCAGTAAAAAAAACTATCAAGTTTCTTGATCCGATAAATTTAGAAGCTAAGTAACATCTTACGGATCAACTGAGGAATCGAATGGATCATCAAAAAGGAGTAGAACTGTATGCTATATTTTATTTTATAACTTCAATATATGGACTGGGATCGGAAACCATCAAGGCACAAATTATAGATGAACATCTTAATCATCAAATAATTTTAGAATTAATATTATTTCCAGACAGATATCTGCAGCCAGGATAAAGTGTATCTCGCTTGCCTCAGCTCTGTTTTAATGGGAAATCTATCCGTATCAGAACTACTAGAACTGTAGCTGAATTCAACAGCCAAAATCCTATAAATAGCAGATTATGAGCTGGCATTAATAATTGCTATGAAGTAATATGTATAGCAAGTTGTATAATATGACTGTTGCAATCTTCTTCAAGATACCAACCAAACGACATGGTGGTTAAAGCTGAGGCGGTTCGGATCGGGAGGTACTAGATTCGAATCGCGAAAGGGAAGAGATTTTCATCATATGATTACGATTTGTGATGGGGATAGAGATGGGCATTGACACGTCAACTATAATTGTCGACGCGTCAACTATTATTGCAAACGTTTGACACTTGTTGATACAAATTCAAAGATGTGCATCGACGCGTCAACTATTATCACCGATTATTGTCGACGCGTCAAATATTATTGTTGACGCTGAGATTTGTTGACGTGGCACATCACTGGCCGAACACATTTATTTCTTCATGTTGGAGTGCAGAATTCATGGGCCGATTCGTCTTTCATGTCAGTACTATAGGTTGGGTGCTCGTATATGTAGCTATACAATGCGCAGGTTTTAAGCGGACGTACAGCCGAACATTTTGGATTTGCATACTATAATAAATGCAGTAGATATTAAAAGACATTAAAAGCCGACCACGACAGAGCTGGGCGTGCAAATAAAATTGCAAAAAAAAACGAATAGTGCGCATTTGTCGTCGCTCGTATGTAGTCATTACTAAGTCAGTTCTTAGGTGGTTTGGCGTATATTGGAAGGGGCTCCGTAAACTTCCAGTAGGCGCAGGTGTACGTACTGCCTCCTCGTGGCAACCACCGGTAACTGTAACCATTAGGCTGAATGTGGCCTTTGGTGACAGGCTAAAGTACGACGCTAAAGGAAAAAACCTTGACAAAAAATCCCTAATCTAAGGTGGAACAGCATATGCCGATGGATGAATGGCTGATAGGTTAATCAGTCTATATATGCGGACTCTGGATACCAGGCACCCTCCAGTTTTATTTAGCCTTCCTGTAGTAAACCTGGGTGGCCTACAGGCGATTTTTTTTTATTCCCAGCAACTCGCAAGAGTTAAATCAAAACGGTAGACGAGGCACGGGAAGGAATACACGGGAGTGGGTCTGCCCTCTCAAAGTCCTTGAGTCCCAATGCTACCGCTTTTCTAGCAGAAGTAAATGTTATTACATCTAGGAGGGAGAGCAATGAGCCCAGATAGTATGTAACGCGTGTAGAAGTACTTCCTACAGTAAACATTTAGGAGGGAGAGCAATGAGCCCAGATAATATGTATCGCGTGTAGAAGTACTTCCAACAGTAAACATCTAGGAGGGAGAGCAATGAGCCCAGATAGTATGTCCCAGCAACTCGCAAGAGTAAAATCAAAACGGTAGACGAGGCATGGATAGGAATATACGGGAGTGGGTCTGCCCTCTCGATGTCCTTAAGTCCCAATGCTACCGCTCTTCTAGCAGAAGTAAATGTTATTACATCTAGGAGGGAGAGCAATGAGCCCAGATAGTATGTACCACACACCGGTCGGCAGTATTATCAGGTTCTTTAAGGGCCTGAATATTGGCTGGACGGATAATTAAAACATCTAGGAGGGAGCGCAATGAGCCCAGATAGTATGTATCACGTACCGTTAGGCAGTATTATCAGGTTCATTAAGAGCTTGAATATTGACTGGACGGATAATTAAGTAGGGCTTAATGCACAAAAGATCTTTTAGGTCGCAGTGCGGGGTGGCTTGAGCCCCCACATGACCCTCAAGTAATAATAATAATAAGTCAGTTCTTAACCAACTCTCGGTACGCCCAAGGACAATATACCAAATTTAACCGAATTAGTACCGACAGCTATTTTTAAGCCACATTATGTGAAAAAAGTAGGCGAACTTTAAAAAAAAAACGGTTGAATATTTATTTTCCCGGTGAAACAAATATTGATATTGAAGTTGAAGAAGACTATCAACCACAATGGCGTACCGTCGGCGCTGTTATAAAAATATGTCAATTAAATGTTGAAGGATTAACGAATGCGAATGTTGAATATTTGTCAAGATTTCATCACACCAATAAATGTGATGGTTTGCTTCTATAGGAAACCCATACGAAAGATGATCTTCAATTTTTGAATTGCGGATTAATAAATGAATTTTCGTGCATTGATTCTATTCATCATGAACATTATGGAATTGCGACATTTATAAGAAGTGATTTATGTGACGATTGTTCCGTGTTATTAAAATCAAACATCAATAATATTGAAATTCTGATTATCAAATTAAACGACGTGAACATTTTAAATGTCTATAAACCTCCTGGCTCTTGTTGGTCTACACCATTGCCGGTATTTAATCATCCCGCAGTATATATGGGCGATTTCAATAGTCATCATTGCCTGTGGGGTTACAACCAAGATGATTTGAATGAAGAATTTATACTTGATTGGGCAAACAGAAACCGTTTACACTTATTATTTGATTCTAAAGATAAACGAACATTTCATTCTGGTAGATGGAACAGAGGATATAACTCGGATCTATGTTTTGTTTCAACAGATGAAATCTGCTGTAAGAATTGTAAGTAATAAATTTCCAAGAAGTCAACATCGATGTGTTTTTCTAGAAGTCGGAATAAAAATTCCAATAATAAAATCATTGCCGAAACCGAGATGGAACTTTAAAAATGGTAATTGGACAGAATTTGCCAAAGCGATAGATTCGAACATCAGATGGATTCCTCCGGTTGTTGAAAATTATAATAGATTTGTGGGACTCCTAATAGCGACGGCCAAACGATTTATACCAAGAGGGTTTCGAAGAACATACATTCCAAATTGGTCCGTTGAATGTGAAAGATTATGGATGTTGTAACAAGAGAACGAATCTAAAGAATGTGCAGATTAATTAATCAATGAATTAAATCAGGAGCGTACTGCGAAATGGATAAATTTAGTTGAAATAATGGATTTTTCACGTTCAAGCAGAAAAGCATGGGATTTATTACAGAAAAGTGGTGATTCTAGTAATAAGAATGGGGTTAACATTACAACAGTACATCCGAAGGATGTTGCGTCAAGATTAGTCAAAAACTCAAAATTTCGTATACCCAAAGATAAAATTCGAAACGTTAAAAATAAATGGAGAAGATCAAAGAAGTTAATTACGGATTCTCCATTGGCTTCGTCAGTATCTTTAGATGAAATTAATAGGGTACTAACATATCTAAAACCAAGAAAGGCTAGTGGAGTGGATGAGGTGTTTCCCGAATTTTTTATTAATTTATCAAAAAACGCCCGTAATTGGTTGGCGAAATTTTATTCTGATTGTTATAATTGTGGCAAAATTCCTCCGATTTGGAATTTATCAAAAGTTCGTGCCATTTTAAAACCTGCTGTGCATTGGTTATAAAATTTTCGAAAAAATTATTTATAACAGAATTTTTCCAACACTTGAAGAAAATATTCCAAATTATCAAGCCGGTTTTCGTCCAGGAAGAAACTGTTGTGATCAAGTTTTGTCTTTGGTTACACATATTGAAGCAGGATTCCAAGACAAATTACAAGCGGCTGTTGCGTTCGTGGATCTAAGTGCAGCATATGATACGATATGGAAGAAAGGATTGATGTTGAAATTAAGTAAGATCTCTGCTCTGTTTGAAGTCTAGAAAACCTTTTTGGACAAAAATTGCTGAGTTGGGAGACTTCACCAATTATGAAATCAATAACAACTGGAAGGCACTTTTCAATGAATCAGAATTTGTCAAGAAGCATCTAATCGAAGATCCAACATTAGTTGTCCCTGGATTTACAAATTTGAGATAACGTTGGACCTTAGTCAATAGATTAATAAAATAATAATTAATAGATTATTTTGAATTTTGATGTTATTAAAAATTTTGCGTGCTTCGGCAAATTAGTCAAATAGTAAACGAAACGTTAAATAGTTTGGAGCATTTATGCAAACATTTTTTCTTCAGGCCCAATGAGGAATTAAAGTATTTGCCGATTACCTATAAGGGCCAGAAAATTTACCAGAATCAAGGAATTCAATTAATTTGTAATGCTTGGGGGATCAAACATGAAATCATTTTAATATTCTGTAAATTTGTATATTAAGATTTCACGTCAGTTATCAGACCATGTTCGCTTAATTCTAAGTTGGTAAACAATGACTAAATAATATTGTTTTAAACTGTACAGACTAGTAACTCTTATTGTACAATTATCTCAGAATTTTTCACCGCCACAACCACTAAGCTTGCTATTTTCTGTCAACAGTATAATCGACTTCTATCTATTTAACAAGTTTGGCAAGGAAGACATACTTAAAATGCTCTTCCGGTTTTTATGTGTTTACTGTTAAATTTTAAACAGGTGTACATGGGTGAAACTTGTAAACTAATTTTAATTTGAATTAGATTCCAAATTTTACTTTGAATAAGTTTAGAATTTCAAACTATTTAGAAATTTTTTATAAATTCGAAATTTAAAAGATAATTTAAACTATCAGCGTTGATTTTACTCAACATATTGCCAAGGAGCTGAGTGCGTCCAATGAAGATTTAATTTATGTTAGAAATGCACCCGCTAACGGAAAATTAGTCCCAATTTCGGTGGATGTTGACGTAATATAGTCGGTCGTTTTTTAAATTGGTTGTTTTTTTCATTTCTGGCTTAAATTTATCACATCGCTTTTCCTTGTTTTTTGGGTAAGCACACAGAGCGATAATTTGGTTTAATCATCTAGATATAGACTATGTCCGTCAAATTCTTCTTTTGACTGAATTATTTTCTTTGTCCTGCTTCACATATAACCTCTGTAACATTGTTTTCCAAAATAGGCTATTTCGGATTTTTTGCTCGTCCGAAGTGCATTAACTATAATTTTAAATGTCCCCAATTCTGGCTCTTGGAATAATTTTATTAGCGCTGCTACACCTTTATTTCTTCTAATGGCTTAGTTTTCGTTTAGAAATTTTAACGACTGTGATCATTAATAGTTCCCTGTTCTTTTAAATTTGTAAACAATAATGCCGAAGTCGATTCAGCATTGGGTTTATCAATGTCTTGATTATCTAACGCATCTGAAGGTACTGCTTAATTTTCATTAAACCCACATTTCGCAGTTCCTTAAGTGCTATTTTTATTAAGGAAACGTTCCAGCGTATTCTCTAACATAATATTCAGTTTACTCACTATGGTATCGCTTCAAACGCTTAATAAACGGTATACAACCGTCTTTAAATTGGATTTTGCATTCCAGAGAAATATTCGCAACATTCCCGGGAAGCGGGAATCCTGTTAATTTCTTCAATTCCAGGGAAATCCCGAGACCCAAGCCCTAATACAAACGCCACCCCTTTGATTTAATTGACTGAGTTTATCTAATAAAGTCTATAATATGGTAATGACTGATATTTACGATGTTAAAAATTGTCTGATTTAATATAAAATGCTTTCGGCTTTTTATAGACAACATACAACATACTATTTGTAAAATGACATACTCATTATTTTCGATTTGGCAAATCAGAAAAATAATGGAGTCATACTCCTAATCTACCAGCAAAAGTAGAAAATATTCATCCCCTCCCCCTTTTCTTTCCCGCAGAGTCGATACAAAGTGTATCAACTCTCAAAAATGAGAAATCTCTTTGAGATTTTGTGTTGGTAATTCGGTTTCGTACAGAAAAGTAAGGTCTACTCATCAGGTAGCTACGACCGAACTACAAAAATTCAACTCTCGCTAAATACATTAAGTATTTAACTAGAGGGTATAGAGTTAGCGAATTATATTCACTAACTCGAACTCAAAATCCCAAGCAGAAATCTCATTTGTGTGCGTATAATGCCCGCACTAATATTAAATCAGACAATTATTATCGTAAATATTAGTGCGGGCATTATACGCACACAAATGAGATTTCTGCTTGGGATTTTGAGTTCGAGTTAGTGAATATAATTCGCTAACTCTATACCCTCTAGTTAAATACTTAATGTATTTAGCGAGAGTTGAATTTTTGTAGTTCGGTCGTAGCTACCTGATGAGTAGATCAGTAGACCTTACTTTTCTGTACGAAACCGAATTACCAACACAAAATCTCAAAGAGATTTCTCATTTTTGAGAGATGATACACTTTGTATCGACTCTGCGGGAAAGAAAAGGGGGAGGGGATGAATATTTTCTACTTTTGCTGGTAGATATATTATAGGAGTATGACTCCATTATTTTTCTGATTTGCCAAATCGAAAATAATGAGTATGTCATTTCATTACAAATAGTATGTTGTATTGTTGTCTATAAAAATCCGAAAACATTTTATGGTAATGACTGATATCTCATTTTTAAAATAAACTGCGGTTAGGTTAGGTTTGGGTGGCGGTCCACCAGGACCAGGCATAGACACAAAAAAGGTCCGTAGCCATAAACTGCGGTTAATGAGATTTAAATATTTAGACCTATGAAAAAAATTTGAGAGACGATCTGACGTCAAGATTTCTTCGAAACACATTAAATTCGTTATCAGCAACAGTGGAGGTCTCTCTACGTTACCTGTAATATTCGAACTAAAGTTTGAAATACATTTTACATTTCAAGTTAACACTGACAAAGTATTCTGACGAGAAAATAAGGCAGAATGTGACTTCAAATTTTACATATTAATATTGTACCTTCACAGAATTCAACATAAAGTTTGTTATCAATATCGAATTGGTTTAAAGTTGCGAATGATTTGGAATTCTGTAGAAACGGCCTTCTGTAGTTTTATTTTAAACTTAATTTAGAATAAACCTGCTCGTGTAGACCTATTTAACAATTATAAATATTTAGTCAAAAAAATAATAGCGACCAAACTTTTCTTAGGCTATGGCATACAATTTCAGGTGATTTAAAATTCATGTTTTTTCTATAAGAGTTCTGTTTCTCTTACTTACACCACTGTCTTAAAAAATGTTTATCATATAACTGCAAAAAGTTACAAAAATAGAAGATATTACATAAATATAAGATGAGTGTAAGATGAATAAAATTCCAAAGAGGAAAACCTGATTACATTAATTTAACCTTAAATTATTATTGTTAATAAAAAAAGCAAAAAACGTGATCGTGTTATAATTTTTCGTCGGTCTCATGATGGCTTTTATCGATTTATAATATACCCATAAGTATATATTATTATGATTGTTATGTTGTTTTGTCCCAAACATAATTATATATGCATATAACCTACCCTCACGGTATAAGATAAGCAACAATGTATATATCTTGGAATAAGACAAGCGAGATGAGATGCGTTATACATTTTAGTTGAGAACACCTTAGAATGTTACATTATTTCGCAGAGTTTTTCATTTCCTTAGTCTTTAAAATGTATGTACCTACAGATACTCGTATAGCTATATACAACATGTACAAGAATACAACATAAATTATTTCTTTTTATGATGCATATACATACGAGTATACGAATGTTTAAGAAGATAAGACATGTGAGATAAGAAATTCTCGTCGTACAATTGTTTTTTATCGTTTTATTACATACATTTTCCAAGTTATATAAAATGGCATTTTGGATTTATTAAATCGTTCACGGTTCTTAGAAATTGAGTAATACATTTATAGCTAGACATATTTAGTTGAATACTTTGTTGTTGTTGGTATTGGAAGATCGAGATATGAAGAAGGTCGTTCATACGATATTATATAGTTAATATAGCGGAACTGAATGAATTTTATGTACTCGTCGATTTCTTGAAGCATAATATACGTAATATATGTTTTAAACGCGATCAAGAAAACCTTGTAAAGTGTCAATATTTTGTTGTTGAGGCATTGACTTTTTAGCCCTTATTACTTATATCCATTTGTTGAATTCGTATGCACTTTTTTGTAAATGCGATTCATTTAGCCTTAGTATAAACCGCATTTATCCGTAATTTAATCATTAAAAGTCACATTAGTTAATAAAATAATTAAGGTAAATTATCAGTCGATTCTGAAGTTGCAAAGGCTAAATTTAACTTTTTTTGGTGCTATTATCAAAAGGTTCGATATTAGCAGCAAAAAAACCGATAAATTAATTCTTACTGTGCGTAATAGTAGTTAAGCTTGGCATTTTAAGAAAATGAAGGAAACAGGTGTCTAAATGAGATTCACCAAATATTAAAGTAAGTTTTATTCAAAATATAATAACGAAATAAAAGATTTTTAAAAATATAATAGGGTAAAGATACTGAAAATAATTATTCATAAAAAATGTACCAATAAACAAATGTGGCTCAGAGATTATATTGTGATTCGCAATATAGGCGCTTATGTGTATGCGGTATATTATGTGCGTGCAGTTTGTCCTAAATCTACCTTAAAATTACAAATACAACAAAATTTAAAATATAAAGGGCTGGAACCTCATGAGGTGATCATAACTTCGGTCTAGACTAATTCAACTCCCAAATCAATCCCAGAATAATTCTCTTAAGTCAATCTTCAGCTCAACCTCCATCTCAATCGCAACACAATCCTTAACGCAATGACCAACTTAAACTCAACTCAATCACCAAATCAACCCCAAATCAACTTTCGAATCAACCCTTAACATAACTCCAAATCAAACCTTAATAATCCCCTAACCGAACAACACACTTAACCATACAAGCTAACTAAATCCTAACTCACTTTAACTCAACTTAGCTGGAACGAAATCTCAACTCTCTACCGTCAGCATACGTACCCTCATACCATCATAACCTTAAACAATCATTCCACCATACCATTATTCCATAATATCATACCATCATGAGACTATAGTAATAAACCACCATACACCCATATCATCGTACCATAGTAAAATCAAACCATCACACCATGATGTACATCTCACCATCAATCCACCATACCGTCATAACATCATACCATGGTACCATTATACCATCGTACGATCATACCATAACACTATCTTACTATCATCAAAGCGTTCCTAGATATACAAGCCGTCAGGTTAAAATTTGAACTTAATATGAAAAAACCCTTTATTTACAAACACATCTTTATATCATGACATGACGTCATACCATTTGTTCGAATTTTTTTTTTATAATAAGCCATTAGTGCCACCTACTTATAAACTCAACTAATTAAATATATTTAAAAAAACAAAATGGACGTATAGTTTCCGTGTTTGAACTCAGATGGCGGTAATAAAAAATTGAAAATAATTCGGCCAGGATTCGAGGAAGAGGAAAAAAGAGTATTTTGATGAATTAGAAGAACGGTAAGTTACTTTAATTTTAGATACCAAACAAAATGTTTGGAGTTTCAATTTTGTACGCCTCCTAATTTTCTCTAATTTAATAAATTTTATTGCAGCGTTAAGTAAAACCACTCATTAAAAGAAACAATTACGAAAGTAAGTACATAGTACCGTACCAAATATTAAATTGCGTCAAAATTCAAAAGAATCAGAAATTGTTATTACTATCCAGAATTCATTATCTTTGTCGAACTCATAACGAAATCGTCGAATTTTTTTGTTTGACTCAGAGGAGCAGATTGGTGATGCTGTACTGATGAAGACTTAAATTTGATGAAGAATTAAATTTTGATGAAATTATTTCATCATTCAGTAGCTTAAATGAGCTCAATTTTGCCGAAGGTAGTGATGTATCGGTTGCAGCACTATCCAAAAAACAAAAATGCTTATCAATTTTGATGTAGATGATATAAATTGAAGCTCATCAAATTCGGATCCTAATAAAAAGTTTAACGACCATGCCAATCTACTTCCTAAGAAATACGCTAAAAAAATGTTAAACATATAATCATCTGAATTTAAAAATAGATGGTGGCGTAGCAAATTCGTATGATTTCAATGCTAGTACCGAACGTGAAAGCAACGATGAAAATACAGAGCATAAATTCGATCCGGACATTATTGATTTGAAGACGAAAAATTCGAAAGGTCGGTCTGAGTTCAACATTCAAAAAATTGCAACACTATCGAAACAGGCATTTGGTGATTTAATTCGAATAAATTTGAATAATGATGTTCCTATCTCTAGCGGTGGAAATGATTTAATAAAAAGAATTCATCAGCTCAAAAGGTACCATTCGTCAATTAAAAATTAATTAAATTACAAAACATTTTTTTGTGATTTTAATAAAATATCGTATTTATTATTATTTGTATAAATCCGGGGAAAACCAAATCATAAATCAAACGGATTATTAATTTTTAAAATTCACTCGGACAGAAAATAGTAACCGAAATATGTCATATTTGTGGTAAACCTCAGATGTCACTAATTCTTCACTAACATATTGACAGTGTACAAAATGGAAAAGTTTTATGGCTAAATTTTGACATTTTACGTCAACACATATCATCCAAATCCAACACAAGCCAAATCAAGTCGTGAGCAGTTAAAAGTTAAATTAAAAAATAAAATCTGAGACTTAATTTGTAATACAGATTATTTTAAAGAAATCGACTATACATTATTTCTATTCTTGTTGGCAGTTAAGCTAGAAAAAGGTGCAATTTCACACATGACGAGCAATTGACGTTTATGCTACATATCCATATAAACTAAAGAGTTTCGATTCCAAAAACATCGTTTCGTAGTAGACAAAATAATTTGAATTGTGTTATGCGATATATTGTATTGTATATGTATTGTATATATTGGACGTGTTCAGTCGGGCAAAAGTGATAAAAAATATCATGATATTATTTATTACCCTAACTTCACTCCGTTGTATTTTATGTCATGCCCGACTGAACAACCAAAATGATAAAAAAATGATAAATTGGTTTTAAATGTCAAACACAATTTTTCACGATTTTTCACGAAGTGAAATTAGGTTCTAGCTTAGTTCTGGGTATAAAGGGGGTTAGTTCCAAAGCAGTCATGTTTGATTCCAGTGAGAATGAATTGGAAGACGAAGTGATTTTAAACCTGTACAACGAAAATCACAAGAAAATTTAAAATTTTGATTGTGACATCGAAAAGTACACTGATGAACAATTTCGGCGACATTTTAGATGTTCAAGAAGAACACATCAAATAGTTATTGGTTTTCATTACAGACAAATTGCAATGACACGAACAAAGTGTTTGAGGAATAATAAAAACAAACTAAATTTGTATTTTAATTTAATATTAATGCAATAAAACTTTAAAAAAAAAATTAATTATGAACATTGTTTTTTTTTATTTAAATTAGAACCAAACTCCGTTATTGCATTTGCATCATTATTAATTGTCGCACCAACTCCATCAAACATTTGAGATAGTTTTTCACAGATATACAAAATTTTATCACAAGCACAACCGAAATGTTTTGGTTTGAAATTTGTATTTATTTTGACAGCTAAAACCAAAAAAAATCTTGGTTTTTTTTCGTAATAAATGAGTGCGTTTCATGGCAAACGTGATAAAAAATATCATGATAAATTTTATCACTTTTGCCCCACTGAACACTAGGATTATATACCCATTTCTAGTATCATTTCAAATTATATCATTTATAATTCAGCATCTAATATGCGAGTAACAAATAATGTGCAGCCCCTTTATCAATTAGTGACCCCATTAGAATATCAGCTACCAAAACCTGAGGTCAAACTACAATTTACCCCGGTTCCGAATAAAGTAGTTGCGGATATCATCAATAAATCAACAAATGTAAATCGTAACAACTTAAGACAAAACAATGAACTTTTGAAAAAAGAATTCGATAATTTGAAGAATTCTAAGAATATTGGGTCCAAAGAAAATGATGGATTAAACATCAACCAAGCTGTTGCTATTCCTAATCAAAAACTAGTAGCACCACAAAGGAGTAAGTATTTAAAAATGTACGCTTTTGTTGTATATACCGGGTGTTTCTTTTAAACTGAGACGATCAAATATCTCGAAAAATAGCCACTCTACGGAAAAAATGTCCATAATCAAAATTTAATCATACCGCGGGGGAAATACATTAGTGCAAAAAAATAGTCCGCCACCCCCCGCTTTGTAGGTGGGGCGGGGGGTAACTTTGAAACTAAGATAGGAACCCCTATTTTTTATTGCAGATTCGGATTCTACGGCTAAAAATACGTAGGATTTGACTGAAACATTTTTCTCGATTCATGTTAGATGGCGCTGTAATTGACGATATTCAATTTTTATCTCGGATTAAATATCTCGGAAAATAAGCACTCTACGAAAAAAATGATAGAGATCAAAATTGAATTATTCCGCGGGGGAAATACATTAGTGTTAAAATTAGTACCCTCACCCCCTCCTTGTAGGTGGGGGTACTAATTTTAACACTAATGTATTTCCAGCGCCATCTATCATGAATCGATAAAAATGTTTTAGTCAAATCCTACGTATTTTTAGCCGTAGAATCCGAATCTGCAATAAGGGGAGGTAACAATAAATAGGAGTTCCTATCTTAGTTTCAAAGTTACCCCCCGCCCCACCTACATGGGGGGGTGAGGGCTACTAATTTTAACACTAATGTATTTCCCCCGCGGAATAATTCAATTTTGATTATGGACATTTTTTTCGTAGAGTGCTTATTTTCGGAGATATTTAATCCGAGATAAAAATTGAATATCGTCAATTACAACGCCATCTAACATGAATCGAAAAAAATGTTTCAGTCAAATCCTACGTATTTTTAGCCGTAGAATCCGAATCTGCAATAAAAAATATGGCTTCCTATCTTAGTTTAAAAGTTACCTCCGCCCCACCTACAAAGCGGGGGGTGGGGGACTATTTTTTTGCACTAATGTATTTCCCCCGCGGTATGATTAAATTTTGATTATGGACATTTTTTCCGTAGAGTGGCTATTTTTCGAGATATTTGATCGTCTCAGTTTAAAAGAAACACCCGGTATACCTACTATCATATTGTTTATTTAATGCTTACAGAATATAAGTGCTCCTTAAAATCTTGCCCTTTGAAAACACGACAACGTCGTGAAACCGATTATAAATGGGATGGCCACACAGAATTTTATACCAGCTCAATTCATCAAGTAAAATGTGGTGATTGTCAAAAAATAAAATTAAAATGCTACACGTCAAAGTTGTATGGTGCTAATCGGGAATTTAATGCTTTCATTGCTGTACTTAAAGAATCTGGTTTTAATGTTTCATTCCCAGAAAACAAATATCTAGCTGTTACGGATCAAGATAAAACCAAAGTAATCGATCTTGATAAAAATCGTGAACCTTACAATGCATGTACGATTCGTGCAAATATCACGATTAATAAAAATCGTTTCAGAACATTATGTAAAAAATTTAATTCAGCCGTGGATGTATCTCAAGAAATTTCGTTGGCAACGTGTCATCATGTATTTTGCAATAATTGGATGACGTCCCATATAAAAAGTAGTCAGACACCAGTAATGAAATTGTCCATTAGCGAAATGTTCACATAAATTGAAGGAAAATAATATTCATGTGTATATGACCGAACCAGAATTTCAAGTATATTTACAAAGTTTGTATGCGGCTGAGGCTGACAATTTATTCTACTGCACAAATAAATCGTGTAATGGATGTATTCCGATTAATCGAACTAACCGGGATAAAATTGTACTCCTTTATTGTCCCGAATGTGGTCAGTTTAATTGCATCGATTGCAAAACGATTCACACTGGAACATGTGATGAATTTCAAAAGAAAAATAATTCTCAAAATTTGCCAACCGTTCCAGCTGCAAATAATAACATGGGAGCTTTTACTAAAAATATAATTTAGAGATTATATTACAAATGGGACGATCGATTTGCAAGACAGGCTAAAGTTGAGCTAGTCACTGCTTCTGTGGGTGATTTTAAATGGAGTTCAGCCAGACGAAAATATGAAAATGGATCATATAACAGTATGGTCCTACTCAAAGGCGGTCAAAGAGAAAATCGTTACTGATTCTTTAAATCATGTGTTCATCAACAATAAGTATGAATTTTTATCAGGGTTTGATAATTACCTATTGCACGTGATTAAAACCGATTTATTTCGAAATTAGGTGTCTTTAAAAAAACATATTAAAATTTCTTGCCATTCTTTAATGCCGAAGAAATCGCCGTGTTCCGCAGAAAATGACTGAGTTTGATAAGAAACAAGAAAGTTACGGATCAACCGAAATTTGAGCTTTTACATTTATACTCGACGAAAGTGGATCAATTTAACTGGTTGCGAGATTTGACGGCAGAAAATATCAACCCTGTCGAAGGAATTATTTCAATAGATATTTCAACGAAAATTGAATTTTTTATAAACAATCTTGCCGGTTTTCGGACAAAAAAACAATTGAACCAATCATAAGCACAATCGATATATCCAAAGAATATTTCGGAATCAAAGGATTAAATATTCTGCGAACAGGACTTAATAAGTGTTTCAGTATAAACTGAAAGGAACCTTGTAATATTATTAAACATTCAATAAAAAATGTAATACAAAAATTATTCAACTTTCAATAAAAATCTGGTTAAAATGATAGTCTTATCAATTGAATTCAAATTTCTGTAGAATTGATAAATTTGATCTTGTAAAATCGACGATACCTATAAATGGACGTCCAATTCTTACCGAATAGGTATATTTTTGAGATGTTATTAAATTCGATCGGTAATTTTAAAACTGTTGGTCTCATCGAAATGAATACGATCAAATATGATTTAACACCTACCTGCAAAATACCTGTAAACATATTATGACACGTCAAAATTAAACGGGGTCAATCCGGCCGATATGATAAAATAATTGATACATAATATGCTGGCTGGTCGGTAATAAAGAATAAAAATAGTATTGTACTAGAAAAGGATAAAATATATTTTTAATTTTAAAATTTATACTGTTTTTAATTTACTATTTAACAGAATTATTGCACTGTAAAAAATATATTCGAAATTCGAATTTTCGAAAAAGAAAAAAACCTTCATAGCTAACTTCATAATATCTTACGTCATTGATTTCGTTTTTATAATTTTATACTGTAAATTACTTTTTTACATATTCATACAAAGAAAAAGTAAAATTTGTACAATTTTATTTTTAATTATAATTATCAAATTACTAAATTTAAATTATTAGTTTTAAAATATGTTATACTCAAAGGTTTGATTTAAATATAAACCTAAAAATATTTTCATATTACGAGCATTTTTCATTCATAAAATTGTAATCAAAAATGTTCAATTTTACATGGGTTCTTATGGGAAATAGCAAATTGTATACCCCTTAAATTAAGCTTCAAAATTTAAAGGGTCGATGCTGATGGCTTGTATATTTAAGAGCTTTGCTATCATACCATCATATCATCGTACCATCACACCGTCAATAATCATACCATCATATTTCAGAACTTTATAAAAAAAATCATTTTAGAATTCCAAGTCCATCGAAAATATCAAATTTCATCATAAATTTCATCATAATCGGTTAAGAAATCGCCAAGTTCCAACCTAATTGGCCATATTCCAAAACTTTATCTAAAAATCATTTCAGAATTATGATTTTCATCATAATCGGTTACAAAATAGGCAGGTTCCAGAACTTTATCCAAAAATCCAAGGCCATATTCCAGAATTTCATCCAAAAACCATTTTATAATTCCATTTCCAACGCATATGTCAAATTTCATAATAATCGGTTGGGAAATAGGCAAGTTCCATCCCACTTGACTAAATTAAGTTTATCCAAAAATCATTATAGGATTCCATTTATATCGCGGTTGTCAAATTTCACTAAAATCCGTTATGAAATAGATAAGTTTTATCCTAATTGGCCATTGCAAAACCAGTATATGTGCAAGATATTTAAACAAATCCACACGCCTTGACTACTTTGAACCAAATTTTAGACAAATATTGTTTTTGGAGATTGAGCTGAAGACTGACTCAAGTCAAAGATGCAGTTTGGGAGTAGACTTAATTTTAAAAACCAAAGTCTGATTACATAATGAGGTTTCAGCCCTTTATATTTTATTTTTATAGCCAGAGTATATGTTACACGATTCAAGGGATTCGAGATCCAACATTCTCACAAAGACAGCAATTAAACCGCAAAATTTATAATAATACAAATAAATAAATAATTGATTAACATATTGTTCAAGAAATTTGTCAATCGATCGTATAAATGTGCCACTCTAACATACTTAACATATCAAAACGATAGTGAGCACAATTTTCACAAAAAATTAATCGACATTAATTATCTAGCGCCACTTTAACGGTATTAAAACTTTTGTTTCCTTTCCAAAATTCAGATGCAAAAGAAATTCATGCTTTTTGTGCAGTTAAGCAAAATCCATTAATCTTTTAAATATCCGTAAAGAAATCTAATTTGATGGCAATTTTGCACATAAACTGTATCAGCTACAAAACACATTATAATTGGAAATGGTAATGACCGAAAGTAGATTGCAAATGGATCATGTACATACATATGTTCGTATTAGAAAGTAAAACAATTCACCTGCATACAAAAATGCTGATATGTACTATAATGTCGTTTTGTCGCAGTGACAGGCAAATTTAATTAATCCAAACATATGCAGTACTCACAGAAAAACGTGTTCAAAGCTAGATTATTCTGTTGTGTGCTTTTATTTTGTTATGTCGTTTATTTAATTATGGCAACACGGAATATCGCAAGTCTAACAAAGATAAATAATCATCACAAAATAAAATGTGGATGAGATGTAGACATATAATTTTGTATGTTAACCACAGAATTTATCTTCTATACCTATATTATGTTAAAAATATACAAAACGAGAAATATACATTCCCGTTACACATAAGACAGTATATCACCCAATTCACTTCCCATATACCCAGAAACCCACTGAATAAAAAATACAGCATAAAAATAAAAATTTCGTTTCAATTCTATGTTCAAGTATGTGTATGTGTGTGTATCGTAAATTTCTAATATCTTAATTTATATTTTGAAATTAGTAACTTGGATATGTATATATACATTATACATATATGTACATTGTACAGTAGAAAATTTCATTTAATTGATTACAGAATTTAATTTTAAAACTTTTATTGCGATGATTTGCGGTTTTGCAAATTTATTTGGTAAATTCTTACTAGTACTATACTTTGTACACCGGAAGAAAATTAATTTTGCATGTAGCATAATCGGGCTACATCGATTTGTCATTACGTTACTTTTATATGTGTACATAATAGGAAGTGGAGACCATGAATAATTTACAATTTACATTTTCTTTTGTTTTACTCAAACCCATTTTCTAAACTTAATGATTTATCAAATAAAACACTTTACTTTGCATTAATTATTTCACTTTTGTACATCGTACTTTAATCGCCACGTTTTATGGTTGTTGTTTTATTTTATGGTACATAATCTCATATACATATGTGATTTTTAAAAAGGGAAATTTTGTTTAATAGATAGATTGCGATTTAAATATTGACCAAAATTTAGCGAGCACTCATCTCTGCAATACTCAATCATTATTATTGGTAAGGTAAAAAGCTTATTAATGAGTTTTTTTAATAAATATGTAAGAACTTGCTTCGATTAATAATGTAATTACCATTACTTACATATATCAATTACTTTAATTACAAATTACTGTTATTACCATAAATCGTGAACACTTTATTATTCCATGTTGTTGATCACGCAATCTCAGATTTTCTATCATTAATTTGTGTTAAATAGTGAAACCAACTCTCATATAAATAGTAGGAGGTGTTTTCCATTCCTTTTGGTCAAAATTTGGTTACACTGGCTTCAATTGCCAATTTGACTTTGTATTAGTAATATAACATCGACATAATATTAATGATTGTTCTCTTTGCCGTTGCTAAAAAGTACTCCCCAATGTTGGACAACATTAACACATTTTATAAATATCTCGTATTCGCTTCATCGGGTTACGCAATTACTTAAGAAATTCATGATTTTCTCACGTAATATGTAAAGATGATTTTCTTTTTAAAACAACGAAGACTAAAGGAAACATATTACAGGCATTAAAAGTGAGGTTTTCGAAGAAATCCGAAAAGTTTGAGAAACTCGAGTACTCGTTAATACGAGTTCTAGTACCTTCTTCATTTTGTAAGAAATAAAATATATCTGGATATTTTGTCAGACCAAAACGTACACTAAACAGTGGATAAAACACACGAATATATTTTCGGGTTAAATCTCTTGTTTACTGAAAATTCTGCAGCTTAAGTAATTCAGTACGGTGTAGACTAATGCATTTCAAAACCAAAGAAATCAGAAAACATTTCAGACACCTTCAATCGCACTTTCAAGTTACGAGGGCGGAGTGAGAAGTCTGATAAAATTGAAACAGAGGGCACCACAATCGCAAATTCCAGATGTCATGTGACAATACCAACATGTGGCAATACCAAATTAAAATTTTCAGACAGATCTGTCATTTAGTTCAGTTTTGACAGTCATTGAACATTATTTTTTGCGTGGAAAAACTATTACGCAAACCAAAACAAAGCTTGATAAATATTATGGGAACCCTTCACCATCGATTAAAATGATTCACAAGTGGTTTACTGATTTTCGTTGTGGTCGTACAAGCACAACTGATGCCGAACGTTCACCACACCAAAAATGGTTGACAAAATCCATGATACGGTATTGCAAGACCGCAGAGTGAAAGTGCGCGAGATAGCTGAGATAGTAGGCATCTCAGTTGAACGTGTACGCAATATATTACACGAACATTTGAATATGAAAAAGCCATCCGGGCGTTGGGTGCCGCGTTTGCATACAATCGACCAAAAACGCACACGTGTGACAACTTCAGAGGCAGGTTTGGCGATGTTCAATCGAAATAAAAAGAAGTTTAAAGGAGTTTTTGCATTGTTTCATAACTGTGGATGAAGGGTAGTCTTATTTGAAGCCCCTTAAAGCCTTATTTGAAGGCCTTAAATCCTATTTTGAAGGGTTGGAGAAATCGTATTATTCGTTGGACTAAGTGTATCGAGCTAAAAGGCGACTACGTTAAAAAATACATTTTTTTTTTGGCCGAAAATATTATTCCTTGTTTCATTTTTACCAGGCACACGTTCATATATGCTTGGAAATAGCGATTGATACTTAGACCATAGAATATAATGGACCGCCAGCAATGGCTTTTAACTGTCTCCAACATCTGCAGCGCAAAGTAGCCTTGTGACCGATAGGGTAACTATAGCAAGTATAATCAAAATTAGTACCCACAGATGTCGCTACAAAATTAAGTAGATTCATTTATTACCAAAAGATATCACTGCAACTTCATCCATCGTAAATCTTATAAATCTAAATAATAAATCTTATGTTAGAACAAAGTTAACTAAAATTATCTTTTATGGGTCAATAAAATATTTTTTTGAATTATCGTTTTTTATTTTATTTATATGTAAATTTAAATTTGCAGTGACATCTATTGGTACTAAATGTATCTACCGAATTTTGTAGTGAAATCTATGGGTACTAATTTTGATTATACTTGCTATAGGTAGTTACCCTATCGGCCACAAGGCTACTTTGCGCTGCGGATGTTGGAGACAAGCTACTTTAAAATTTTATATGGAAACGTTACTTCGCTAGCGGTCCATTCTATTGTATGGTCTAAGGTTTCTTCATTGCAAAACTTCAAGCTAAAAAATACCATTTTTACTATGGATTCCTATGAAAATCAGTGAAAAGTTATACCACTAAAAAAGCTTCTAAAAATTACGTCATGATGATTCTGGCTCTATACTCTAGAAGGCTCTGCCGGATTGCGATACCTACTGCGAAATTTTATTTATTCACAATCAGTTGGTAACATACAGCGTTTCCAACCTCGTAAAGGTTACAAAGTGAGCAATTTCTATAGATACACTTCAAGCGGCCAGTAATAGTAAAAAGGGGGTTAGTAATGAGACGTAATCGGTCAGTAATGAAAGGCAGCGCTTACTAAGTGTTATATTTTTCCAAAATAAATAATAATATTATAGAGATATGTAGTTGTTTAAAAATTTAAAATATGAAAATTGTTGCCACTTTCGAGTACAACGCTCAGGTGTTATTTTCTGTGGAAGACTGTAAGTTTGTTACAGTTACCTACTAACTACTGTAATGAATAATTTAAAAAATTTTAAATTTTAGAATTAAATGAATTTCTGATGACTTGCAGCATTGTCTATCAAAAGAATATTATTTTTTTTTGATAATGTCAGCTGTCAATTAATTAGCTCAAGTCAGTCTTGAAATATCTTGGTGGTTATCCAAGCACAAATGTTTAATTGTTTTGTTTTTTTAAATGCACTTGGGCATTATCAGTGACCGATAACCGCGCTTTGAACCTTTCACCATTCGCAATACAACAGAATAAAATTCTATCATTTGCTTGATTTGAACGTTTAAATTTTTCTCCTTTTACAACTAACGACTTTTGTCGGAAGTTTCGGTAAAAAAAATGCCAGTTTCAATTGAGTTAACCCGATTTAGGAAGGGGAGGGCGGGTGACAATCAGGGCAACTCTGTACTTAATATCGGCAGATTCACCTGACAAAGTCCAAAATAACAAGTTGTACTGCTTTTTAAAATAAAACAAGGCCATTTCGGGCATGAACCTTATTTACATCCAACCTTGCGAACATAACCTTGGCTTGGGTTTGCAATATTGGCCCAGAAAATGGGCATGTTTTTAGATGGGCACTTTCTAACAAATTATCACATATTTTATCATATATTATGTATAATCAATTTCCGCTAGTTTTCATCAAATTAAAACGGAACATAAATCACTTTGAAACCCAATTTTCCGGTCTCACGGGACCCCAAAACAGATAAATCTCCAAAAATGTCAAAGTCGAAAATTTTCATTATTACTGAACTTTATTTCACTAACTAATGTTGAGATTTGATAATTCTAAAGGGGTTCGAATTAACAATCTATTGTAATATGTAAATATTTTTTTTCCGGCAAAAAGACAACTCGTATACTAAACTAAACTTACATCATAATTTTGGCTTATACCGTTTAGTTATTGTAAATTATGAAGTTTTGCAAAAGCGAATAAAAGATTTCAATCTTCGATCTTATTACGCCAATAAGTTGTGAACTAGAAATGGGACAAGAAGAATAATATTGATGACACAAATCTAAAAGATGCTGTAAGTTTCGACAATTGCAGAACGCTCGATACCGTTTCAAGATCAATCTTTATCATCTTTATTTGGTTTTTTTTTTGGGTCAAACCAACATAGGTTTTTAAAACTTTTGAAAAGACTGTCTTGTATGGATTTCATATTTTCTAGGTGCACGAGAGAGTCTTCCTTTCGGTCAAAGCAAACAATTCTACCTCTTTTTTCATGAATTGTCGAAAAGACTCTTTCAATTTACATATGATCCTTGAGCTCAATATGATTGGATCAGATTAGCAAGAAAGTAGATTTCATAAGGGAAAAACAAAATATTTGCTAACCAATTTTATCGTTAAAGGGTTACGTATTTGATTGGTATAATTGATCGATTAGTCTTATTTATCAGCCTCTTGCAATTTGCTAGGTTATCGAGTATTCGGCTTATTAAAAAATTGATCTCGTTTTCTTTGAAATACAAGTGCCGAATTGGAATCGATATTAATAGAAATGTCTTCAGTTCATCACTGGATGGAGCTGATTTTTTTGGAACATAAATCAAAATAATGAAGCCTAAACATTAAAACAATAAATTATAATTTAAACACTTTAATTATTAATTAATTTTTTTTTTCTACTTATAACACCAATTTTTTGTATTTGATAATTTCATCTGTATTCAAATAAACTGCCAAATGGCGCCACCTGTACTTTCACTAAACTCAATAAACAGAGATAAACTCCATATATTGAGGATTAGTTAACTCGCACTTAGTCACTAATCTTGAAATAAAAAGCGATTAGTTAACAACTTGGCACACTATAATCTCGGAAAATTCACTAATTGCCCTTAGATAATCCCTAATCTGTCAGTGATATAATAGTCTAAAATGATGAAAAAAGAAAATTAGAACTTTAAAGAAGTTTTGAGGATCATACAAATAAGCCAGATGTATATAGTAAATTAGTCTGTATACATCTGGCTTATTTGTAACTATACTTGACAAGACTATAGTTTGACTAGTAAAATATCTTCAATCTTTTTACCGGTTTATGAGAATAATAATTTAAGCCTTCTTTTTCTAATGTATAGCGTTACTATTTATTACGTGAACTCAAGGCCGATAAAAATATATTTTATCTTCTTAGTGAGCCAAATTAGGTAAGTCTCGCAGCCAGTTGTTCATTACGTACTAAATTTTCAATCGATAACCACTAAGTAAGTACCACGTAGTGCGAAATTTTAAAGCAAGCAGTCTATTGAAAATAATTGTTTCTAATTTTATTGTGAAAAAACGAACCTAAACAAAACTACAGACATTTCAGAGCTAGTTAGAAAATGAAGAATATTTCACAACTGGGCACGCTCGCTTCCGTCACTAACCTTGCATTAAAATAGGTTTTAATGCACAGTGCATTAATTTGTATGATAGCATTGCATTAAATTTTAGTTCAACATTCCATCAGAATATAAAGCAAATTGTAAAAGAACCGTTAAGTAATTGCATTAAAATTTATCAGACTGCATTAATAAAATATTTTACAAGTATTAAATTTTGAAGCAAGTTGTATTAAAAGCTCTGTAATTTTAGCCACGATTTTGTTTTATTCCTTTTAATAAAATTTTGATAGCGTAGTTTTTCTGGTGTTGGTCTTTGTTTTTGACGGCTTGAGGGCCGAGATCTAAGAGACTTCAACTTTTTTGCAGTTTGGCAGGCTAGATCACTATGATTGCCCAAGGTAATAAATTATATTTAAAAAAATGAAAAGTTTACCTGTAACATAATAAAAGTCGGTTTGATTTAGTGAATTTAATGTCAATAACGCAAAACACGTGCTCGAATTTATAATTACATTGAAGTCCACTTGGTTTAGCGAATTTTATGTTGGTATAATTTTTTAATTTGAGCAGGTTGCTTTAAAATGTTTAATAGTTTTATTAAAAATAAATTATAATGCAAATACTTTACAATTTAATAATAACTTGCTTTACATGAGTCGTAATGCAAGGCTTGTATTAACAATTAAAGTTATTTACAATATTTTTAAAGAAGAAATAAGGAATCCTTACTTACACGAAGGTTTCCAATTCTAAAGCCAATAAACAAAATAAATTACCAGTAACGATATTAAAAACTTTTGAATGATTTCAAATAATTGAAGTTCAAAGCAAACATACTTTGTGTGTTAAATGATTTCATGACAAATTTGTATATAACTATTCAGTGTTTCTAGCAACTGATGTCATTCCATTTAAATGTTAAGTAAATATTGTCTTACGATACAATAATTAAATAGATTTCTTGCATAAACAAACATAATATGTGTACATAAATTGCATGTAACACTATAAAAATCGACAACTAAGTCAAAACCAATAAATACAATAATTTTTAATGCTATTAACCTCTCGCCCAAAATATACCCAAGAATAATTTAACATTTTCACTTAACGCTATTATGAAAAATTATTCTACATTTGTATATTCGATTCATCATCTGAGACGCCTAAATCGGTCTCTTGTGTCCTTTTAACGTTTTCTATGGTTGTTTTTGTATAAATACACAACATTATGCCTTACAAATATTATATTGTAAAATAATGACGATAATAAAGAAAATCGATATGACTTCTTAACACATCTCCATAAATATCTATCATTATCTCTGCATTCTTCAACCAATAACTGGAACCATATGTGCGTGATACCGCACTCGTATATTAGAAATTATTCTTAAACATAAATTGATTGTTTACACATACGGTGGAATATATAGAGAGTGGTTGATGATTTTTTCATGTCAGAACCGGGGCAGACGAAGGAAAAACTAATATTTTTATTTGATATTCATCTTGAAATGTATATTGTTTGTTTATGATACTGATGTTGTGTTATGATGAACGCCTTTAACATGTTTTTAGATTTTTTTTGTTTTGGTATTTAATTTTATTTTTAGTATATAAATGTACAACGTACATGTGTAATTGGAAACTATTCTAATTGTATGTGAATGAGATTAATTATTTTAAGTGTTCATCTATTTCTTGAACCCGTACGCCAGTTTTTTTTTTTTTGTTATTTAATTTTATTTTATGTCCTAAGTGACATTTGGCACTGTAAAAAACGTACCCCAAATTTGAGACAAATTTAAATTTCTCAAAGTGCCCGATTATTTTCTTTTTTAATTTTCAGCAGGAGGGGAATGTTAATGAATTTAGCTTTCTACCTTTGATTTGTTTTAGAATAAAATAAGAAATGTTACAGTCTAAAGTGCAAAAATGTACAGTCTGATAGTCTCTAATTTTTGTAATTATCGTGAATTTCTGCAAAACATTTTTGTTTAAACATGCTCAGTTTTCTACGATCAATTTACCGCTAACCTTACGAGAAAAACTACTTGTTTTTATTTACATTGGAACCCTTCTTAAACGATTTTTATTTTGTTACTCTTCCCAGTACTACGCCAGATTTGAATGTCCTCCTGGATCAAATAAGCTGTGAGTCACTGTAGGTGATTTTCATTTTTTGATATTCAGTTGCGGATCAAGATCGATCAATATTTGAATACCGAATACCAGGATCTCGGAATTGCCCTATATATAATACTGGTATCCATGGGCGTATTTGCTAACAGCCAAACATAGGCAACTGCCTAAGGGCGCCAACTGAAATAGGGCGCTTGATTTTTTTTTTTTTTTCAAAATTTTATTAAACATAATTTGTTTTAACCGTAATTAGAATTTATTTGTATAAACACGATGTTGCTAGTTAAAATAATCAGTTAAAGGTGCTCAAACGAGTTGTGAGCATTATACGAAAACTTGCTAGCCGAACATTACCTTTAAGAGGAAAAACACAAAACATTGGAAACGTCAATAATGGTAATTTTTTGATGGCAGTGGAATTAGTAGCTGAATTCGATCCCTTCTTGGCTGCTTATATTGAAAAATGTAAAGGGAGAACTTCATTCTTATCGTCAATCGTATTCGAAGAAATTGTAATATTAATGGCCGAATAAGTAAAAGAATAAATATTTACGGTAGTAAGAGAGGCAAAATATTACTCTTAGCGTTGACTCCACTCCAGATAAGATATATCACATACTGATCAACTCGCTTTTATTATTAGATATATAAAAGATGGTGTGCCCGAGGAACATTTTTTGATGTTTTTGGAAAATTTTGGACATAAAGCTGAAGATATGGAGAAGGAAATAATACAATATTTAAATGCAAATAAAATTCAAATCAAAAATATGAGAGGCCTGGCATTTATACAGGACTTCAAGCACGAATTAAGAACTTAATAATCAAGCACATTTTGTACCTTGTGCAGCACATTCCATGAACTTGGTTGGAAAATTTGCAACAGATTGTTGCCGAGATGCAGCAAACATTTTTTTAATTTTTTGCAAGAATTGTTTAACTTTTACCTTCCTTAACTAGTCGTTGGTTAGTGTAACCTCCTGCTTTAAATGAAATTTTGCCCAAATTAAGAGCAACTCTTCTTCAGAATAATTTTTTTTTTACTTTCAACAGTTGGTACCAAGCTCTAAAATATAATTTACTATTTAGAATTTTAACAAACATTAAATAGTGATAACAAATTATTGAATAAAGTATAATTAATTCCAAATGATAATTAACAAAATTTAAAATTCTGATTTATCGAAAAATTAATAATTGTTATTTCATACCAACTCATAAAACTAAATATATTTAATATATTTACTCTAGTGGTAAACACTGCAGCTAGGTGAAGAAGAGAATTTTTCTATTCCTTCTTCTCAGCGGAGTGAAACTCTTCATTCCGGAATGAAAATACACGGCATTGTTGTTGTAAACTTGCCAAAGTAAGACTACAAGTATTTAAGCTTTTCATGACCTTTTTTGTAAATTTTTTAGGTAAAAAAAATCTAATGAACGGGTTCGACTCCCGAAGGTTAAGTTTTGTTTCATATGGGAACAGAATATGAGAGTTTGTAAACGTTTAATTTTTGTTTCACTTGACGTTTTGAGTGCTTAAAACCGTTTTTTTAGTGGCCTATTAAATTTTTTGGTTATGTACAAAGTGCCCAAGTTCATAAATAGTGAAAGCTTATTTGGATACAAAGAATTTGAATATTGAAGCGTTTGTTGAATCTAATGCTTTTTGGTGAGATTTTGTCTCGAGATGTTCCTCTATATTAAGGATTTTAATAAAAGCTTATTTACCAGCTACAATTTTTTTTTTAAATCATGCAAAATGCTAAAAAATGGCAAATAAACTTTTGTGTGGCCGTTTTGATCAAAATAACACAGTCCAAAATTTAGCTATGAGCTAAGCAGCAGTTTATACCTAACTGGATCGTTTTAAGATTCTAACTGATACAATGTGAGAAAATACATTGTTTACAAAAAATAATACATGCTAAAGCGATTAAGTTCGGGATCGATGAATTTTCATGTACTTAACTTAAAAGTGCTGAAAAAACTAAAGGCTCATAAAGCTTCATAATAATAAATATCAATCTGTTATAGATTTATGATGTGCACACCAAATACAGAAGCTCTTTCGATTATTGGAGTTTGACAGCTTCCTCAACACTTAAGATTAGGGTTGCAAATAGAATTTTGAATTAATTTTGAGCATATGCCAATGTAAGGTTTTTAATACATTTGGATTATATTATTGGATAGGAAGTTTTTAGACCTCGCAGGATTTTGAAAGCTTTAAGAGAAATTCATATATAAAAAAATTCTATTTAACGCTGAAATCTGACTTTTTAAGCTACATACTTAAAGTTTCAGTAAAATGTTGGGATTGTCAAGAAAGCTTGGGTCTAAAAGCAGAAACTAATTGTTCTTCTGACGTTTTTATTTGTTAAATAGAAAGCTTGCATATTTTCGCTTACATATTTCTCTTCAAGTTTCAAATGCTTTAAAATTTTACAAAAATAGTTCAGTTTCAGTTAATATCAACTTTACTAAAATTTAAATTTAGAAAATAGAAGCTTATCATTCAAAAATATGTCAAAGCATAATCCAAGTTAACCGGCCAACTTAGGTTTTCATTTTAAAGCTCCATGAATTTGGAAATAATTACAGATTTGCAAATCGAGCTTATATCCAACGAGCTTATCCCCAACTTTCAATTCACTTCACATGTTATGTGATTTAAATGATGTCATATCGCAATACCTATATGTGCTGAAAGCTTTTTTATTTAAAAAACAAATCATTAAAATTCGTGATCAATATTTCTACGAGGTTCTAATTAACAGCTTCATTCCACAAAATGCAATTCCATTTACCGGAACTTTAAAATGTTGAAAGCATTTTTAATTTCAAATCAATTAAAAGTTTGAGATCAATGTATCTAATTTTTATATGATTCGTTCATAAAATATAAAGCTCAAAACAATCATTAAGACCCATAAATGTTGAAACTTCAATATTTCTTTTCTATAAAAGCACCAAAATGTTTGTAAAAAGATATTTAATATTTTGATAGTAATATAAGCAAAATGGAGCTTAACGCTTTTTTATTTTTAGAAAATATTAAAGCTTTCTTTGTATTAAAACTTATTTTCTAAACATATCTTCAATAATAATAGTTAAAGGTTAGCACTTTCTCAAAGCTCTTAATAGATTACAAACGTTTAGGCCAACTTTCCGATATTCCAAATTTGCAGAGATTGAATAATTTAATCTCGTATCAAAAAAGCTACTTGTTTTCAGGTATTGTTGGTTTTTGTAAGCTTTTATTGTGATTAAATAGAATCTTGAATAATTTAATGAAAGCTTGAAAGCATAAAGTATAAAGCTGATAAAAATGAAAATTCAAAGTTTATAAAAGCTGCAAAAATACATACCATTATATGGTTTACTAATAGTGATAAATGCTAAGGCTAATTTGTATATTAGTGCATAATTTTAATAATACTGAAAGCTTGGAAAGCTTTGTAATAAAATTTAAAACATCAATCTGTTATAGGTTTATGATGTGCATACCAAATACAGAAGCTCTTTCGATTTTTGCGGCATGGTAGTTTCCTAAAGCATTTCACTAGCTTTCTAAGTGTTGGATTTTGAATTAATTTTGATTATTTGTCAATAGAAGGTTTCTAATGTGTTTTAGGTTATTTTAGTGTCGATTTTTGCAGGATTTTAAAAGCATTAAGGGAAACATACACATAATCGAGTAAAATGCCAAAATTTAGTACAACCTTATCATCAACTTCAACTTTCTTGAAGTGTACTTTGAAAGATTTTTATTTGAAATCAATTGAATGTTTGAAATCGATTTGTTTTTAAAATTAAAATCTCAAAACAATTATTAAAGCATTAAAATTTTAAAACTTCAAAGTTTATAAAAATTCAATTTTTTTTTTTTTCTATAAAAGTTTACAAAATGTTTGTTAAAAGTTCTTTAATGAGCTTAAAGCTTTGTAATTTTATAACAATTTAAAGCTTTTTCTAATAATAAAAGGTAAAGGTCTTATACCCACTTTTCGATATTTCAAATTGGCAGAGATTGGTTAATTTTAATTCGTATAAAAAAGCAAATTAGTGAGTTTGTGATTTCCTCTATTCCGAAAGCATGAGTTAAAACCTTTCAATAAAAGCTACGTATTTTCAGATACGGTTGGTTTTTGCGAGCTTAAAGAATTAATTAAAAGCCGAAAGCTTCAAAAATTTATATAAAAGTTTAAATTAAATAAATTTCGTTCATAAAATTATAAAGCTCATAAAAATGATTGCAACATTTAAATGTTGAAACTTCAAAGTTTAAAAAAACTGCCAAAAAATATTGGGCTGTTCGGAAAATAATTTCATTTTTTCCCAACAGAGGACTTAATTGTATTTTTTGACAGCCAACTTCACACTTAAATCGCATTGTCATTTTATATTTTGACAGCTGATATAGCAAGGCTTGTTTGTTAAAAAGTTTGTTTGATGCCCTATCAAATATGGAAGATCGAAAGCAGCATTTTCGGCATATTTCACTTAAGGAAAAAGTTATTGGATGTGTATGGAGAAGATCTAAGTGCCAAAACTGGTTTGCAAAATTGTTGAAAATGCACCAGTTGAAGATGATGAAAACAAAATAAAGGCATTGATTGATGCAAACCGCCGAATAACAAATCGAATTTCACCGTTCATGATCACGTGAAACGCCTTGGTTTCATTTCAAAACTCGACATATGGGTTCCACATGTTCTTAAAGAAAGAAATTGTATCCGTCGCATTGACATCTGTGATATGCTTCTCTGCAGAAAGAAGTTTTTCATTGTTTCAAAAGACTGAAAACATATTTGCGATCAACTAAATATAAAAGAACAACGTTTAAACGTTCTATAAAAATAGAATTTACATTGAGTATTGATTATACTGGAATAATTGTTGCTTTCCCCGACAAAAAAGCTAGAAGAAAATTTTAATAAATATGTTAATATGTACAATTATTTTTGTTGGTTATTAAATGAATATATCAACAATAACAGCAAATATGTAATTAATGGTTTCATTGTAGTGTACTGCTAAATATTTTTGAAATTCTCTGTAAAATTATAGGGCGCTTCAGTATGCTTTGCCTAAGGGCATCAAAGGTACAAATGCGGCACTGCTGGTATCGCATTTACTATTTAAAAGGTTCTGTACATGGGGACTTCAGATTAATTTTGAAATATATTTTGATCAGGAATTGTTAATATTCGATGAACGAATTACCGTGAACGCCGGGAAATAAATATTTATTTATTTATTCACCAACTTTGACAAAAAAAACTGGTTATAATTTGAAATATTACTTAATTACAATACAATTAAAAATACAAAAATTAAACCGTTTATTAAACGATTCTCTTGACAAATTAAAATCAAAAATCGATCGTACTTTATTAAAAGCAACCGAGACAATAAAAACAGGTTCATTCCTAGATAAATTACTGCTCCGTATTGGCAATTTAAGAACAAAATCCCCGCTTAATAGTAACATACGTGTTGGAACGTAAATAGAAAACAAATCAAGAATCGCACTACAATCAATCATACAAACGAGGAGATCACGAACAAAAGTGACACACGTCGCAATTCTACGAATAGAGGGAGGTTTCAATCTTAAAAGTTTACATCTTCCCCTATAAGGAGGAAGAATATAATTGGGAAGATTATTGTCCCTCGGCAATCTACGCAAGGCATATTTTAAAAAACTGTTTTTGTACCCTTTCAATAAGATCCGAAGATTCTTACTACACCATACTCCAATTGCGAACGCACTAACCAAATATACAAGATTCTAATCGCATAAGGATCCCAGAAGTCTTTAGAGAATCGTTTAACAAACCCTAACATGGAAAACGCCTTAGAAACAGTGCCCTGAATATGAATGTGGAATGATAAATTAGATGCAAAAGTGATACCCAAATCCTTGAAAGTGTCCACTTTCTCAATTCTATGGTCATTAAGAAAATCGCATTGTTTTACCCTTCTTAGTATTCAATAATAAATTATGACAAGTACACCAATTTGTAAAATACGATAAATCAGATTGTAAATCCACTGCATCCCGAATATTCCAAACAGTTTTAAAAATTTTAATATCGTCAGCATATATGAGAATTTCAGAATACTTAATACAGTCAATCACATCATTAATAAATAAAATGAATAAAAGGGGGCCCAAATGGCTTCGCTGGAGAACCCATGCCGTTACATGAATCAATCTAGACGTGTAATTCCCAATCTTAACGGTTTGAATTCTACAATCTAAGTACGACTTAATCCACCTAATATAGGTAGACTATTACAATCCAAAGACTCTAATTTATCCAACAGTATAGTTTGTGATCAAGTTTGTTAAAGGCCTTGTTACAATCTGAATAAACAACATGTACATCCTTCCCCAATTCGAAAGCAGTTGAAATAAAATTGGTCAGTAAAAACAAATTAGTAACAGTTGACCTGCCAGGAAGGAATCCATGTTGCATAGATGAAATAAACCTACGGGTATACAAAAAATATAAAATCCTTGACTAATTTTTCAAAAAGCTTCGGTAAAACGGATAAAATACTAATGGCTCGGTAATTTTTAATATCACTTCTGGAACCCAACTTAAATACTGGTTTAATTAACGAGCATTTCCAGAGATTCGGAAAGTACCCTTGCTGAAGACTTTTGTTAAATAGGACGGTGATGAGAAAGGCGACAGCATGGGCTGTCATCCTAAGAACCAAGGGAGGAATGGAATCGAAACCTGCACTTTGATTAAAATCGAGCGATAGTAGTTCATTCAAGACCGTATCAACATCTAAATGCCAGAAAAATATATTTCCAGCCACAGGACAATAGCTCGATGTCGAATCTGTCGTTACCAGTATCTTTACATAAACACTCTCGAAAAAATCGGCGAACAAGTTACAATTCTCATTCAAATTATGACCCACACGAACATCCAAAAACATCCACTTGTTTTTCTTTTAGAATCAACGAATTTCTAGAAGCTGTCAGGTCTACCTTTTATATTCGATTCAAACTCCAAAATGTAATTGTTGTAAAGAAATTTATTCAATATTCGGCATTCATTTCTTAAAGATTCAAAAACAGCGTACCTATATCAGAAGTAGAGAAAAGTTGAAATCTTTTATGAGCCTTGTCTTTACGGTTTTTCAGATTAATAAGCTGTTTATTATGCCACGGTTCCTTTTTCTTATGCGGGGATTTAAATTTAGGAATAAATTTCTCCATTCCTACATTTAAAACATCATAAAATTCATCCAACACTTCATCTAAATGATCATTACTTTCAAATGCACTCGAATTATATTTGTCAAGAAAAGCATTAAAGAAATCATAGTCCCCAATTTTGAAAATAAAATGTTCAACAATTAACTCATCCTTGACACTTTCACATACCATAAAAGGCAGTGATACTTTTAAAGGAAAATGGTAAATGCTGGACGATCCGGCTAAATCGTCACACGTATCGGCAATAAATTCTTGATCCAACGACAAAAATACCAGGTCCCAAACATTCCCACAATTGTTCTTAACATCCACACATTGTTTGAGACCCATCGAAAATAATCCGGTTATCAAGTTATCATAATTCGCATTCAAGTTCAACGGAGTTAAAAAATCATCAACTCGAAGCCAATTAATATTTGGTAAGTTAAAATGACCAAATATACATAAACGATCCTCTGGTTGCAAAATGGGTGCTATGCTGGACTTGATAATATCAATGAATTTATCATACACTCCAAAGTTAGACTCGCATGGAATATACGTGACACAAACAATTAATGAAAACGAGGGATACCTCATTATGTCCAAATCGCAATCAGTCACTGATAACGGTACAGATGAAAATTTCTCCGAAACAGCAATTAGCACACCACCACCTTTCGCATATGTGTCCTCAAGACGATGCCTGTCTCGGCGATGGACAATGTATGATGTCGGAAAATATTCTTCAGTCTTAAAATTAGATGTCACCCATGTCTCCGATATACAGACAACATCATATTATTCCTCAAGTAAAGTTAAATATATCATAGATTCCTCGATTTAGAGCGTATACCGTTCGCGTTATGATAATAAATATTTAGAGCTGAGCTACGAGGGGATGAATTAACTAGATGTGATGACGATAAGGTAGAAGAATTTAACGGTGGTACTGCGATCTAACCGGATACCCATCTCGTTTTTTTGATCTACGTGGCTGATTCATAAAAGGTCGAATTAGAAACAAACATCAGAGAGCTATTCGCAGTCCGGTAGTTTGGAGCAAATGTAAGTTTTTATTGCTTCCTGTATAACCGAGGGATGGATCCAACTAACGTACAGATACATCTTTTCCTGCACAACAGCTGGAATTACTGTATTTACAGGTTGCCCCGCCCGGTAATGCCCCGACTAGAGGAAGGTAACCTCAATCCAGAAGAGTTAGCAGTACGGTTTACATCATTCATATAGGGTGACCGATCATACAATTCCGATACATCGGTTGCTTTCTCCATTAATGTACCAATTAACTTTTTGTTCTCGGCCACTTCCAATTCTAATTTGTTTAAATCAACAACCTCCGTCGCTCTATCCGCAACAGCATCAATTTTTTTCAACATTTTTGTTAACTTGTTATCCGCGAACCACTGCTTACAGCTGTTACAGTAATATGCAATGTTCACGAATTTTTCAATTGAGTTAATGGCCGCACGATCTATTCCACTACAATCGTAATGGTAGTGATTGCTACAAAAATTACAGCTTACAATATCCATAAATGTAGCGGCAAATGCCTTCGAACAGCTGTTACACAATACAATCGAAATTGTTTACTTTTGGTATTTGACGTTGAACATTTAGAGTTTATAGTGCATTATTTTTTGGCTGATAATGTAGACTAGAGTAGAAGTCAAGTACTGAATTCCTATAAAAAAATGGTAATTTATAACGATACTTAACTGAATAGTCTAGCAGGGTTTAAGGAGTTTTAAAATCCAAACGCTAACGGGAAATTTAATTATTCGCATGTAAAAGTATTGAAGCTGATACGTTTTGGTGATAATTATCTTTTCTGGTTGTTAAAGTATACACAAACCTAAAAATACAATCAATTTACAATTCAGATGAGAGATTCTTTTGTCGAAGTTGTTTGTCAAAAATTAGCGCTGTTTAGAGGTTCTGCTATTGTCCTTGGTGATAGTGGATATTGGATATGGCTTAGGAGAAGTTAAATTTGAATAAAATTCTTACTAAAGAGAGTGTGATCATAAATGTATTTAAATATGTTTTGGCCAAATCAAAAAAAAAAAATATCATATTTTGGGCAATCGAATTCGAGTGGCTAGACAGAAAAGGTTCCAAAGGTAGTTACTTGTTTCGCAGTAATTTTGGAACCATTTATCAAAAGATGGAAAGACCAATTTTATATTTTTAAAGCCGAAAAAATTGCAGCCCGTGATATTTCCAAAAATTCATTGGGTATTGTATTGATCGAAACAGTGGTAATTTTCCAAAATTACAAATTATGTGAAGCTTAGACATTTTTAACAAACTTTATTTTAATAAAACGTCCAGTAAGCGCAATATTCGTTTAAAATGCGTAGATGTTGTTTAGGTTACCAGATTATACCAAATATTTTCCAATAATGAAACTACATCAAAATATAAATTAAAGCTGAAAAACTACAAACATGTTGGATAATTTGCAACCAAAAAATTAATACTTTTAGTCTTCCTAAAAAACGTCTTAGCTAAAGATGCAGTCCAAGAAGTCTTAACGTCAGAATCGGGTTAGGTAAAACATTTTTAGCTTAGTACTCGAGCCTTTGTTAAGATATATTTAGTATTCTGCATAGTAGTATCGACAAATTTGAAGGTTAATATTTTTTATATAGCAAAAAGTAGTGCACCGTGCGACTGTCTAACGTATACTTAAACAGAATACGTGTGCCATATATACCGGTTAATAATGCGGATTTTGTAAAAAAAACAATAATTTCAAGAGAAACATATAAAGTGCTTTATTCAAAGTAATGTCCATCGCTATAGGTACACATTCACCTCTATCTTTCAAATAATTTGTGGAGAACGTCCCAATAGAACGTTTTTTGTTTGGAGGCAAACCATTCAGATACCCTATTTTCCACATCTCCATACGTTTTGAAGTGCTGCTCGGAAAGTGAGTATACGAACCATCGATCGAAATAAGCGGTAACCTCATGGAGCAAAATCTGGTGAATATGGCGGATGGGTTAATACTTCCCAGGCAAATCCTTTAACGTATCTTTGACTGGTTTTAAAGTGTGTGGTGCATTAATAGATGAAGCAAAATTACTTTGCAATGTCTTCTGGTTGACCTGGATCAACCCATGATTTTCTGCGCTTTGGGTTCTGAAAAAAATCCACTTTTCATCGCCAGTCTCAATTCCATGCAAAAAAGACTTTCTTTCGTAACGTTGAAGCAATATTTCACTGATGATTTTTCAAACTTTTCCGGTTGACCTATAGACGTTCTTTGAATTTCATTTGAAAATAACCACTTTTGAAGCGTTTAAACCAGCGTTCACTTGCATTTAAATTCTAAATAATTGCAATTTTAAAATCAAATTTTACATTCATGAAAACCCTTAATAATTTTATCCTTCGTAAAAAATAATTATCTGGCTAAGATCCAGGTGAACCTGATATTTGGAATTTTCAAACATATTAACAATCCATAAGTAAAATCTTTTTGCACATTTATATACTTGGGTTATCACTTTCCACTTTAAAAATATTCTGCCGGATAATTTTAGCCTAATTCATGTACTGGTCAAACGAATGAAATTAATTAAAATAATTTCGAGAAAAATGTATAATCAAAGGTAGCATTTTTACAAAACCTCTTGTTACATATTAATCGTTCTTTCAATATTAGTGCAGGTGGCTGTAGCTTCGACAGCCTGCAGTCCGTAATAATCAATTTTAAGTCTACAATGAATGCCAGTCGACTTATCTTCTATGGTTCAAACTAATCCAGTTGGCTAAGGATGGAGAACGGAAATATGCTATGCATTTAAGATAATATTCTACCTCTACACATTGAATTCTAATGTGTCATTGATAAACTTTGAAATTAATTTCTACGAAAGCTAACGCTGGGGCACTGTTTAAATCAGGTACTTCATATTTAAAGATAGCAGCAGTGAACTATTCAGCGTGGAGCCGGAGCGGCAAATATTTAAAGATAAACCCAAATTATTCATTTGAATCTTACGTTCGTAGCTAGTTTTGTATATGGGTTTTCTGTTAAAGTGCGGAACGGAGTATTAATCTGTCTTTCATCAAATTTCACAGGGCGAAATTACTGTAGAAACAAAGGTTTGCTTTATTCGTTAATCAATATTGGTTACTTCAGAAACCAAAAACCGTTTATTCGAAGAAATTCATAAGTTTCTTGTTACTTTCAAAATCGTAAAAAGTAACGATTTAAAATAGTTTTTGATTTTATTAAGATTGGTATTTAGAGTGCCGGAGCCTGATGCATCAGATCGATGACTGGAGTATTATAATGGCTTTAACTCTGTTTACAAGTTCCCGTTTATAATCTATACTGACATGGCTGAGCTGTGGCTTCGAAAAATATAATTCTGGTAACAATGTGTGCCCGTTGCGTATGTGCATATCGACACTCTAATTATTCTCTACTCATTCTCATTTCCACTACATATTCCTTGTTTAGACTGCAGTTTGGTTCTTTCGATCTGCTAAAGTAAATCAAGACCAATCGATTCATCTGTCAACAATTTCTTTTCGATTATGTTGGTTAAGTTATTTTCGGCATTTAGCGAGGATGCTTTCTTTCAACTAGACCAAAGAAGAAAAATGACGCGATTAAATCAGGCGAACGTACATGTCTGCCCAGCTGCTATTCTGACATAAAAAGATAAGAAATTTTGAAATTTGAGGTTTAATCGCTTGAATAAGATGAATCCAATCGCTTTTGACGTAATTTCGCTAAAACTACAGAATTATTTACCAAAATTACTGGAGTTGCGTTTTAAATTTTTCTTAACGACCAATTGATTTTAAAGTTTGCGAATTCTCAATTAATTGTGGTTGGAATCAACTTTATGCATGAAATGATCTTAACAAAATAATGTAAAATATGAGAATGACACAGTTGATATTAACAGCCAAAAATCATTTGTATCACGCACTTTATTGTCTTGGCTCCTTTTGCTAGGAATTCCGATGTAGGTACTAAGATAGGGTTGCATTGCTCAACCAAGTGCTCCACAAGTGAAAATTAGAAGTACCCAAAGCACACAGTTTCTGGATCTGACCTCGGAGAAAACAATTAATATATATCCTAACTAAGTGTGGAAAAAGCGAAGCAAATTGCCTCAATTCTCCCAAAAAGAAGACTTTTACAAATAATTAATTAGGAATAATTCAGCTTTGCAAGATTCCACAGATTAATTGAGCAGTATTTATGCTTAGGATACAAATTCCGCGAGCATTTGAATAGAACGTAAACTTTGATTTTAATATTTATTACGAATAATTTAAGAACGCACTTAGAGATTACTTTGATTGTCCCGTTTTTGATATTATTTTGGTAAAATAATTAAAAATGGCCATTATTTGCAGGCATATTCCTAAAACTAACGTTAGGTGTGTGAGAATGGAAATGATTTGCCATTTTTAAATATCGCCAATTTTACCCGTCGTTTTCTAATATTAAGGTTAATTTGAATATTTGTTTAACCCAAATTTTACCATGTGTTTAAATATTTTGGCTAGTAAAAGTCTTAACATGGTAAAAGTGATATACAAATTATTTAATTGAAAAATCCCAATGCTAAGTTAGTTTTGGTTAGCTAAGCAGATAAAATATAGTGAAATTTAGATATAATGTAATTAGTCCAATTTTCGTATATTTACAAAGTTAGTGAAATTTTAAAAATTCAACTATTAAAACTAATTTAGTTCTACAAAAATAGTAGATGTGTCTCTCTTGTGTTATATTTAATAAACTTGCTCTGAAAATTTGAAAAATAATCTTATTCATAATACTATGATAACATAAAATGACAATAATGGTGACCATTTCAAAAAGCATGACCTAACCGACCAAAAAAACACAATTACGTATGTATATAAACCTACTCATTAAATTTTTCACCAATTAACAATGCATTATTCATCGATTTTACATTTAAATCTTACCAAAAATTGAAAATTTGAAGGATACCATCGTTCGACACAATTTGTTTTGCACTATACATTTTGTAGGTCACAAGAGCAAATCACCCAGAAATTAGCAAAACAATATATACGCAAGAAAACGAAAGGTAAATTGCACATTGGTAACCAATTCTGAGACGAAACAAAAAAATAAATAAATAAAGCTTGAGCTAAATCAAATAGCACCTTCAATGCCATTATACATTTTGGTTGCATTTCTACGTATTTGTAACAAAAAAATAATAATTTACGTAAATATGGAAAACCACAAAACCATGAAAACAACATGTAATCCATGATGGAACTGAACTTCTGGATATTTGAAACGTTATTTAATCCAATTTCCAATAAATAATATATTTTTGCGGTATTTACAAATATTAATTATCAACTTTCAATTATGTATACACATTACTTTATCACGTTAACATATTAAAGCACTGTATTCCACAAATCAAGTTACTTGACAAATTTATTATTTATTATATGGTTACACACAAATAGACACTAAATAGCTATTATTATAAGACACAAAAAAACAGATTTCAACAGATATTGTATTGGGCAAATAACATGCCACACAACAAAAAACTATATTACTCACTATCCACGATTAACATTAAAACTCAACTAATCGAAAAATGTAAAAAAAAAAAAACGCGAATTAATTTTTCGAGATACATCATCTACATAGTTACTCTTCTTGTATACGCTACATAAACGAAAATCTAAATAAAATTAAATAAAAACTTTAATAATAAAATAAAATAGTTTTGTTGTTGTGTGATGAATCAGTTTTACCGAGAGTTTGTGTGCGGTTGTGTTGCGCCTTTCCCTCGCGCTCTATCGCAATCATAAACCGAAAACACATTATTTATGATTATTACTATTGTTATTATTACTATTATTAAATTATATCGCGATCTAACGCAATTTTATACTTTTTTATTTCATGCAATAGTTTTTCGATTTAAAAAAATAAGTTAATATTGTTTTGTAAAATAATAGTTTTCAAATCGTACTATAACAAATTTTGTAAGTATATTTTCTCTTTCATGATACCACCAACAACCATTATTATACCAACAATTACCAATCCAATACACACAATTTGGTGAGTTCTAATTTAATTTGTTGGTGCGCGCGGTGCGGTGCAATGACAAAGCCATATTTAATTTTTAAGAGTGCGGACATAAACAATGAGCTTTGTATATATTGTGCAACGGTGGGGGAAGAGAGATCGTTTATCCATAGGTCCGTACAAGTTTTATTGTATAGATAATTTGTGATGGTAGAGACGATCTTATCAAATTAGTTTACATTAAGATTATTTTGGAAATTTTTCATAACCACCATCATTATCTTTCCTTTAATTTTCACTTTCTTCGGATAGTTGTTTCATTTGGCTACTGTCAATAGGAAAGCGGGAACGATAGTTCTCGACTCGCAAGATCAGTAAGCCAATAAATGTTTCCTGGACGCATGATCTCGATTATGTTAAACTTGAACTGATATTTTTAAAGTGCCAGATTAAATATAATAAATAGTTGAGTTCGACCTACTCCCACAGCAAAACAACCGGACTACTATCACAAAAATAGTTTGACCAAGGCAAAACAGTAAAAAGCAAAAGTAGCTAATAATTAGTTTTATTTTTGAAAGGCCTGCATCTGAATCATCGTCGGCTTTTATTAGAAAAACCCTTGCTTTGTGACACTAATCCTTAAAACTAATAAAATGTTATGTTTGGAGCCGAAATAAAGATTATTGTCGTTGTGGAACTATTGGCAAACAAAAATTCGTAACATATTTGACCAGAGCCACCTTAGATAAAGAGTTTTTGTAAAGCTTTTTCTAAGCGAGATACTTTCTCGCAATTCCATAAGAGGGAATGTAAATTTGTCAATTTTTTAACTTATTTTTATGAATAAAAATTAAATATTTCATTACGATTTTCACTTTAAATGATGCAAGCAATATTCAAGAAATACTTATGGAAAACTCAGGTAATTAAAACCAAAGATGATATCACAATAAGACGATTCCTTCAAAGCAGAAATTTCATTTTTATATTTCTGTAATGTATACATATTTCATATTCGAAATAGTGTTTAAGTGTTACATACGAATTTTAGTCATTATGGAATTAGTTCTGCCATTACGAACTGTGACAGTCCCACCTTCAAATTAACTATCATAATTAATTTTTAGTTTAGTTTTAAATCTGTATTTGGTTTCCGATGTATTTTTGTAGTCTGAGTATACTATGTAGTTTATTTGCAGCACTAAAAAAACGAATAAATGCGCCGAGGCTTAGGTTGTATTCTTGACTACTGTTTCTAGCTGGTGAAGGAATACAATTTTTTCTTAAATGGTTAAGCAAACGTAATACATATTCTAAATTGTGTTCAATAAATTCTCTTACAACGTTTCATCCTAGAATAATCGTGTCGGAAGTGCTTAGTCAAAGCAAACACTTTACAGAAATTAACTGATTATTTCGTCATTTGATTGTGTATGTTTCAATTTTTCATCAGTTAACTTTCCACTACCGACAGCCTGTTTACAATTTCGTATTCTCCGATACAAAGTTTGTGTATTGGAGCAATCACACAATGCCCAAAATGAAGTAAAGTTTCGATTTTATTTAGTTGTTCTCTTTGTAATTAAATTTAAAGAAAGTTGAACTTTTTCAGACAATTTCAGAATTTCCAGCTAATTTGATAAAATTCCAATTCTTACTCACTTGCTTTAAAAATCGAATTTCAGGTTTTCTCTAACTCACAGCATCAAATGATAAAACTGAAAGAAGGAATGTTAAACGGATCATGCTTGCAGTAAACAATTTTCAAATTTCTTTTAATTCAAAATATTTACGGTTCCCATAAACTCACTCTTTTACCGATGGAAAAAATGACATTCAAACAATCACATTGCCATGAAATTTTGAATGTATCATGTCAAAGCAACCTTGATTATACAAGCCATAATCTATAAAACGAAGCTTTTTTAAGGGAATTAGAAACGACGAAAAAATCAAAATTTCCATAGTAAAACACATAAAACATATGGGAACTCACTTTTTTTCTTAAGACAAATTTATCAATGAAAAGTTACAAATTCTTAATTATGATTTCTGAAATATTTTCGTAAATGTTTGAATTTCAACATATATAAATCTCGTTTAAGTAAATCGTTTTCATTTTCTTGTAATAATTGATTTATTTAAACCAAAATATAAAAAAAAGTTCATAACAACAGCTTTCTGGTCAAAATAAAAAAGAAAAGCTTACTACAAAACGTGTGCATAAAGTCAATATACATAGATGGCAGTGGGTAGCAAACATTTTGAAAAATCATAACAAAAATTGCGACCTGGGGAAATTTGAGTTCAAAAATTGCAGGAAACGCAAAACAAATTCAGAAAATATTAAGAACGTGTCATAATTGTGTGATTAAATAATTTTTTTTCGTATTTCTCTGCCAACAATTATAGACATCTAACGTACACTAGTAAAACTAAAGATAAATTTAGCAAGTATTATTTTAATTTGTCAGAGCCAACTTTGATATATTTTTCAAAATGAAAGTTCGAAAAATATATTTTAGAAATAATTTAATTTTAATATTTCTGCAGTTAATATTTACTTAATACCAATATAACCTTCTTGAATATTGTTGCTAAAGATATGTAGAACACTTTTGTATTAACATTTTGTAACATTTTTGCATTTTTCATTGTAAAACTTGAAGCTAAAAAACACCGTTTTTACTATGGATTCCTATGGGAATCAGTGAAAAGTTATACCACTAAAAAAGCTTCTAAAAAATACGTCATAATGATTATGGCTCTATACTCTAGAAGGCTCTGATCATGTGCGTTCAGGCCTTAACATGTCGATTTTACACAACATGTTGCCACCAGTTGGCTTACCTGAATGCGCCCATTATCAGTAAACATTTTTAACATGTTACTCTATTAATAAATAAAACAATAATTAAAACTGAATTAGAAATCGGCCCTTTATTTGAATTCGCAGAATCAAAGCAACCTAGATTATACAAAGCCTTAGTCTAAAAAACGAAGCTTTCATAAGGGACTTAGAAACGAGAAAAAAATCAAACTTTTCATAGTAAAACCATAGACATTCATACTAGATTTCTCATTTCATAGTAACTAAAGGAAAAAAACAAAAACTTCTGATAATTCCAATGTATCGTTGTGTTGTGTATTTTATAAGGCAATAATTTTAGAATGCGTTGCAAATATAATACGTATATGCAATACACCGATAATATTTGAATGGAAAATTTTTGTTTTTATTTTCTGTTTTTAGTCAAATGAGAGATCTATTATTGTCTATGGTAAAACACATAAGCCGTTTTTTTGAAAGTGGTCATTTATATATTGACTTATACCACTTTCAAAAATAACGGTACATATATGAATATCGTTTGAGTAAATCGTTTTCATTTTCTTGTAATAATTGATTTATTTAAACCCAAATAAAATTTCATACCAAAAGCATTCTGGTCAAATTGAAATAAAAGCTTACTACAAATCGTATGGTCATTTAGTCAATATACATTACATAGATGGCAGTGATGGCAGTAAACATTTGGTAAAATCGTACCAAAAATTACCACCTGAAATTTCGAGTTCAAAAATTGTAGGCTGGAAAACCAAAACAAATTCACAAAATATTAAGAAGGTGTGATAATTTTATCATTAAATAATTTATTTCGTATTTTTCTGTAAACATTTTAGACATCTGACGTACACTAGTAAAACTACAGAAAATTTAGCAAGTATGTATTATTTCAAAATAAAAGTTCGGAGAATATATTTTAGAAATAATTTCGATTAAAACTAAACTGCAACTAATATTTATTTAACACCAATATAACCTTCTTGTATATTGTTGTTAAGGTTATGTAGAAAACTTTTATATATACTATTTATAATATTTTTCCTTTTCTCATTGAAAAACTTGAAGCTAAAAAACATCATTTTTCCTATGGAAATCAGTGAAAAGTTGTACCACTAAAAAAGCTTCTAAAAATACGTTATGATGATTATGGCCCTATATTCTAGAAGGCTCTGGCAGAATACAAAATTGCGAGAACCGGAAACTTAATAAAGAAAATGTCAAATCCGCAGAAAATGCAATTTGATTTTCCCAATTTCTTAAAAATTTTGCATTTAAGATTCAGGGCGTCTCCGGGAATAGAAAATCGGTCATAACCCGTGAGTCTCAGAAGCAGAATTTTGTATAAACTTCTATCAAACATAATGTTTCTTAAGGTTTTGTACAAATGCAGTTCTGTATCCGGTTCGCTGTTAAATTTCTTGTGTCTGAGAGCATTTTCTTCTTATTGATTTCTTTACACGAGACAGATTAAGGCTAATAAAAAGGTAAAGGAGCAACTGCACCGCACTAAAGAGAAGAAATTAATCCCTTCTTGACATCAGTCGTTAGTACTGTGCCTTTCCTATTTATTAATAAGCTGCACAAGGTCAAATACATTTGTAAGTATCACTCTTTAGTTTAGACAATTGTTTGCTGCGTCCCCTAATAAAGTTTACAGTTCAGTGTTGAAATGCAGTGTTGACGTAAAATTATTCCCTACATTTTGAAATGTTACTTAGAAACTTCAGGTAAGGCTTTTAACGCTTGATTATATGCTTGATTATTATTTCGAGAAAAATTGAAAAGGTTCAATAAGCTCTCAAAGATGGAGATACCGAAGAACAATACTTAACTAATTGATAATTCATAGATCTGGCGTTGGATCAAGGCAAGAGAACATTTTCAGCCATTATCTGAATAAGTTCTTTACAGATTGTTTTAATCAGTTGGATGGAATTTCTTTGCCAACATTATCATAACATCAAATTTTCGAAAACATGGTATTTGGTAACGTTGGAAATTTGATAACGATTACCTTAGTTTCATCGGAAAGATCATTTAGAAAATTAAAAATGAGAGGGGACGCCACTTCATCGTTAATCAAAATAAAAAAGTCCAAAAAAATAAAGTTATGTAAATTTAACAAATTTTTGAAATATTATTTTAATTCATTTTATGCCTTAGAGGATGAGGCCAAAACCCCGCTTTGACGATGTTTTGAAATTGTAGTATTTATAGAAGTTGGAGCATTTTTGAAAATCTTGTGTTCTTTAATAATTATTCACATAATAAAATAGAGAATTCCCCAAAGCCATATAACGTTGGATCTTTTGCGCAAAGAAACGGAACATAATTGTTAACATTTATAATAATATTTATGTTTGTATTTCCCACACTAAAATAAAAAAATCCCCAATGCCGCTTAGCATTCGCCCTTTCTGCGCAAGGATGACATGGAATTATGTAGCTTCCTTTTGTTTTCATATTGTAGTTAACAAAAATTTAATGTTGCCTTCCTTTTTAATGAGGCATGCTTTTTGTATTTTTTTTTTTTTGAAATGAAACAGCCAAGTTATTCTATGGGAAACATTCTTCGGATATTCTTAGTTGGTTACATATTTGATGAAAATGTGACTGCGACCCATAAAAGAAGGTGAATAACTCCTTCCTCGACTCTTTACCCATTCGGCCGACTGATATACTCATCCCATTTTTAATCTACGTGAAAAAATTCGTCGATTAAAGAAAAAAAAAGATTCTGATCAACTTCTTTCTTTCAAAATCTCGATTTTAAAATAATAACTTTAAAATAAAAATGTCAAAATGGAATCTACCTAATTGCGCCGATTCTGACTTCGCCAATTTTATATTTTGTAAGTTGTTTTTGCGTTTTTAGTAAAAATGCGTGTCGGAATCAGAAAACCAAAGCGAAGAAATTTAATGATTCCAGAATCAGGCTCAATTTAGAATACGTACTTAACTAGATTAAAATTAACCAATTTTATAAATTATTAAATGGTTTCTTTGAAATTTGAATTTTTAAAATTTACAATAGAACTTTTATTTCTACTAAAATTTGAAAATTTTTGAGAGGTCTTGATATTATTTCAAAAATTAACTACTGAAATAATCAAAAAAAGAAAATCTTAAATATAAAAAACTAAACAAACTAAAATTAGAAATTATAATCCAAGCCCCCCCCTCCCCCCTCCCAATCGCAATTTATAACGAATATTTATATCTTTACTCCTCCAAACCGTCACATAGGTACATTATTGTACAAAATGTATTTTCTGAAATGACACAATCGTTTAATTAGACTAAAATTTTGTCAGAATCGTGAACATATTCCAAATACAAAGTTCCGTCATTTGGTACCACCTGTAAATACGCTACTTCAATACACCAGAAGAACCCAATGCTGCTTAACAAAGCCAAACGATTTGGTGAAACTTTCTCATATGACCACATAATAAAAGTCACTGAACTGTAAAAAAGCAGTATGTCGATTAATATTGAAGCTGGAACCGATAAGCTCCAATTGCCAATCATCACAGTTCGGCGGCTACGCGCAAAATTACCCTACATTGCCAATTGGCAGTACTGATCATTACGGCAGCGTTAATGGTCATAAAGAGTGAAAATTGTTGGTAATTTTTGATTCTTGGATCTCGCAAATTGGATGTTGTCCAAACAGTCAGAAACTCTAATTATGATCGGAAACAGGAGCTTTAATCTATAAATTGATGACTTTTGACTTCAAATTTCTGACGTTATTTTGTGGGGAAATATTTTGTTGGGTTCACCCAAAAAATATCGTGAACTACCAAGGCAACCATTCATTTCCCATTATTACTCGCAAATCTCGCAATTTGTTTCCAGATTAAAGTAAACAACATTACGAGGCATCGCACTCTGGCATAAGACAATAAATTTGTGTCCAATAAAAAAAAACTACAATACAACAACATTAGAATAAAAACATTGAATAATTTATGTACGATTATAGAAAGTTATATTTTAATATTGTCGAATAATTTAAATGCTAAATAGCAATTTTTAGTTGTATTACACAAACCCAGTTTAAAAAATCAGTTAACAGGTTGTAACGTTTACACCGTTCCAATTGAGGGATACATTACTTTCATATTTCTGGTTGTAATACAAAGATGTATACACACAAAACAATAATAAAAATTCACTATCCGTGCAATAAAACGATAACTCAAAAACATCGTTTTTCAGGAGAAGGTTTTGAAGTTTGAAATTATGAAGGAATCCCATGTAAAAACGTTTCATTAAAGTTGAGTTACTTGTGTAGGAGGACCTGAAGGAAAACACTGGCTAAACGGGACGATAGAGCACCTTGCACAGATTTCAGAAGTGCAATCATGCAATAAACGTATAACTAGCACTTATCGTTTTATTGCACGGATAGTGCGTAATTTCGGGGAAATATTGTATGATTGTAATGGTATTGGAAAAAAAAAAATCGGAATCTGGGCGCTTATGAATAAAATTGAAAAATTGGGGAAAGAGTAGATGGACAGTTGGTTTTGAGATTTTGTGGATATATTTTGTTATTTCAAGCCTTTAAATCTAATGATTATTTTTTTTCGAGTTTATATCAAGTAATTTTAAGATAATGTTGGTTTAATTTAATTTTTCTTTTGCTTGTTAAATTAATGACATAAAATGAATAATATACTGGGTGACTGACACGAAGTGTTACCAACTTCAGACTGTCATTGCTGTCAAACCAGTGATGACAGAGCGCTCAAATTTACACTAATGACAGTGCATTTCATTGTTTACAAGCGTACAAATGCGTTTTAGTGGGAAATATTCAGAAAAAAAGTTATCCGCAATGGAATTCAAGCGTAATAGTGTGATTGTTCACGAAAGTGGCGATTTTCCGAATTTCGTTTTCTCCGATGGGTCACTGTTCGTTATTGAGCAATATGTGAACAAGCAAAACGACCGAATTTACTTGCCCGGCCATTCTACTGAAAATTTGGACCAACGGATTGCCACTCGAAACCAAGCGCCGCCGATGGTGCACCACCGAAATACCATCGAATAACACATTCTTTATTCGAACCCAAATGAATAATCATCTCAATATATTTTATCGTCTACTCACTATTCAGTTCGATCAGTGAAGTATTAAAAATGGTTACTTAGGAAAGAGCGTGCGAATTTTAAAGAGGTACAGGGTTATTATACATACTATATTGTGCAACTTCTTTAATGTGGCATGCTTATAATAATAATATTCGCTGCTGTTTTTAAATGCAGCACCCTTGGTACAGGTTAGAATGTCAAATGTCATTAGTGTTTTGTATCGAAACTATATGGAGTGTTTCAATAACACAAAACAATTTTTATATTTTAAAATATTTATAAGTCGTGTCGAAAAAAACAGATGTTAAAAAGATGACCTATCACTTTCTTTCAAAAATCCATTTAAATTGTAAATCGTTAAACGTCAAACTTTATTGTAAACTTTACCAAAACGGTAATGACATCTGATGAGCGGAAACAAAACAAAACTCTTTTTGCATGCCCCATTGTTTGAAGATCCACAATTTGTTCCGCTTAAATTCTCTAAAACATTAAAATTCTTAAAATTTTACAAGAATTCTTCAATATCTTGAAATACCTCATAAATTGATTAAATGTTTCACAATATTTAAAAATTTCTTCAATTTTTCTTAAATCATCAATTCAACAAACCGAGACTGAAAAGTTTAATTGGTGGAAAGGCCCCTATGTGATATGTAGTGAAAATTGGGCCCCTCGTTTTTGTACTTTCGCATGAAGATAGAGCCTTGAAATTGAAATATATGTTTAATCACATCTTTCGAAACCTGTCTGCAAAATATGAGCGGCAGCCTTTTCTTCGTTTTCCAGAAACTGAATTTTTACTAGACCAATTTTTACATGTGTAAGCATAGGAAAGCATAGAACAATGGCATTTTACATATGTTCGCATTGAGATACAATTTTGATTTTTCACATATATGTTATATAAGAATCGTAGAACAACATACTAAAAATTCTCTAGCAGCCCCTTCTTTGTTCGCATACAATTGGACTAAAAAAATTATTTTTATACAAGAGATGTCAGATACACATTACACATTACTCTCAATCTCAATCAGTACAATTTGGTTCATAACTTTTATGTTTATATAACAATCACATATATAACAGACTATACAACTCATTGGAAAATAGACCAATCAGATAGTTCAATTTAACACAACTAGTGGTGTTTCGGCCACAAACAAGTAAATCATATTATGTTATAATCATATCATCCATGAATATAAACAAACAATTAATATTTTTGACATTTCGCAAAAATGAGTTTATTTGGTGCAGTTTTTATTTGGTTGTGTAATATATTTGGTTGATTCGTTGTATAGTCTTAACGTATACAACTCTAGCTTCGAAAATCATCTGAATATACAGTTGCGGGCTCGATGTGTTACCTAGGAAACACATCTCGTCCTCTTAACTGTATATTAGATTATTTTCGAACCTCTTGTTGTATAACTACTGTTGTATAAATCGTATTTCAAGTCTTGTTTTGAGTAATATAACTTGTGTGTAACATAATCTTTAATACTTTTACAATTCGTTAACTTGTGTGTTCATCATCATTAGAACTGTTTGACTTAACACTAATGGGTCCAGAAGGTAAAATGTACTTTTTATATTTATTTTGCATGTAATCTCATAAAATTGTTTATTGTAGTTGAACGATCTCATATTCTCTGTCGCATATGTAAGTCACGCATATTGAAATGGCGAGGAGTTTGCACTTTAGGAGCACCTTCTTTATGGATAAATGTTACTACATACTCAAAAAGCGTAGGAAAGTCATATAATCCAAATAGTTATGCCTGTTTGAAGTGTCATTCAAGATTAAAGTTCAAAAGATATCACTTACTGCCTGGTAATACAGCTGAGGGTAATACTGTGGACAATAATTTGCATAATTATGAAATGGATATAACTCCTGATAGTTCTTGTTGCACTACATCTTCAGAGATTGATTTCCAGGCTTCAACCATGAATAGTACAACTTCATTTTCGACATTAGAAAACACAAGTACTGAATCTCAATCTGAATTTACATCTGAATTTCTCAGTAGTCAAGCTTCTGTAACGTCAAGCAAAGTTTCTTCTGTTCCAAGAAATGGAATTATAGTCAATCTTCCTAGCTGCTCTGGTACACAGAGAATCGATATGTGGAAAAGAAAGAAAATTGTTATTCCAATGAGCAATAGATGCTGTCGCTCACATTTTGACAAAAATGGCTTGTTTAATAAGAAGACTTTAGAATCATTAGTTGCAACTAAAGAAACAATAGTATTGTCCGCTGAACATATTACAGCCACATTAGGTGGCGAGTCAGTAACCATCAGGGCCGTAAAGGGCTGTCCCCAAGGAGGTGTACTATCTCCTCTTTTATGGTCATTGGTTAATGATAGACTGCTGATCCTCCTGAATAGCCATGGGTTTGATGTCCAGGGCTATGCGGATGACGTGGCTATCGTGATTAGAGGCAGGTTTGATGAGATCATCTCTGATCTCATGCAAAATGCACTCAACTTGATATGGCAGTGGTGTGACAAGGAAGGACTTAGTGTCAATCCAAACAAAACTGTCATTGTCCCTTTTACGAGGAGGAGAAAGCTCTCGCTTGTAGCTCCCTCGTTAAACGGTACTATTGTTGCCTTTTCCAAAGAGGTTAAATATATAGGGGTTATCCTGGATCATAAACTGAACTGGGAACAACATATACAAAAAATTCAAAATAGAGCCACAAAGGCTTTTTGGGCCTGTCAGAGACTCTATGGACGTATTTGGGGACTACAACCAAAAATGATCTACTGGTCATTTCTAACAATTATTAGGCCTATGATCACTTACGCATCGCTAGTGTGGTGGCCTAAAACTCAACAAAGGACAGCGCAAACTTTATTGAATAAGGTTCAGCGTATGGCCTGCATTGGGGTTACGGGCTCAATGAAAACATGTCCGACCGCAGCAATGGAGACACTCCTAGGACTAACTCCATTGCATCTGCATGTAAAAAAGGATACTGCTACTATGGCCCTTAAGATGCAGGCGGAGGGTAACATCAAACCAGGCAATATGGTGGGCCATCTGGAGATCCTTAAGGAGTTTCAGACAGACCCCACTATAGGAATGCCTTCCGACTGTATGCCAGCCAAACTGGATTTCCACAAACCATTTTGTGTTAGATTACCTAACCGGGAGGAGTGAAGTACAGGGGGACCATCCTTTGAGCGAGGGTCATTGGTGTGGTTTACAGATGGATCAAAAACGGAAGATGGGGCGGGGGTAGGAATACATGGGAGTGGAGTATCACTCTCCAAGTCCTTGGGTACCAATGCAACCGTCTTTCAAGCAGGAGTGCATGCTATAGAACTTTGTGCTAGGATAGGCATTTCTAAAGGCCTAAACGACGCAAAGGTTTATATAGTATCAGACAGCCAATCGGCCTTAAAGGCTCTTAGGTCTTTTACCATTGAGTCAAGGCTGGTATGGGATTGTCTGAAGGTTATTAAATTGCTGGCAAGCTCAAATAAGGTAACATTTGTTTGGGTGCCAGGCCACACTGGAATTGTGGGAAACGAGGCAGCTGATGTCCTCGCCCGCGAGGGATCTGCCTTTCCATTAATTGGACCAGAGCCCTTCTGCGGCGTCTCTAAGGGGCACCATAGGGCAGCAGTTAAACGCTGGGAGGATGTGCAAAAGTTCTCTTACTGGCGCGGAATTCCAGGTTTGCGACAGGCGAAGGAATTTATTTCACCTTCGTCGGCCAGGGCCAAGGAATGTCTCGTACTTAGGAAACCTGAGTTGAGGCTGCTTACCGGCTTCCTCACAGGTCACATCCCCTTAAGGTATCACCTAAAGAAAATGGGCCTAAGTTCGACGGATAGATGTCGCTTCTGTGACATGGAAGCGGAATCAGCGGAACATGTTCTGTGCCATTGCCCAGCCATTTTCTGCAAAAGGTTACAACACCTAGGAGGGAGAGTAATGAGCCCGGATGGTATGCACCATATACCGGCCGGCAGTATTGTCAGGTTCATTAAGAGCCTGAATATTGACTGGACGGCTCATTAAGTAGGGTCCATGCACAAAAGATCTTTTAGGTCGCAGTGCGGGGTGGCTTGAACGCCCACATGGCCCTCAACTAATAATAATAATAATAATAATTGTCCGCTGAAGATATTGAAGAATTTTTCAATGCCGTTTACTTTAGTAAGGCCAACTCATACTCTAAAATCGATTTCGACAACGGCTCTCCAATAACTCCATATAATTATCAGAAATTCACTGGGATTTCACAAAAAAATTTCGATTGCCTTCATGCTTTTGTAAAGCCACACATCAGAAATAGTTGCAACAGATTTACGAGAAATGCGTTAGGAATATTCCTAGTAAACTTGTCACAGGAATTTTTGGCATATTTATTCAATGTATGTAGATGGTCAAGCAAGAGTGTCTGCAATCTTTGAATCTGTTCGAAAAGCTTTGGATGAGCATTTTGTCCATCTTCATTTAGGTTATAATCATCTATCACGAGAAGATGCAATGAAACATCAAACTAAAATGGCTCATAAACTTCTGGGTGCAGATGAAAATTCTATTGTAGTTATCATTGATGGTACTTATCTATATGTTCAAAAGTCATGTGATCAGGAGTTACAATTATTGACGTATTCCAATCATACATACAGAAACTTATTGAAGCCCATGATTTTGGTTTTCCCTGACGGATACATTCTTGAGGTTGAAGGTTTGTTTTTGCAAACAACGACAATAGCGATTCAAAAATTTTAGAATACTTGATTTCTACCCCTTATGGATTTAAAAAATATTTCTTAGAGAATGATGTTTTACTTCTCGATCGTGGGTTCAGAGATGTCATAGAAAAGTTGAAATTGCTAAAACTTAATCCAATAATGCCTCATTTACTAACCAAGGGACAAAAGCAGTTTTGCACAAAAGATGCTAATGAGTCCAGAGCTGTGACTATGAATCGATGGATAGTGGAAAGTGTGAACAGCAGAATCAAAAAATACAAGTTCTTTGCTTCAACTATTGAAGTCACTTATTTCCCCAAGCTGTCATCTTTAACTAAAATTCCTTGTGCCTTACTGAATGCATTCAGTCCTCCTATGTTTATAGAAAACGAAAATCATGCACGTTATGCATAGAAGGCAATGAGCAAAATGAATAATGACAATTCTCTTCAAAAGAAGATTGAAGAGCTAGGCCTTGAAAACAAACGAATTTGTTGGGAGGAGGCTACTAATCAGATTCAAGACTTTCCATGTTTATCAGAAGAAGAAATTAAAAATATCACTTTAGGTATGTATCAGTTAGACCAAGGAAAATGATATACTTATGAACACATGAAGGCAGATTCTAGTTACAAGATCTTTATACATAACGAAATGAAGAATTTGATAAGACGCAAAATTGAATTCGTTTTTCGTCAACTCGGATTCATCAGTTATGGTTAGAATTCTTTCCTAATGGTAGTGGAGCCGAATCAATTTTAGGATATTACTGTAAGTGCAAAACTGGGAGCAGAGTTGTCGGTACATGCAGTCATATAACTTCAGTGATATGGTATTTGGGCTACGCAAGACACAACCCACATGTATTATCAAAGCACCGCAAAGGTCTAGCAGATAATATTATAAATGCTATGAATTCTGGTTGTCAAATCTCAGACTCCGATTCAGATTGAGTCTCTACATAACTTGTTCTAAAGTTACAATAGTTTAGTAAGGAATGTTTCTATGGATAAGTTTGTTTTGCTCCTTCCAAAATAATGTGAATTTTTTATGCTGCTTATTTTGGAATAAGGTTATTTCTGCGCTTATCCAAAAATTCTCCGGTAAAATAAAAACGATAATAAATGAAATACCAATTGAATACAATTTTTAGATTTTTTATTAATAATGATCGCACTTCTATTTGGCTTGGTAGTGTGCAAATTAATTATACAGTCAAGTACTAAATGATAGCCGCACTCCTAATTTAAGATTTATTTAATTTCAAATAAATTCTTTTAAAATTCTTCCTTTGCAAAAATAATACTTTTCACTTTACCAACTTTATTCTCTGCAGCGTCATGCAAAATTTATGGGTAACCCTCATTTAGTATGGTAATAAACGATAGCCGCACACAATATTTTATTGTTTTTAATAGGAAATAAATATAAAAAGCACAGTTATAAAAATGATTTTTTATTCCAATTAATATTTTGTGTTTCGGCCATTGTTTTTAATTATTTCGAAAATTCGATTTGGCATACTTTTGTACAAGTTTTGGCATATTAATTTGAAATATTAGCCAATTCGCGTTGTACTGATGACTTTAGTTCATGAACGCTGCTGTATTGTGTTCCTTCAGCATATACAACTCTGCTGAGTACACCCCATATGTTTTCGATGCTGTTAATGTCGAGTGACCTTGCTGGCTGTTTCAAAACTGGTATCTGAGCCTCCGTAAACCAATAATTTACTATCCCGGCGGTGTGTACGGCTGCATTATCCTGCTGGAAAATAAAGTTTGGGTCGCCATTTTGTGCATCAACAACTGGTAATGTTTCGGGATAGCATGGATTTATACCGGTTGCTGTTAAGACGACCGGACATAAACTTCACATCCATTCTTCCTCCATAGCCAATTGCACCCCAAACAATCAGAGATCCTCCACCTCGTTGACGCCTCGATAGCACAAGAAGTTCTTTTCAAAGGTCGTGAAAATAATATTGCCATTAATCAAGGCTATCCATATTCAATTTTTTTCGTCACTAAAAATAACGCGCTGCCACTTTTTCTTCCACGACATATGTTCCTTCGCGAAACGCAATTTGGCATCTTTATGATTTGATAACAGTTGTGGTTTTCTTTGTAATTTTTTGATTTGTATATTATCTGACTCTCTTAATACTTTCCTCACATTACAAATCTTTGTATTATCTCAAGCTTTTAACGCAATTTGTTGCACGGTGCCAATAAAATTAGAGACGTTTCGTAAAATTAACCGTTTTTCTCTATCAATAAGTTCCACTGGCCGGCGGCCTGCACTTTTATGCGAACCGTATAATTGCGAATTTTTTAAATAATTTAGCACTACCTTGTCACTCCAACTAATATTTTCTGCTATTAACGGATACTCATATTACTTTTCTTAATAACGTCAATTTATCAAACTCGTTCAAACTACCTTTTCCACCCATATTTAAAAAATAACAAAAATCGGAATAATATTTAACGGCTATAATACTTAAGCGGCTATCTTTTATAACCATACTAAATGGGGGTTCTCCAATTGTCCATGATCCCGCAGAAAATAATGATTTGTATTTGTGCACGCATTGGTAAACTGAAGAGTATTATTTTTGCATATATAGGAACAATTTTAACCCTTTAATGCATGATTTTTTCTTTTTAATTGAAATGTTTTTTTTCTTGTAAAGATGAATTTGGTTGAAACGAATTTCAAAGTAAAAATGGTTGGAAGCAGCTAGTTTTCCCGGAAAATTGATTTTATGACATTATGCCTATATGCATCATTATGCATTTGTGGTAGAAAATTTAAATATTTTTCCATTTACAACGCTTCTTAATAAAAAGGCAATTCGTTCAAACTTAAAATAAATATTCAAAAACAATATTCTTACTTAAAAAAAAATACATATGTAAATGTATGTTTACTACTAACTGTATGCAAAACATCGACTAACTAATTCTAAATGGCCATTTTATTTTCAAAACGCAGAAAAAAACAAAAAAATGTGTGAAACGAGATAGAAAAACAAATGAACAACAGATATACGAAACAAAACAGAAAAACTATGCTCAAATGTAGATGCAGTTCAAATTAGAATAACATGATGCAGATATGCTACATTATGCATTAAAGGGTTAAATGAATTTATTTGAAATGAAATAAATCTTAAATTAGAGGTGCGGTTATCATTTAGTACAGGACTGTACGTCACTGTAGTGTGCAAATTAATTATAATTCGCATAATTAGGCTAACATACACCATAATTACTGTTTGGAATATTTTTTTATTCAAAACAAAGCAATTTATTGAATTTAGAAAAATATAAAAATTATAAAAATGACAAATGCATAAAACTGCTGTAACACCCTGTAAACAAGTGGGAGGGAGTTGCGAAATATTTTTGCAATTATAAAACAATATACTAAAGAACCACCAATCCTAAAAAGTCGCAAAAAATATTTAGAAATATCGAAAAATGATGTATATTCAATTATGTAATATTTGCATTCAAAACCGGAAGTGCGTCACTGTAGTGTGCAAATTAATTATAATTCGCATAATTAGGCTAACATACACCATAATTACTGTTTGGAATATTTTTTTATTCAAAACAAAGCAATTTATTGAATTTAGAAAAATATAAAAATTATAAAAATGACAAATGCATAAAACTGCTGTAACACCCTGTAAACAAGTGGGAGGGAGTTGCGAAATATTTTTGCAATTATAAAACAACATACTAAAGAACCACCAATCCTAAAAAGTCGCAAAAAATATTTAGAAATATCGAAAAATGATGTATATTCAATTATGTAATATTTGCATTCAAAACCGGAAGTGCGTCACTGTAGTGTGCAAATTAATTATAATTCGCATAATTAGGCTAACATACACCATAATTACTGTTTGGAATATTTTTTTATTCAAAACAAAGCAATTTATTGAATTTAGAAAAATATAAAAATTATAAAAATGACAAATGCATAAAACTGCTGTAACACCCTGTAAACAAGTGGGAGGGAGTTGCGAAATATTTTTGCAATTATAAAACAATATACTAAAGAACCACCAATCCTAAAAAGTCGCAAAAAATATTTAGAAATATCGAAAAATGATGTATATTCAATTATGCAATATTTGCATTCAAAACCGGAAGTGCGTCACTGTAGTGTGCAAATTAATTATAATTCGCATAATTAGGCTAACATACACCATAATTACTGTTTGGAATATTTTTTTATTCAAAACAAAGCAATTTATTGAATTTAGAAAAATATAAAAATTATAAAAATGACAAATGCATAAAACTGCTGTAACACCCTGTAAACAAGTGGGAGGGAGTTGCGAAATATTTTTGCAATTATAAAACAACATACTAAAGAACCACCAATCCTAAAAAGTCGCAAAAAATATTTAGAAATATCGAAAAATGATGTATATTCAATTATGTAATATTTGCATTCAAAACCGGAAGTGCGTCACTGTAGTGTGCAAATTAATTATAATTCGCATAATTAGGCTAACATACACCATAATTACTGTTTGGAATATTTTTTTATTCAAAACAAAGCAATTTATTGAATTTAGAAAAATATAAAAATTATAAAAATGACAAATGCATAAAACTGCTGTAACACCCTGTAAACAAGTGGGAGGGAGTTGCGAAATATTTTTGCAATTATAAAACAATATACTAAAGAACCACCAATCCTAAAAAGTCGCAAAAAATATTTAGAAATATCGAAAAATGATGTATATTCAATTATGCAATATTTGCATTCAAAACCGGAAGTGCGTCACTGTAGTGTGCAAATTAATTATAATTCGCATAATTAGGCTAACATACACCATAATTACTGTTTGGAATATTTTTTTATTCAAAACAAAGCAATTTATTGAATTTAGAAAAATATAAAAATTATAAAAATGACAAATGCATAAAACTGCTGTAACACCCTGTAAACAAGTGGGAGGGAGTTGCGAAATATTTTTGCAATTATAAAACAACATACTAAAGAACCACCAATCCTAAAAAGTCGCAAAAAATATTTAGAAATATCGAAAAATGATGTATATTCAATTATGTAATATTTGCATTCAAAACCGGAAGTGCGTCACTGTAGTGTGCAAATTAATTATAATTCGCATAATTAGGCTAACATACACCATAATTACTGTTTGGAATATTTTTTTATTCAAAACAAAGCAATTTATTGAATTTAGAAAAATATAAAAATTATAAAAATGACAAATGCATAAAACTGCTGTAACACCCTGTAAACAAGTGGGAGGGAGTTGCGAAATATTTTTGCAATTATAAAACAATATACTAAAGAACCACCAATCCTAAAAAGTCGCAAAAAATATTTAGAAATATCGAAAAATGATGTATATTCAATTATGCAATATTTGCATTCAAAACCGGAAGTGCGTCACTGTAGTGTGCAAATTAATTATAATTCGCATAATTAGGCTAACATACACCATAATTACTGTTTGGAATATTTTTTTATTCAAAACAAAGCAATTTATTGAATTTAGAAAAATATAAAAATTATAAAAATGACAAATGCATAAAACTGCTGTAACACCCTGTAAACAAGTGGGAGGGAGTTGCGAAATATTTTTGCAATTATAAAACAATATACTAAAGAACCACCAATCCTAAAAAGTCGCAAAAAATATTTAGAAATATCGAAAAATGATGTATATTCAATTATGTAATATTTGCATTCAAAACCGGAAGTGCGTCACTGTAGTGTGCAAATTAATTATAATTCGCATAATTAGGCTAACATACACCATAATTACTGTCTGGAATATTTTTTTATTCAAAACAAAGCAATTTATTGAATTTAGAAAAATATAAAAATTATAAAAATGACAAATGCATAAAACTGCTGTAACACCCTGTAAACAAGTGGGAGGGAGTTGCGAAATATTTTTGCAATTATAAAACAATATACTAAAGAACCACCAATCCTAAAAAGTCGCAAAAAATATTTAGAAATATCGAAAAATGATGTATATTCAATTATGTAATATTTGCATTCAAAACCGGAAGTGCGTCACTGTAGTGTGCAAATTAATTATAATTCGCATAATTAGGCTAACATACACCATAATTACTGTTTGGAATATTTTTTTATTCAAAACAAAGCAATTTATTGAATTTAGAAAAATATAAAAATTATAAAAATGACAAATGCATAAAACTGCTGTAACACCCTGTAAACAAGTGGGAGGGAGTTGCGAAATATTTTTGCAATTATAAAACAACATACTAAAGAACCACCAATCCTAAAAAGTCGCAAAAAATATTTAGAAATATCGAAAAATGATGTATATTCAATTATGTAATATTTGCATTCAAAACCGGAAGTGCGTCACTGTAGTGTGCAAATTAATTATAATTCGCATAATTAGGCTAACATACACCATAATTACTGTCTGGAATATTTTTTTATTCAAAACAAAGCAATTTATTGAATTTAGAAAAATATAAAAATTATAAAAATGACAAATGCATAAAACTGCTGTAACACCCTGTAAACAAGTGGGAGGGAGTTGCGAAATATTTTTGCAATTATAAAACAACATACTAAAGAACCACCAATCCTAAAAAGTCGCAAAAAATATTTAGAAATATCGAAAAATGATGTATTCCATTTCATGCAACTGGGCCCAAGCTTATCTATGGGGAAAATAGAAAATACGTTGTTTTGGGCCCAATTTACTATGCTTATCCTATAGGGTCCTTTGGAGAAACTTTGATGAATTTGCAGAAGTTAAAGCATTTTTGGAAATTTATCAAACATATACTCAAAATTTGCACTCTTAGTTCAGAAAAAGGTTCAACCAAAAATTCAAATTAAGCAAATTTTGAAAGTTACAAAAGTTTTGTTAAACACGTTCCAACTCTGCAAACACAAATCTTACAAACCCTGTAAATTCCTAGTTTCTTAAGCTCTTGAAATCCTTGAAATATTTATTTTGTATTATTTTGAATACTTATAATATGCCAGAAATGTCTCAAATTTCCAAAAATTCTCGTCTAGTAATTCTTCTTATTTCTTAGATTTATCAAAAACTAGACTTAAGATTTAATTTTCTGTCTTAAAATTGTATAAATCATTTAGAATGAGACCTAAGTAAACTTAGAGTTTTTTGAGTTGATATAGAATTCTTAATCTCTAATTGTCGTAAATTTGCATATGTGCCAACATATTTGTAAATTAAAATATCCAAAAGACTTCCACTTCTCCTAAAACAAAAAACAAGGATTATACAAAATCTTAAAATTCAAGAAATTTATCAAATTATTTTAAATTTTCAAATTTATGAAAATCTGCAGCACTTTATAATTTTTCATACCTAGTAATACCTGTAATTACTTAAACTTTCTCATATTTTTAGAATTTCTAGAATGCTTAAAAAATTTGGCAGGATCCTCAAAATTGTATTCAATTAATCAAACTCTCAAAACTCTGAAAACAGACTTTGTATTAAACCTTTTAAAGCAACTATTATAATTTGGCAAATTAATTCTAATAATTTGGTAAAATTTGTAAACGCCTAATATTGTGTTGATGACCCTGGGGCTTGCAGCTGACTATAACTTTATTAAAGGTGATTATGATTCTTAAAATACATTTCCCGTTAGGCATAAAACTGTTTTTCAAAACTGGATTAAGTGAGTGTCCTTTGAAAATGTTTTTGCAGAGCCTATCGTGTATATGATAGATTTGGGTATCACTTTCACTACTAACTTGTCCTTTCATAAACTTATTGTAATTGTGCTTCTAAGGCGAATTCTATTATGGGCTTTGTGAAAAGATTCTCGAAAGATTCCCATGATCCATATGTAAATAAAATACTATATTATATCGTTTGTATGTTCACAATTGGAATATGGTGCGGTCATCGTGACTCAATCAATACATATTGTATTATTCTGACTATATTGAGAGTATTCAAAAGCGTTTTCTAAGGTTTGCTCTTCGAAGACTTCCTAGGGACAGTACTGTGCCAAATTTTATTCTCCCATCTTCTCACTGATGGTGCAAGTTATTAGGCAAAGTGCGACTTAGTATTTATAGAATTGAATTGTCTACAACTTTTGTTCGGGACATTTTGGTTCTAAAACTGGCAATGATGAGGAATTTCAACTGTTTAATATTTTTTCTCGTGAGTTACTTAATAGGGGCTTTCAGCTCAATTTACCATTTTGCTGTAGATGTTATGGGCAATGTGAACCTGTTTATCATACATCTGCTGATTTTAAGAGGATCCATGAAGCGATCGATTTTCATTTCTCGAGGAATGTGAAAATTTAATTTTTCAAATACTCACAGATCTGAATCAACAAATTCTCCATGCATTTACACAATTCTTCAAATTCTATAAATACTTTAAATTCAACAAATTTGAAAATTTTTAATTAATTTCTGTAAATTAATTATCGAATTTTTCTTATCGATTATTTTCCACACTTCTACAAATATCTTCTGAATTTTAAAATATTTCAACAAACGTTAAACGAGTGTTTTTAAAATTCCCGAGATAAAAACATTATTTCTCGAGAAACAAGAATTCCCGAAATTAGTCTAATGAAAATTCTCAAGAAGCGAGAACTAAGAATTCTTGGAGAGTCTCGAGAGAGACAAGAATTCCCGATCGCAATCTCTACATAGAACAGATGGTAAATAAAATCTTCATCGTTTTTATTTTGTAATTTTTGTTTTTTATATAAAAAAGAAGGGCGGTTACTACTCCTCTGCTTTCATAAATAATAAGGCAAAAGTAATATATAGAGGAGAAGAGATACACAAGTTACGTAGCACAAAAAATAAACTATAAAAGCAGTTTTTGTATGCAAGTTTAGTCAGTGCTTGTTAGAAATTTGACAAAAGTGTAAGATCGTCATTTAAATTTTCATATAAAATGTTATTAGTACCCGAATAAAAGTACAAAAATTAAAAAAAAAATCAAAGTAGCCTAATCAAACATCAAACCTAGTCACAAAGCTACAGATTTTTGCTGTATATATTTGCTTTGGTTCCGCCACTATCAACAAATTGAAACATTCGAAATTGCTTATTCTGCAGGAATCCCAGCTCTTGATAAATTCAATTGAATGTTCGCAGTCAAATTTATAACACGCTCGGAAAAACTAGAAAATTCAGAAAAGTCTTAAGCTATTATCAGTTTCAACAATTTGTGAAAAGTATAATCCTTCATAACAAAAAAAAAATTAGTGAACGGATTCCTAAACTTCTTCAAAGCGGGGAAATAAAACAATCGGGCCTATTTTAAATTTCATGCAATGCTGCTGAACATTTTTCAGCGGAATATTTACGTAAACCCGCACTCAGGGTTGCTAAATAAATGTAAAGAAATATTCAAGACGTAAATAAAAAAAGCTGGAAAGTATGTGAAGCAACACTTTTCTACCAGTAAAGTAAGAAGACTAAGGCAAAAAAGCGAGTGTAATGTGTACCTTAGAATATTGAACAAATCGATTTTGGAGTTCATCTATCCTAAGGATTTTATCGAGGTAAGTTCTAGGAATTCCATATTATGAAGTTACCTAGTTGAAGGGCCATATGGGCGTTTAGCCACCTCGCACTGCAACCTAAAAGATCTTTTGTGCTTGGACCCTGCTTAATTAACCATCTAGTCAAAATTCAGGCTCTTACTGAACCCCCCCTTCGAGAGGGCAGCCCCACTCCCTATATTTCTAGCTCTGCCCAGTCTACCGCTTTGATTTTACTCTTACGAGTTGCTGGGAATGGAAAGTCGTCTGTAGGTCACCCAGCACAGAAAGGCTAAATAAAATTGGAGAGTGCCTGGTATACAGAGTCCGCATACTTTGTACCGATTAACCTATCAGCCATTCATTCATCGGCATACGCTGTTCCACCTTAGATTAGGGTGTTTTGTCAATGATTTCTTCTTTAGCGCCGTACATTAGCCTGTGCCAAAAGGCTACAATGTGCCTAATGGCTTCAGTTATCAGTGATTGCCACGAGGAGGCAGCACGTACACTTGCGAATTATGACCAGGTTACCCCTTACACAATTGAACCCATCCCGCAGCTGCCTAATATGACCAGAACAGCTCACGTGGTGTGCACCCTACTGGAAGTTTACGGAGCTGGTAGATTGATCTCTCGAATAGATGCCAAACCACCCTGTATGAGGCATGAATTTGTCTACAAATTTAAAATTTTGACAATAATGTAAAAGTTGCGGAAGAACTATTTTGGTAAAATAAATAATTGTGTACAAAGTAATTACTTTAAATTTTTTTCAAAAATTGCTGTTCACGTAAAATATGAGCTTACCTTTTGCGCTTATATAAAATTATCCATATAAAATATCCAAGTATGCTCCGCAGACTTACCTAGAATAAAGAAAACAATTAAGTATTAGTATAATTACAAACAGGTACACTGAAAATGAAAGATTTGGGAAAAGTCAAGTCATTACTCGAGATATTCGATTAGAATTTACTTTAAAAATGTTCTGCTTCGATTCAAATTTCGATTTTTGTTGCAAATAAATAAACCATTTGTGCTTCTAGTTGTTTCTAGGCTTAATAAAATCTAAATGAGTTAAACTCTAAGAAAAATATAATTTCAAAAATATAATTTCAAACTTAACCTGAATTATCTAAGTGAATCAATGTGGCTGATGGCTGTGTCCAGTAATTTAAGTGGGCTTTAGACACAAATTGTATTTTACCATTATTAGAAAAACGGATATCGCATAACAATATAATTTAAATTTTTACAATACAATAAATTGATGCCGTCCCTGAGTTTGGCATATCTGAATTTTATAAACATACATGGAATGCTGACATCATTTACATATATCCACCAACAATAAAGTTCGATTGATATACTATATACAAATCCAAACACAATAATTGCTATTATTTAAATGCATCCATTTTATCATAAATAAAACATTTCAGTGTTTCCCATCTTTGCCAAGGTTACCAATATACATACAATAATAACAAAAATGTCAATTAAGTTTTAATTTACAACATTTTAGTGTATCATCACGAATTTACTCTATTTGTTAGATACACAATCAGATCGTTTATTTATTATCTCGTAGATACAAATTTGCGATCTTGCGGAAATGCACGCAAACCATTTTACAAAATTTATAAAATTGAAAAGCATAGCGCGCTTTCTACATTATACCTGTGTGTGATCGACAGCTGTGTAAACCTTGAAGTAAACAAAAATTTCGTAAACTAATTATTTCATGAAATTTTTATTAAAACTTTAAAAACGAATAAAACCAAATTAAATTATTTGCTAATTGAAATTAATGATTTATATACTTTATGGTTTTTTATTGTAGTTAATCTGTCCACACGTCAAAAATCTTTAGGTGAAAAGAGCGGTAAAGCATGTTACATCCAATTATAAAAGACACAAATACATAATCTGGCTTGTTATGTGTTTTTATGTATTTTTAATTAGGATTGTATATTATAAATTGTATAATTAATAATAAAATTATTGCAGATAATTACGAAAATCGCAGTTTTCTATACAATTTCGCGTAACTTAATTATTTGTTGATGTTGGTTTATTATTGGGTTACGCTTTTGTTTGTTGAGCAAATTGAAATGTTATACCTTTGTTTATATATATATATATATAAATCTTCCAACCATTATAATGATGATGATGTTGATTATTATTCTTATTATGATGAAGAGAGTGTTTTAAATTAATTCAATTACGTAATTTATTTACGTTTTTTGACAAGATGTTTATTAAAGAGAATCATAATATGTAAATTGTTTTTAATGACCGCACATTTCACAGTCAGATGTATTGTGTTTTGTGTACTCCAAGAAGTGAGTTTGCAAAAAGTAATATTTATGACGACCAACTTTTAGTTTTTACATAATCGAATAATGTACATTGTGTAATTAATGTAAAGTGTTTTATGGAAATTAGACATGTGAACTTTCTCTCAAGAGCGGATATATGGTTTTGTGTATACGGTTTAATAATGTTCGGGAAGTTAAGTAGCCATATAACCAAATTCTGGACTTGTAAATGAATGCTCTTAAGCTCTCTTTTGTGACCAAGAGTTCATAAACAATTTTTGTTTAATTTTTGTCCCAACATAATTTTGCTTTATTGGTTCTATTTTCTTTAAATCTATAATAGGATCACCTTGGTACATGAGAGCACAATTTTACAACTCTGTCACATTATTTAAAGAAAGCTAAATACATTCTTAATTAGATAAATATTTTAAAGATTCATCATTTCATCATCTGGAAATCTACATAAATTTAAAAATCTTGAATTTCGGGAATCCCTTCTCTGTAAGCATATTCATCTGAGTGCTGGTAATTCAACTCTAAGCTAAACTCGAAGAATATAAACTAAAAACTTCGCGAAGTCCCAAAAACTATCAAACATCTCGATACAACCCCATAACGCCTGGTATAAGCGAGAAACTCGAATAGACTCGAATAATATCGAAAAGTTCGAATAATCTTAGAGTTCTAGAATAATCGAGATATTCTAAATCTAAAAAAAAAAAAAAATGGAATATTCCCGAAAATCTCGAATAAACCTAGATTCTTAGAAGAGTCTTGAGTCTTGACAATCTCAAAGCTAAATAATTGAAAAGAAAAATCTTACTCGCCAAAATAACCAAAAAACCTCGAATAGTCTTGAAAATGTTGAGTAATGTTGATAATTTTGAATAACTTAGGTAACAAGCAACTTACCGATATTCAAAACCCCAGATTATACTAAAAATCTCAAAACCTCGAATTTCGGAAATCTCCTATAATTCAATCCAAATTAACTCGTACAATATCAAAATCTTAAAGAATCTCGATAAATCTATATAATCTCGAATAATACCTAAAGGCCAAACAAACCTCAAGTAGACTTGAAAGCCTGGAAAAATCACCCTAAAATTTTGAAAATTCCACTGTATCTATAAGTCGATAATATGACGCAACATATCGACAAAATTCGAGTCGAATAATCCTTATAAAGTTAATTTTATTGTACAAAATTACTCTTTAATTAAATAAAAAAGGGATAAGATCACCTAAATTCGAAAATAGCAAAGCCTGAAACTCGAAATATGAGAGGTAATCGACCAGCATAGTTAACCCTAGCAGATGAAATTAAAATTTGGATGAATTATAATTAATTGCAAATTGCTGTTCAATTGACCGAGAATTTGCTTGCAGGACCTAATGTTTGTGACAAAAATTCCCATGGCTATGCGGTGCGGTTTAAATTTGTATATGTATCAGTTTTGTATTAGGGCGTTCCAAATCAAATAAATAGTAAATACTTAAAATTGATAAAGAAAAAAATCTAGGTCAGCAGCCGCCTTATCACTATACCAGGAAGCTTTGTATGAAGAAAGGACAACCAACTTTTTTTTTTGATTGAAGACAGTGAAGGTCCGAGTAATTACTTGTGCTATGCTTAATTTTTAGCATTAAACGATATTCGCTACACTCGTAAAAAAAAAACTTTCAACATCAAAAGATAATGATTTTAGCGTTGGAGATCTGGCCTAAACTTTCGGAAACAATTCTTTAATTTATAAGGTGTATAATGCGTGGACGAAAAAAGAACGGTGCCAGCTGGAGCGAAAGATCTTGGTAAAACATGAAAAGAGTTGAAGACAATACCCACCAAAAGGGTGAGGTGATTCAGCCTAGTTTACGCCCTATGTTCCTAATTAGAGATAATGGAAAAAAATTAAAAAACAAATGAAACTTAGGTACTTATGTAGGGAGTGAAACCAACTTTTTTGAATGTTACATATGTTTTTCTACAATACAGTGATTTACAGTTCTGATCCTTTTCTAAAATAATTCGATAGCCCACAAATACAGTTCTTGTTCCCTCAACGTATTTATAAATTTCCAAAGCTTTCATATTTTTTTACCAATATACAAAAATTCGCTCATTTCGTGTAATTTCTTAATTAATTCTCGAAATCAGAAAACTTTAACCAATGCGAAACTAAAAATGACAATAACGTTTGGATTGAATTAATCTGCACATGTTTACTTATAACTCAAACTATTTTCCAAATAAACATTCTTCTAGATTCTTATTTTAAATTATTTAACTGTGATATCGAAATTCTCCCGTGGAAATCTGAATTTATATTAAATTTGTATTGAATATTTTTCCAATTGATTATTCCCACTGATTCTCAATAAGTTTGGCAAAAAGGCGGAAGTTGCTAATTTAGAGTAATCTTACTGCTTTGCTGTTAGTAATTTCAGTAAAATAATTTAATTTTGAATTCCTTCAATTTAATGTTTCCCTTTCTTGAATCCAAACATACTTATAAAATTCCACTTCAATTTAGGATTCGATATTTGTTTAAAAAGAAATTTTGAATATTAGCAAACAACAGTGCCAAAATTCTAGATTCATATTTGAAATTTTAGTCCAAATTAACCTGTTACTCAACAATCGTAATTACAATTTGATTTGGAAAAATTACATCATTTATGACGTTTAACTCAAGAAACCCAAATCCAGCACATAGTCAAACAGCACATACACATTTTTAGTACCTTTTAGCTTTGTTGTCGACGGAGGTATTATTGAAATTTTTTCCGAAGTTTAAATGAAAGTGACACAATTTTTCATAGTTCAACTGAAACATGTAAAGCAATTATAGGATATTCAAATGAAAAAGCCAACCTAGTTTTCCGGTTTAGGAGGATGTCACCCTTTAAATTATGTTATTCAATATTTAGCCGTTTTTACACTCTTATAACAAAGTAATGCATCTATTATCCTCCCTTTTAAATTCAATTCAAAAAATTTCTTCAAATTTTTAAATATTTTGTACTTCTAACAATTATCTAAATTCTTGACAAATTGAGTAACTTCTGAATTTCTCAAAAATGATTGGTATTTAAAACTTTTATTTTGAAAATTTTTAGACGTTTTAATTCATTGAACTCTTTATATTTTCTAAACATATTAAACTTTCTCTGAAATGTCTATAAATTTATATTACAAATTCTGTTCTTTAGAATTTTACCAAGTTTTAAGTATATATCAATGTTGATATAAAGGTTTGACTAATCCGGAGTCCGCAGGTACTAATACAAATCACACAAATTCGCATCTAATTCATAATCCCATATTCTAGGCAGAAGTTGATTTTCATGTCAACTTGGAAGCTTGCACTACAAAAGATATAAAGGTTTGACTAATCCGGAGTCCGCAGGTACTAATACAAATCACACAAATTCGCATCTAATTCATAATCCCATATTCTAGGCAGAAGTTGATTTTCATGTCAACTTGGAAGCTTGCACTACAAAAGTACAAATATTTGCTACGATTGAGCGGGAAAAGTGCTAACACTTGTGTCAGATATTTAACCTTCGATAAAACCGGCCTGAACAAAATACGTTAAACAATTTTTTATTTTATTGAACAGTCGTATCCGAAGTAATATTTTGCGGTGAATCCTAATCTGCCCACAAAATTACCCTGTCACGTGAGATTTTCGAGGTATTCCAAGCTAAAAAAACGAAAAAACGTATTTTTGGCACTTTTGCACTTGAAGTAACTCAAGACTAAAACGGGATAGGTCAAATTTGACAATGGGATCGTATTAAGCGTTCCAAAATCTGCAGAAAATTATATAGCAAGCATAAAAAAAATTAAAAGAAGTCTGTATGTATTAGCAAGATCTAAGTCTCAAAAGTTTTCTTAATCCTTATGTAAGAATTTTATAAGCACGCATAACTTGTGTTCCAACTCGTTTCATAACAAAATGATATGCAGATTCTAATATTTCTAATATTTTTGTAGTCGTAGATTTTGGTACGCTAAATAAGATTGAGTTGTCAGATTTGCCCTAACTCTTTTCGGCCTTAAGTTGTTGGCCTTTCAAGTGCAAAAGTGCCAAAATACACGTTTTGGCACTTTTTGGTTAGAATATCTCAAAAAACTGACATGATAGGGTAATTCTGTGTACAGATTCGGATTCCGCGCCAAAAATTACTTTGGGTACGAGTATTCATCAAGAAAAAATTCATGCAGGCCTGTGTAATTTAACCTCCGATATTCATAAAATGTTTGTATTCAGAGTTTTAAACTGCCTAGTGAGGGTGTTTAGCTAATTAAACGTCTTTAAATCCTTTTTATATTAGGTGTAACATGAGGTACGGTGAGGCCCCTTTATGTCCTGGAGGTCTTGCTTATAGCTTATACCCTCCAATCAATCAATCGAAAGGCTACGATTAAGCATCGTGGTGATTCTCAAGAAGATCTCTCGAAGTACTAAATTACAATGAGACAAGTAAATTTCTTAATAAAAGTTACGTTGGTTCACTGAAGCTGTATGGCATATCTTCGACTATGAGATGGTATATATTGCAACAAATATGTATTTTACTTTCGAATTAAAATCAGAAACAATATCCCACCGAATTTCTAAATCAAGTTAGTTCTGAACGAAAATACGAACGTCTTGCTTATAGGTAATCTGAACACTTCACAGGCATTGATGAAACTCGAATACTTGTTATATGATCGTAATGAAGCTATTTCGATTATGAGGTTGTAACGAGCGTATCAATTGGTCAAGGTAACTTAATATAGTGCACATACTCCCATTCTCCTCATATCCGTGGAAATAACTCAATTTCCAATCATCTTTGCTTTCACCAGAAATAAATTTCGATGACAATTACTTATAAAAAGGGGGCATACACCTCTCTTCAGTCAGTTTTTGCAGCAAGTTCTGCTTCCTCATTCGATGAATTAACATTTTATGTCGAGCGATTTGAAAACGATGAATCATGGATCTTCACCACTAACATCCTTTGTAACGAAATTTTGTATAGCTATACGAATATCGTCGACTAAAATCTAGTAACGAAACCGAGAGATATTGCATTTTGCGTGATCTAACAGACTAACAGTGATGTTTTTCTTCCCCATTGGCAATTTTTTTTAAAAATTTCCTCTCAAAATTGCACGACATGTAGGCGCCTAAACGACATCTTTGTCATAACGGTGGTTTTAGGTACTAAATTTTCAGGAAGTAAAATGTCGTATTTTTTAAGACCTTTACAATGGCATCTAACTTCACATGCTGTTCGATTTCAATTCTTCAATTATGTCATATTTAAATGTCGGGTTATATTTAATAATTTAAAAAGAAAATGCGCAGAATGCACAATCAACATTATCCAAAAACACAAAACGTAAAATCACTTCTTAAAATTTTGAAAATTGATAAAATCTTCAAGATTAGTAGTCCAAATCCAGTTAAACTTATTTTAAAGGTCGATGCAGTGTGCACATTGAGAACGAGTGACGAGAACGATGTACCAAAATAAGTTAGTTAATTTTTTTTTTTTTTTTTTTTTATTTTATTTTATTTATTATTACAAACATATATAATTAACAAAATTCAGAGATATTATACAGTGGTCGTTTTTTAAAAAACTTTCAACTTAATTTAAATTTCATTACATCTGAGTAGTTCAGTTTATGAGTTGACTTAACAATTATTGGTTATATTTGTTGAGGAAACTATAAAAAAAAACCTCAAGCTAGATTTATTTAAAACTTTACTTAACTATACTTAAAACTATAACTAATCTTGGTAAAAAATGACTAGCTTTAATATTCATTGAACTTGTGCTCAGTTCAATATTTTATTAGGTTTACAAATTTTATATTTTAATGAAGTCTAACGTTCAACTAGTACAGACTTTTAATGAGTGGATTGTCAGAGAATCCAGCATTTCTTTTAAATCTAGTGCAAAGTTTGGTAACAAAATCTTTCACTAATTCAATATTATTAATTTTATGTAAATCCTGAGTAGAATAGTGTCTTGGTAAATTGTAAATTAGTTTGAGTAGTTTATTTTGAGTAATTTGTAACTTTTTAATATGAGTATCTGCACAGCTGCTCCAGACAGGTGCACCGTACAGAAGTATAGATCTAAACACAGTCTTATATAAAATTAATTTATTTTGGGTGGATAGCTTAGATTTTCTATTGATAAATGGGTAGAGAATTTTTATGTATTTATTAACTCTGGAAATGGAGTACATGGTATGTTTATTATATGTGAGTGTTTTATCTAAGATAATTCCAAGGTATTTGATGTCGGGATCCCAGGGTATTTTTTTGTTTTGAATTACTAATTCACGATTTGGAAGTGATGACAGTTTTCTGCGCCTAGTAAAAAATGATGCTTGTGTTTTGTCAATATTTAACTTAATTTTCCACTTTTTAAAATAGTTATTTAGGATCGTAACGCCATTTTCTAAATTGGAAATGATTGTATTTGGATCAACACAGCCAGTTGCAAGTGCAGAATCATCCGCATATAAAAGTAATTCACAATGTGGCGGGGTTGGAATATCATAGATAAATAAGTTGTACAGCAAAGGGCTCAATACAGCCCCTTGAGGTACACCCTGTTGGATAGTTTTATTATCAGATAAATCCGTTAAAATTTTCACTGAAAATGTTCGGTTTGAAAGATAATTTTTTATAATCTTGATGATATATACAGGAACTTTTAAAACTATTAATTTGTATAATAGTCCGTCATGCCAGACACTGTCAAAAGCCTTTTCTACGTCTAAAAGCACTACCCCAGTCGAAATTTTGTTATTAGTGTTTTGTTTAATTATTGAAACTAGTCTGCTAACCTGATGGTTGGTTGAGTGAGATTTTCGAAATCCAAATTGTTCATTGGGCATAGATTGATTAATAGTGATGTGATTTAAAAGTCTAGATTGAATGATACGCTCAAAAATTTTTGACAGGGAACACAGAAGGCTAATAGGTCTGTAGTTCATAGGGTTTGAATTGTCCTTGTTCGGTTTGGGTACAGGTATCACTAATGCATGTTTCCAAGAATTTGGAAAATAATTAAGAGCGAAACAGGAATTGAATAGATAGGTCAGCATTATATGGACATTGCGGGGACAATGCTTAAGAAGCATATTATTGATTTGATCGTTGCCAGGACTCTTCGTAGTTTTGAGTGACTTAATTGTATTTTTTATCTCATACGGCGTAGTAAACACAATTTCGCCATTTGATTGATTATCAAGTAAATTTACGGCTGATTTCACCGTCTCCTCAAATACGGGATCTGTATGTATATGCGAACTATTTTGGATTGAACTGAAGACGTTTGCTATCACATTAGCTTTTCCTGTGTTTGTGATAAAGGTATCATTACCAACTTTCAATGGCGGCAAAAAACTGTTTTTGTTTCCAATAATTTTCGTCATTTTCCAGAAAGGTTTGGAACCCGGTTTGAAACTGTTAAGCAGCTTATTCCAACGTTTGTTACGTAACAAGTTGATTTGGATATCTATCTCTGCTTTCATTTCCAAAAAGATGTATTTAACAATTGGATCTCTTGTGCGTTGCCATTGTCGTCGTTTTATATTCTTGACCTTAATGAGCATTTTCAAATCGTCAGGAAGTTGGAGATCTTTATAGGATTTGATGGGAACTTTAGGTATAGCTCTATCTCTTGCTTTATATATATTAGATACTATGCTATCTAGTTGTTCATCAATAAGATTTGAATTTGTGATATTAACAGCAGTATAGTTATCTAATTTAATAGACTTTTGAAGTATTTTTTATATATATCCCATTTTGCAAGGTGATAACACATTTTCATTGTAGGTCCATTGAGACGAGATTGACACTGAATTTCAAAACTAACCGCAACATGATCAGACATAAGCTGGAAACATGTTGATGGTTTAGAGATACTATGCTTATTATTAGATAGTATTATGTCTAAAACTGAGGGTTGACATCTTTTAGCAGCAGGGTAGAATGTGTATTTGTCGGGATAATGAACATAAATATCACGAGAGCATATTAAATCAAATAGTATATTTCCTGCTTGATTTGCCCTATTACATCCCCAGAACCTATGACGAGCATTTAGATCACCACATACAAAATAACTATCAGTACTTGAACAGATTTTATTTAGATCCATTTTAAAATAATTAAGTTTTTCTTTCGTAAGAGAAGTTCCAGGAAAATATACCGCTATTAAATTTATACTACCAGAATAATTTACTATATTAATACCAAGACATTCTATCACTTTGGTATTAAACGACGAAAGAAGAGAATGCTGGATTCCCCGTTTTATTAAAATTGCAATACCACCACCTCTAGTATCAAGTTAGTTAATTAAATCCACTGAAAATAAAATGTACAGTTTTAGCAATTTTAATACGCCATGATAAGATCGCTGGTGGTGTAAGTATTTTTGTGAGTAATAAATACCTGGCTGAGGAACAGTTTAATACTTGTAATGATAATTCTAGTTTTTTAGTTATTAAATTAAATCAACTCAATTTAAACGTAATAGGGATTTACGGATCAGGGTCGCCATCCATTGATATTCTAATGGAAACTTTGGATAGTTTATTAAATAATTATTCAAATACAGTTATTTTAGGAGATTTAAATACAATATAAATTATTTTGATACACAAGACAACAACACCGTGAACTTTGAACAATTATTAATTAGCAATGGATATTTTATATTGAACAACAGAGAAATAAATCACAGTACTAGAATATCAAATAAAATTTCTACATGCATTGATTATATGCTATCCCTGATTCCGTTAATAAACAATTTTGACTTGGCTTATATGGCATACATTACTCCGATCATCGAATGATTTTCTTAGATCTATCTATCTCTAGTGTAACCAGAACTAAAACATTTTTGTCCAAAGAACATTGTCAATTACCAAGGAATATTCAGACTAATTTCAACAACTATGATCATATTGACCAAAGCAGTAATGATTAACTAACACATGTATGTGAAATTAGCCTGAAAAAAACCTTTCATCCCGAAAAATGCATTTTCAGAATGTGTCCTCGCTCAATATTGAATATAAATTAATTGTCAGCCCGGAAAACTCACCAAATTAACAAAAATGAATTTTTCATCCCGAAATTTTTGTATTTGATTATTAATATATGTATACAATTTCTAGTTATTCATGATAAATTATACAATTATTAACAAACATTAATTATAAATTAATGTTAAGTATGAGATAGCTTGAGATATCAAAAATCTTTAATTGTGCACCACTGGATCTCAGCCTACAGGGATTGATAGATGTTGTGGTGTAAGGCAGACATGTTAGATAGAACCCTTACCTTATTAAAATGATAACCATTATATCAATGCGATAGATTTAAAGGTGTTTTATATAGATACAGCCATATAGGGCTTGAGATATCAAAAATCTTCAAACGTCCAAGATTTAATCTTCCTTATCCAGAATATTTTGTTGAAATATTCCGGCAATTCTAATTTTAATATTAAATGTCCATTAACCTGAAACGAAAATTTAAATTCTGGAAAATGAAGATTTAATTCCGTTATCCAGAATTTTGTGTTGAAATATTTTGGAAAAGGAAGATTTCCATTCATATTTTAAATTCTAATATAAGCGTCCATACGCTATCTAACATCTGCCATTCACCACAATATTGATAAATTCCTGTGAGCTGAGACCCAGTGGTGGACATTTGAAAATTTTTGATATTAAAAGCTATGCGTGGATCTAGCTCTATAACACCCTTCAATTCATCGCGTTGATACAGGGGTTGTGATTTTACAGAGTAAAAAATCCTATTGAAAATTCGGAAAGAAATTTCGTTTTACTTTTTACTATTTAAATGCTAGCAGGTAAGATTTTTTAATGTTTAGCCGAGAAACATTTTGAAAAGACTTTTTTCGGGATGGATTTTCGGGCCAACTTACATCCGTTAAGGCTGAATTACATTCAATCTTTTTGTTCGTTTTCAAAAGAATAAAATCACGAAGAAAAGTCCAAATATATTTTATCCATATATAAAAATGAGACGAGCATACGCAAAATTTCCTTTTTTCCTTTTGTTACTTTGATTTTATAAATTTTGAGCAACTTTCACGAAAAAAAATAAACCTCATCTTTTTCAGATTTTTCCGTTCTTTTTCACCAAAAATAGTTGAGTGTTGCAGTAAATAGTATTGAATAATACTTTTAGAGTATTCCTTCTCATTTTAATACAATAAAATCATACTAAAACTCATTTTTTATCGTACATCTTTTATCTTTTGGAAAAGAACGGAAAGATTAAACGTAAAGGCTTGAAAAGGCTTTTTCCTAAATGTGTGCGTCTCGGCTAAAAGGAAATTTTCATTCGATCCAGAAAAAAATATTTAAAACTCTTAACCAAACGGTATTAGTAATTGAAGAGAAATTTATTAAGATTTGACCGTATTTTACAGTAATCTAAATATTTATTGATAGTTCAATTTCTAAGTATCTTGCATCGATCTCACATATGTGTAATGTGTATTACGTACAATTATTAAATTGCCTAAGGATTAAGAAATCGGGGACCATACAAAATTTCAGGGAGACATCTCTGAGATCGGTCCAATAAATTTTGAAATTGGCCGTGTTTCGTTCTAAGCATTATTTGGTATTATGTAAAACGTTGTGTTTAATTTCACCTTTAAAGCTTACTAGATTACTTAATGAACTTTGGGTTTTAAATGGCCTTTGAAACGAGAAGACGAGTTTCGTAAGCCATTTTAGCAGGACTAAATGAGATCGGTGCAAAATATTTATAAATTGAAATTTAAACGCTTAAGGGTTATTCACTGTAAATGTAAATTGTTTATAAATTAGAATTAATTTCTCTGGATGGAATGAAAATTCTTTAAATTTTAGCCGAGACACACATCTTAAAAAACAGCCTTTTCGGAAAGAAAATTGCGTACTCTCATTTATACTAATGCGAATGTTAATGAATAGTCAACATTTAGGGAGTAAATGTGAATTTCTTTAGTACTGAAAACCATTTCAATAATTAACTTAAAGAACCTACGAAAATTTGCCATTTTTGTAAAAATAAGGTGCTTATCAGGCTACGGTTCCGAGTTTGGTTCTCAACGCTAGCTAAAAGCAATTAATTCAATAATTATAACATCCAAGTTTAAGACACAAGATTGGGCTGAGGGATCATCTACAAAGTTCATACAATACGTTTAAGTGCAGGGTTCGACACGTTCCAGAACAGCCGTGAAAAGGATTGGTTTTACGCCATATAATGGAAGCTCTAGTTTATTATTATTCAATTAAACTATCTCACAATTTAGTTTGTCCAAAAATTTAAATTCAAAATTTAATAGAATTGGTTTGTCAGAAGTTTACCTTGGAATATTATTACTATTAGTAAACGAAAATGTTCAAATTGTTATACTTTCATAACCCTAAGAAGTTGTACAATCACTAACTCCGAATTCTATTATTTTACCTACTTTTAACACCCCCCCCCCCCCCCCTCCCTGCCAATTTAGTTAGTTATAGAGATTTGCAAATTTAATTTAACTAGCTCTCCAGTAAAATGCAACCAGTGGCGGAGTAAACCGGCGAGACACCGGAAAAGTTCCCGATTTGCGCCGCGTGAGGTTGGTTTAAAATATAACAACTACACTTATTTAAAACAATTGGTTTAAGATTAATTAGTCAACATAGAAATGTAGTATTCGAAAAAGCATATTGGGAGTTAATCTTTGAAGAAAATCTTTCAGAGGAGAGTATATGTAAGTAAAAGCGGTTTGTCAAGACATTTTGCCGACTGAAAATAGTGAATACTTTGATGTGCTCAATAGAATGTTAGTTTCAATATACGGTTCTTAAAGGATCTTCAATTTTCGCCCAAATTTAATAAAGGCTGGAAGTTTGATAAATTCTGGTCATTTTAATCAAAATATTGGACTTAATGCAAAAACTAAATAAAACAAGTAAATTCTAGATTTTTGACCGATTTTAAAATTGAACTGATGAGAATTGATCGATTTTTAAAAAACATTGAAATTAAAGCAATTTTAACCCTTTCAGTCGTGAATTAAATCAGGGCATGAAAAAAATATGTTGCATATATATTTTAGTTGCTGAGGGGTATGTTATGATATTCCGACAAAAAAAATTTAAAAGCTCATACCAGAGCGCTTTTGGATAATGTCCCATATATAGGACAATTCTACTCAAAGTTAAATTTGTCCACAAATAAGCACATATATTATGAAAACTTGATTTTATCCAAAAATTGAGGCCAAAATTGAGTAATTCGACATTTCCTCGTGATTTGCTCATTCCCAATTTCGGCATTACGTAAAGTACGGCTGGCTTCCTCTTCTTCAATATAACATTCAGTTTCCTTCTCGTGAAATAAATTTGGCACAGTAGCTGGCGGAAGAACAACTACGTCCTGTAAGACATTGTCATCAACAATCAAAGTGTTTAGCGGCATATTGTTTCCTGTTTCTGCACTTGTATCTTCCTCATCAGATGTAAAATCAAATTCGGATTCAACCGTGTTGAGTAATTCTTCCAGTTCCGAAAATGTAAAGGTCTTTATGGGGTGGAAATATTTTTCGATTTTGTCGTTTGATATTCATCCTACGAACGGAGAATAAATTTAGCAAAAGTTGAGTAGAAATGTCCCATATATGGAACAAATTTATTTATGTACTTTATATGGGACACAACTTTCTCACAGATTTGTCCTGTATATGGGACACTAATTTTTGCACAAAAATTGTAACCAATTCGAACAAATAGTAATTTCAACATTTAACTTTAGAAAAAATAAATAGTAAATATTGTGTAACACATTTTAAACCAATAGTTTACTTTAAAAAAAACTGGATGTTGCCTGACGTTTGACAGTAAGTTCATTGACGTTGACAAAAATTAAGCTTCTAAATACATACAGATATTACATCTACACGTGTTTTAGTCAAAATGAAAGAGGCAAATATAGCAGAATACAATAAAATAACATAAAGTAAAAAATATGAAATAATTTTGAATGGGACAAGATTCGAGTACAAAAGTGCCAATTCAAAAGTGCCAGAACAAAAGTGCCAAACTGAAAGTGCCAAAGACCACAAGTGCCAAAAGCCTTAAATGCCAAGATTATTAAATGCCAAAGTTATTAAATGCCAAAGTTATTAAATGCCAATATTTGATGGGGGATCGATATAAAATATTGCAGTGTCATTAATAGATTCTATATAATCCGCTCCTACGTGCGGCACGCAGTGCGACATGTTTGCTTATCCTGGCTCCTAAGTTAAATTAGGGATCTCCATTTTCCAGAATATTTTAAAACTAATTTAATTTTTTTAATTTTTAATTTATTTATTTATAAATTTGTTGCCAGTTAATTATTTTTGTCGCCCAAAATGTTTATTTTTCGGTGCCAACATTTTGGGCGACAAAAATAATTAACTGGCAACAAATTTATAAATAAATAAATTAAAAATTAAAAAAATTAAATTAGTTTTAAAATATTCTGGAAAATGGAGATCCCTAATTTAACTTAGGAGCCAGGATAAGCAAACATGTCGCACTGCGTGCCGCACGTAGGAGCGGATTATATAGAATCTATTAATGACACTGCAATATTATATTTTGCCGCCCCGGTGGCACAGTGGTTAGCATACTTGCTTTACGCTCCGGAGGTCCCGGGTTCGATTTCCGGCGGGTGATGAAAAAATCACGGCTGGTTAAGGGTAGGATCAATGAATTAATCACTCATTATCCATTAACAAAAATGATTACGAAACTTCAAAATAAAGCGACCAAATCGCTCTATGGGATGTAGCGCCAGCGAAAAAAAAAAAAATATTTTATATCGATCCCCCATCAAACATTGGCATTTAATAAATTTGGCATTTAATAACTTTGGCATTTAATAACTTTGGTATTTAATAATTTTGGCATTTAGTAACTTTGGCATTTAATAATTCTGGCACTTTTATGATTGGCACTTTTGTCACCACACCATGGGACAAATCTACTGAAAGGGTTAATATTTTTCATTTCAAATTTTATAAATTTCTATATTTCGTGAATTAAATTTCCAATTTTATAAAATTTTGAAAATAGTACATCATTATTTAATAAATTCTTAAGTTTATTCTTTGTTAGTCTAAAATAAATTCAACTTTGAAAATATTTGAATTGAATTCTTCATAATTTTTAGAATACATAATGGAAATATGATTAGGTAATTTTACTTCATTTTCACAGCATTATGATAAATGTAGGATCAGTTGATGAAGTTCCTACAAAAGTCAAGCATTCTGGGACAGAAGACACTATAATAGTTGTCGTACCCAGAGCACGGACAAACGAAAATACAGGCTACGAAAATATTTATAACAGCGGTGTAAAAAAGATTCTTCGGGCCAGTTTTACTGGCTGATCCGTTATTAAATACAACAAATGCCAAAAATTTAATTTTTTGTAATAAAATTTGTATTGGGTAACTAAACATAGCCAATAAATAAAATAATTCTAGTGTCATATATTATTAATTTCAAATTTTACATGGAAACCTGAATTTTCGAGAATATTTCACAATTGAGATAGGAAAAGGGAGATTTAATTTTAAAATTAGAATGGAAGAAATTTCCATTGCCCAGAATATTTTAAAATTAAATCTTCCTTTTCCAGAAAATTGAACTGGGAAATAAGTTTCCAAAACAATTTTTGGGATATGTTATTTCATATGCGATATTTGGGGAACAATTTCTTATTGAAATAAATCCCAGACTCAGCATATGAACAAATTCCCCAAATGTAACGAAATTAATCCCCAAATGTTGGACACTAATTTCATTTTAGCAAGTTTTGAATTTCCATAGTAATATTGAGGAATTATTTCGTTTGTCGTTTTGGGAGTTGCTTCAGTGGGGTGTTCCTGAAGCCTAAAAAATAAATATCTAATATTCAAAATTTAGAAATTTCATTAACTCAAAAGAAAATTCGGTAAAGTGTGGTAAAACACAAAATTCTCAAGCCGAACTTCCTGGTAAATTTTGTCTGCATGTTTTTTTGTCGGCAAACATTAATTATTGTTATGTTTTTAATTGCATAATTTTAAGAATATTGTTGAGGAAATACTAAACTTACTTACGCCACATCCAAACTGAATAAACTTTGCGATTGCTTTGCCAGCTTGCTTGGCTATACCAATATTAAAGCTTTAAAAATATATTTACAAAGTTTGTTAGAGAAGTCTGCGTTATTTGAAGCTAATTATTTGCAAATTTGTGACTATTCCGCATGCAATGAAAAAGTTGCTCACAATGAACTACCTAACTTCTCGAAAATAAATCTAATAAAAAACCAAACTTTTGCAACAAAGATATTCCAAACCAGATGGCTTGAATGCTTGACCGATCTATTACAACTAACCAAGATCGATAAGAACTATATTTGCAAAGAAAGTTCTCTTCTCTGCTTTAAATCACTTAACTATATGATAATACGAAAATAATTTTTTTCTCAGCAATTAGTTTGCCAACTACATAAAACACCAACAAAATAAACTAAAAATAGTTTATGTCAACAACTTATCTAGAAAATAATATAAATAGCCGTTATTAAGTTTCATTAAAGTTAAATTTTCACTCAGCTTGATATCTTACAATTAGAACTATAACAAAAAATAAAAAATTATCTTGTTTGCAATATCCACCACTTTCGAAACTAGAATTCACATTTATTTTTTAGCAAATTTCACTATGGACTGGCCAAATGAAATCGTAAACTGTAATTACGAGGTTAAATAACGGTCTCGCGATATTCAACACTTTTATTCTAAATAACTTTTAGCACTTTAAACATAATTACCCAAAATCTACCCATTCATTTGTTGTTAGAGAAATATCCATAAATTGTGTGCACTATAAATCGTAATATAGTCCTTTGTACACTTCACAAAACACCATTGGTTCACTAAATAACAATGCACACAAATTTTAGTTTTTAACCAAAAAAAAAAAAAAAAATTAAATAACTTCTCACAAGATATAATGAACACGAAGAGACTGCATCATCACCTCGCCGCGAAGTACACTGACATATCAATAAGAATTACGATATTTAATTGCCACAAGGAAATTCACAATATAATACAATAAAAGAGACAGAAAGACAAAATCAATTCTTTTACTTATATATACAAGAATCTTCACATTTACCTCCATACAATGCCAAACTGGTTTTGTTTACTATAAGATATTCTTGAAAATAAACACACTCAAGACCGTCTTCAAGAAAATACACGAAAAAGAACAACACAACACAACTACTCGCATATAAACAAAACACCGCACAGTTCACCACATAATAAGTAAATAAATACAGAATACTACAAAAAAAAAAACAAGTTGAATACTTAATTGTGGTGAGTAATTTTGTATAATGAAAAATAGATATAAAATGACCAGACAGTATCTTCCATGCACTACCATACATATTATATATACACGGGACCATCCAGTCCGCGAAATAAACTAATCCAAACATGTTTTTTGTTTTTATTTCATATTTACTTAGGTATAAACGCATTATAATTACACGTCTTTAAGCCAAAAACACTAAACTTGTGTACACACATAACAACAACAATAAAAACAGAATTACATATAACTATAACTAATCTAATTTATAAACGTGTTACACATGGAAGTGGTTTTGTTGTACTCGTATTTCAAATTTCTTTCAACTTACATACTTTTATTACATTACGCGATTTAAGTAATTTCTTATATAATGTCTTGAGGTAATAACAAACCATATAGAAATATTGAAATATAGACGTACTCGAGTGAGTAAGTATAGTGGAGGCAGGCAAAGTGTATTTTGTAATGGCTTGATCGAAATTAGATTTTTGCGGGTGTGCTTAAAAAAGCTTTTTAGTGCACGTTAATGGAATGTATGTAGTTATAATTGGGTGAGTTAGTAGGCCAGCAATAAATGCATGGGTTTTTGAATTTTAGTCACCATTTTATGATTGATTTTTTGTACGTGATAATAACATATTACACCGCATGTTCAGAAAATTGACACGAAATGTTGCCCTTGGTCGTAGGCAATTATTCATCTACTGTAAGCATTGCCTTTAATTTAAATGTATGTTTGTTTTACATAGGTTTGTCCTTAGGATTAATGCCTCACGCATAATATTATCGCAATGACCTCATCAAAAGGCGAGGCAAGCCGCGTTGCGAACCTCTGATTTCACGCGATTTAAATGCTTGAATCACTGTAGCGATAAAATGTCTCATCCGATCGGAGCAATTCTGGTGTTAATTTGTGCATAAAAAAACTGTGGCAGATAATTTATTTTAAATTAAAATAATTAATCTCCACATGTAATGAACTCAAATAAAATTGTTTGCTCACTATATTTTATGAGTAGCGCAATTCGCAAAGAAAAAGTAGCGAAATGCTTACAGGGTAAATTAACTACGTTTTACTGTCAAAATGTCAAATGCATTTTGCTTTGTGTTTTTGTGGTCATAATTATTTTAGACAACGCGTACAATAAAAAACTTCAGTATTTTAAGTTTATTTAAAACACTGCAATGCAAGTATGACCAAGAACTCTTTTCAGAGGCAGAATCTGTGTCAGATGGTGAAGATGTCTACAAAACGCAAAAAAAAAAAAAAAATTGCAAAGGAAAAGAAGACATGAGAAAAGCGAAATAATTTCAGGAAATATGGCTGCAAAACAATGAATTCAAAACGTGGGTACATACGAGTTAAAAATGACTGAACGAAAGCTTTTTGTAAGGCCTGCGAACAAGCTCCATCGGCAAGCAACTTTTTCGTCTTAAATAATCATCAAAAAAAAATTAAAATTACCTAAAATTAAAATTGCCGCCTTTATGGCAAAAACAACATATCCTTCGAAATAATAGATTCATTGGTTCCGCTCTTAAAAAATATATTTATAGATTCAAAAATTGCCAAAGACATCCATTTAGGGCGTACAAAGTGTACAAAACTGATAGAAAATGTGATCAAAACTGATAGAACAAACCAAACAAAACAAAATGTTTGTGTTCTCGTCCGTTACGTAAACAATTATAAGGTCAATACACAATTGCTGCAATTAATTAACATTAATGCTACAGATTGCACCGCCAAAACTTTATATAACCATTTAAAAATCTGTCTTGAAAATTGAGCATTCTACTGCAAAATATTATTGGAATGTCCTCTAATACTGCTGCAGTAATGATATGCTGTAAAAACTTATTTTACATAATGCTACAGAACGATATCAACCATCCAGTAGTTTTATTTAAATGCATTTGTCATTCTTCATCATTAGTAGTTAAATCGGCCATCGAATTTCTACCATCTGAAATTGAAATTTTTCTGAGAGATATAGGAACAAATGTTGCGGAAAGTCCCAAAAGTGCAGCTGCATTGTCGGAGTTTCAAGAATATTTATAAATAGTAAAAAAAAAAAATTATTTCACCAGGATCGACAATAGATGGCTTACTATGCATCCAAGTATCACATATGTATTTTAAAAAATTGAAATGTTTTAAACCATTTTTTCATTTATGAATAAAATTTCACCAAACGCAAGAAAGCCACCCAGATTTTACAAAATTTTGAAAAATCCGAAATGAAAGCATATTTGTTTTTAGAAAATATTCTACACCATTTCAATAGGTTTAATGCTCTTTTTCAAAGTAACGGTATTCTTATCCACAAGCTATGCCAATAGTCAAAAAAAATTTACTCTTTATCGCTAGGATGATTTTAAAATCAGACATTATTAACGAAATATTGTCCGACAAGATTTTACCGTTTGAAAATATAGTTAATACTCAAACTAAGCTTGATATTGAGGAGTTTAATGGTGGCACCGAATTCACCTATTATTTAAACACAGAACAACTTATCAAGTACTTATCATATGACCAAAAATTGACTATAACATAAAATTGCAGTAAATTCGTAGAGAGGTGTATTTATAAGATAATCCAAAAATGTCCTCTAAATATTGAATTTTTTAAAACCGTTGAATTTTTAAATTCAGAAGTGGCTCTGGATTCTTCAAATCGAATATTTTCGAAAACACTCTTCGGTCTACAAGAATTTATATAGAGCATGTGTGTGATAAGTTTCGCCTGGAAGAGGAATGGGCTGATCTACCAATCGAACTTTTGAATAATGTGAAAGACAAACTGCAAGTTCTTTTAGTTGACCAATTTTGGAATGAGATATCGATGAAGAAGGCAATAAATGGGGATTACGTGTTTTCTAATTTATCCAAAGCAGCTAAGTTTATATTGACTCTGCCACATTCGCAACACGGATGCATAGAGAATTTTCTCAATGGTCACAGACATTAAAATTAAAAAAGGAACCGTATTGGTGAAGGCTGCTTAAACGCATTATGCGTTTTAAATCAACGATGCAAAATAAAAATATAAATGCGGTTACGTTTGAACCTACTGAGGAACATTTCTCATTAATAAACTTGCCAAACCTATATCAACAATAATATTGAAGTAGCAAACATCCTTTTACGTCGCATTCTCTTATATTATCACTTCGGTCGACTAAGAGAATACCAATTTAAAGTTGAAGTAACACGACAATATTGTCACGTCGAATGAAGTGACACGACCAAGAGAATTAGGCCCTAAGTATAAAACCAGAGTGTATCAACTTAGTGAATTTTATTCACTATATCAAAATCAAAAAACCCAGCAGAAATCTTATTTGTGTGTGTATCATGCTCACACGAATAATTACGAAGTTAAAAATTTGTCTGATTAAAATTAATGTTGGTATGAAAAAATGTTTCGTTTTACCAAATCGAAAATAAAATTAATATATTTTCTATAAAAAGCCAAAACATTTTTTCATATTACTGAGATAATTTATTATAGATTAAAATAATTAATTTCCATAGAAATTTTAATTAAAATTAAAATCTACAAAATAGAGATTTACAATGCTTCAGAGCACTGTGCCGAAAGAATGCTTCTTCTGATCGGAGAAGTTCTGTTGCTAATTTGTGCATAAAGATACTGTGGCAGATAAATTATTTTAAATTAAAATAATTAATTTTCATATTTAGGACGCGTCCGATTTCTGTGAGAAATAATTTTTTTGTGATAAATTAATGTTGAACTGTACGCAACTAAATTATCACAGCACCCGTGTGTAATAATTTTGACATGTCCGAAATAATTCTTGTTTCTGCGCCAGTGAAGGATGTTGATTTTAGTAACAAGATTTTTGTTTAGATGAAATTAAATTTACGACCAATAAATTTATAATCGTTCGTAAAAGTGATCATGCGTGCCTTTATTCTGTTCTTTTTAATCATTTTGTGAGCAATTCATTCGTTTTTGTGCTGTACAAAAATTTGCGTAATATTGTACCACAGATAAGAATAGACAGATGTACATCTTGTATGGGCCAAATTTACATTAAAAATTTCAATACCAAATTCTAATCTAATCCTTTTAGAGCAGGACGTATATATTGTAAAATACAATTTTGTTTGAAGTTGGTTTATGTTTGCTTTGATATAATCAAAATAGCCATACGTAAAAAAGACAAAAAGAGACAGAAATGTACGTCCTGCTCTAAGAGGATTGGATTGGAATTATTGTATTGAAATTTCTAATGTAAATTTGGCCCATACAAGATGTACATCTGTCTATTCTTATCTGTGATTGTATCAATAGTACTATCTGCAATGCAAGCCCTAATTTTTTCTTATAAGTACATAATTCCTAAATTCATTGCCATTACATCGTTAAATGATGATTTTTAGATTATTAATATACAACAAATATTGTTAATCAACAAACAATTTTATTTGTTTAAAAATGCTAAATTTTTATTTAGTGCGCCTCAAATTTCGTTAATATTTGTAGTGAATATGCCGGTGATCCGAATATTTCTTTATTGGGGTTAAAATTTAGAAAAAACTGATCTAGGCGCTATTTTAGTGATATTGTATTATTCTCCAAGCATTATCTGTGAAATTTATTATGTCAAAATTATGTCAGTATTCGGACAGCAAATGAACTTATTTCAAATGTGGAAGAGAAAATTATTTCACTAATGTCAAATTTATCACAGAAAAATTATTTCTCACAGAAATCGGACGCGACCTTAATTAAAATTACAAACTACAAAATAACGATTTATAATGATTGAGAGCACTGTAGCGAGTGAACGCCACATCTTACCAAATTAATTCCCCTAAATGTCATTATTTGAATAGCGATATTTTTTAGTTTAGTAAGCACTGGTTTAGTAAAATATTCATCCTGTTGTGTGCCCAAGTGAAATTTTTTTTATTTGTTTTTATTTTTTCAATCTAATCAAATTTTAGTATAATATAGTATAAAACTTCATAGGCATATGGCAGATAATTCTTATAAGCGTTATCACGAAAAATACCTACGGCCGTGTAGGTGACACAGCCCACTCCGAATTTGTTGATATTCTTTTTATACGCAAAACTAAATGCAGCAGTAAAATGAGGATTTGACCAAAGAGTGGTGATCAGGCATCGGTATGTGAAGTTCTAATCTTTACAGAAGTAAACAAAAAGTAAAACAGTATATGTAAATCCAAAACTGTTAAGCTGACTGTTTTGTTTTTAGTAAGAAAATGAAGTGCTTTTTATGCCAGGGTAACTTTGTAAATTGGAATTTGTTTGTAAATCATTGTTAAGTAACTAAAAATGCAAGGTCTCATAGCACGTACAGGCGTAATGAGGCTTAATGCACGCAGGCTTTTTCTACTTTAGGTAGCTTTAAAAAACATGCAATAAACAAACATAAAGCAGATTATGGCATCCAATTCCGGAATTCAGAATTCTGGTATTCCGGAATACCGGCCCATATTTTAGTTTAAATTATTTCAGAATTAAAAACTTTATTTCCGGAATTATCTAAATTTTATTTCTCACACCAATTTAAGTAGTAAGTATAGTATTTCTTGTACGAGAAAACTGTGAAACATCTCCAAAGTGACCAGTCAAGAGTCGCAGAAATGTTGGTCACTTTATGGAGGTGGTCAGTTTGAATAAATCAGTCCAATAATTTGAAACTTAAATGTCTTGCCTGATAGACAAATTTTCTTCAATTGTAACAAATTGTTTTTTAAAAATGTTATAGATAGTATTCCAGGAACTGACAAATAGTGATTAATTTAGAGAGCTGTTCAAAATTGGTTACTTCTGAAAGTTTTACTGTGTTTCTCTTTTGCGTTCACTAGGATATATGTATCACCTAATAAACGGTGGCCCCTAAAAAATGCATTTTATCCATCCCTAAAATACACCTGTCAAATAAGTGTTGTAAGGTACTTTGTACGTAATAACCACGCAGCGTCATATATAGCCCGGTTAAGAACAATGTACTTAATGAGAAAGGTGTTCATCAAAATTAAGAAAGTTTCTCGTCGTTACAATTCCAGTATAAATTTGATGATAACAATTCAACCTCCGACGGTGATGATTTATCTGAACAATACAATAATTTTGAACGTTAGTCGAGAATGCTGATTGCTGGAACGTTGTTTCAACACAAAATATATGATTTGATAGTTCTTCAAAAACGAAAAAAAGAACCAAAAAAAAAACGCAAAAGTGAATCTACAAAATTCCTTAAAATTGTTTTATTGATTTACCGCTAAGAAAATTAGTGATTGCTAGTCTTTTAAATTAAGTTTGTGACAGCAAAAGTTTTAAAGTGAAAAAATATTCAATTTTGTTAGTTGATTTTAGTGTTTCTGCTATGGCAAATTCGCACGTTTTTCAGGCTTTCTGAAAAATATTAAAAACGTAGGTATAAGCTTTCGCATTGTGACTAACGAACTAGCCGTATATAACAACGGTTTTCTCTGTGTTTCGCAAAAGACTTTAATTTTGGGACAATTGAGGTGGGCTCGAGGCCATATTCATCACAATTTTTATGAAAATTTACCAACAATCAGCATCGAGCCTGAAAGAGCATATTTAACAACAGCAAATATCGCCACTAAAACTCTAGCCCGCCTAAATAACACAACCCTCGGTGCGTTAGGTTTCATGAGAAAAAGCAGAAAAGAGGAAAAATTTGATTTTTCAATCAATTAATTATTAAATAATGAAATAAAAAAATTGGTTGTTTATTGTAAAATTTTGATTTTTAATTTTTAATCAAAGATTACTTAATAAAAAACCAATTCCGGAATTGATTCCGGAATCGAAAGCATTCAAATTCGAAAATTCTGGAATCACATTTTTGCCAAAAATTGGATGTCCTAAGATATTTTCTGAAAGCAAAACTTGACCTGTACCCTAATACTCTAAAAAATAAGATAATGTGTAGACATGTAGACATATAAACTTGTAAAAAGCAAAGCTTACTTTTATGAGTTTGTGATTTTTCGATATTATTTTAGTGGTAGTCTTTAAGAAAAATTCGCAACTGATAAAAGTAAGTTTTGCTTTTTACAAGTTATAGTTTATCTTATTTTTTAGAGAATCAGCACCCTGTAATATAAACATTTCTTTGATACTAGTTTAAGAAACGTTGATGAAAGTGTTTGTTCAAAAGCACAAGATTTCTATTTTGAGAATTAAATAAATCGTATTGATTTCATACTATACCGAAAATCAATGATTACGTGATTGATTTCTGTCCGGGAAATGAATTATGACGGTACAGAACAAAAGTGTCCGGAAAACGTGCTATTACAGTACAGAAAAATATAAAACCAAACAAAAAAAAATAACTAAGGTAACTTGATAATTTGAAAATCATATGGATTGATTTTCTTTAAATTTCAAATTCACGTTTTTACTTTAAAATTCAATTTTAAATGAAAAAATCGAATTAATGTCCCATGTAGTATGAAATAAAACGTTGTACATTACACGTACGTTAAATGATCGTTACAGTACTCGTTCAAAATTCTGGACTCGGCTCCTTCGTCGCGTCTTCCATAAACGTCGAACTCGTACTGTAACAACTCATTTACCGCCCTTGTGACGTAAATAACTATTATGATTCTGGCATTAAATTTGTCTTGGGCTTACACAATAATAATAATTTTAGTAGAAAAAATATTATCGACATTCAAACAAAAACTAGGCAATTGATCCGATTTTGGAAACTATTAACAGTTTTGCATTTATAGTTCTTTAGAGAGTAGCTTTTTTGTATATTCTATTAAATAACTGCCAAAATTCTTTTATAAATTGTAACACTGAGCATGTATTAAATCAATGGCTTAAAAAAATGAATTTGTTAGTGGTATACAACAAGTTAACATGAATCACGTTCAGTTAGATAATGTTGTTCGTAACGGAGAACTGATTATTGATGAAAATTGTGCAAGACGTTCAATTTTGCCAATAGGATTTGAACTGAAAAAAATATTTCCAAAACATATTGCTTTAAATAACATGCTTCATTACATGAAATTTTTAGACCAAGAAAAAAACAAGATCTCGAGTTTTGTATAAGGTCAGCTTTGGATGGAAAAGTCAAGTTATATCCCAATAAAATTTTGATTCCTTAGTTTTTATATGTTGATGATTTTGAAACCAACAACCCTTTAGGATATCTTTCAATGGTGCATTTAATTACTAATGTTTACTATAATTTTCCATGTTTTAAAGATGTTTCTAACCTAGAAGATATCTATTTAGCTGCTATCCTTGCTTCTAAAGATTCAATACTTCAGGCTTCGAGCTATCTTTAGTGACTTTGGTTCAAGAGTTAAAATATTTAGAAGAAATTGGAATCTAGATTAAAACTGAAGGACGTACTAAAACTGTTCATTTTTTATTAGGTTTAATTCACGGTGATAATTTAGGAGTTAACACATTTTTAAATTTCAATAAATCTTTTTCTAGTTTATACTTTTGCCGTTTGTGTAAGACTAAAATTATGAAACTCATAAATTATGTGTTCAAATGCGAACTGTTAAAAATTATGAATCCGATCTTAATATAAACAAACCTAAGGAAACTGGAATTTCAAGCAATTCTATTTTAAATACCATTCCATCATTTCATGTAACTGATAATGCTTATGCTGATATTATGCATGACTTCTTTGAGGGGGTCTACCACTATAATTTGTGCCATATTATACTTTATTTTGTTGACAAAATGAAATACTTCTCATTGGAAACGTTAAATAATAGAAAAAAATATTTTGATTTCGGTACTATTGAAATTGGTAATATTTCTCCAGAGAATGCCACCTAAAGAAAAGGCACCGAAATATGTCAGCAAAATTTCAATATTTTTTAACGCATTATCCTAACGTTATTCTTAAATCAGGACCTTTAAAATTGTTCAATTTTAAATGTTATATGGTATTTCAGGTTTGAAGCAAAACATAAAGAGTTCAACATATATTCCCATGCCATTACTTCGCGAAGGAACATTTGACTAACTCTCGCAAAAAATTTCAATTTAAGTTTGCTCATATTTTATTTGAAGATAGAAGAGACACCCGATAAAAATAAAATGAAAAGCAATTATGATAAAATCTTAAGTGAGAAATTAGGGGCACCAAATGAAAATATTACGTTTTACAGAACAGTAAATTTTAAAGGTTTAGAATATAGGCAAGGTTTTTATGTTGCAAAATACATTCAAGATATTCGAATATACGTTATTCTCGAAATTATACACGAAATGTCTTCTAATACGATTAAATTATTTTGTCAAGAACTAAAATCCATACAATAAAAGCCTCATTATGTTTCGTATGAAGTATGTAGATCCAAATTTATTTGGGTCATTTCATATTCTTTGTCAATACACAATAAAAGATTCCCAGGACTCGTTTCCATTTTCTGGAAATAGGCATCAAGAGTTAGCAGAACGACGCGACGGTGATTTATGATTTCATGATTTATGGTTTCATTATGTCTATTGGAGAAAATGTATTAGCTCTGACTCTGTCAGAATTGTATGTTTTTTCTGATGGAAATATGTATCAATTTTCTAGTTTTATGAGATCTGTTGCCATATGCTTTAAAAAATTTTATCTTTTTAATATTGAGTACCCAAAGTCCAGCACCTTATCTTTGAGAACGCCCTCGCATACCACCCGGATTGTATAGAATAATAAAAAAACATATTCGAGGGACGCATTATTAATGCTGAAGATGAGAGACTGCTTAAACCAATGACTAAAACGCACATATATAAATCGAAACAGCTTTGGGAAACAAATTCATTCTACTTCTAAAAGTGTCTGTGTAAATCTGGTACGACCTTTCATCTAATGTGGTGCTTGATGCATCGGTTGTACTTACAAAAGCATTTTGACAGGAAGACACTAAAATAATGTGTACCTCACTCAACACTAGATTGCCCAAAGAAGTCATTTTGACTGCTTTGGAAATTTAATTATTTAAATAAATTTTATTATTGAATTTCATAAATTTTAATAATTTTGTAACTCATATTTTATTTTTCAAATTCCCGTTACAAAAGTCTATACAAATTTTGATTTCAATATACGCATTAGATAAGTTGTATTTGCTCAGTAAACAGCCAGTAGTAAACAGAGTCGAGAAACAGATGTGTATAATTTCTGCATGCAGTGATGCACGCAGATCTGCACTCAAAACACATGTGCTGCATGCAGTTCTATACTTTTTAACACTTATTAGCCTACCGATGCGCAGCAAAATTAGAAATAGAGACAACTTGCACATGCCATGCAGAATACGTGTAAATCATTTCATAAACACTAGTGCATTCTAATTTTGATGAAGGTACTAATTATTCACATCATAACAATTGTGTCTATGCAGTGAAAATTATTCTAACAAGTTAAAAAATTGTACATTTTATATTATTTGAGCTTTAAATTCATAAAAGGCATGTCGAATAGAAGTGTTTTATTGAAAAAGCTGACCTTCATAAGTGAAGAGTGCTCCGATATAGAATCAGATGCAATATAAATCTTGAACTATAATCTATAGATGAAGCGTTTCACATTCAAAATGAAGCATCTAAAATTGAAGTTAGCGATGAAGAATCGTCGTCCGATGATGAAAATGAAAACATCATCAATATGCCCAGAAATAGATGTAGAATGCGAATTATTTCAGATTCTGATGAAGAAGCTGAAAACACAAAATTTGAAGAAGGTGATATTCCTGGAACATTGCCATCTGCATATATTTTCAAGGATGTGAAAGGGCCAACAGGCTACGCAAAAAGGAATACTATGGCAGATGATGCTATCAGTGCATTTTCGTTGATAATAGACTACACTACAATATAATAAAGCATATAAGAATGTGCACAGAAGCAGAAGGTCGCAGAGTTTTGAAGAATGATTGGACAACATCATTATCGAAATGCTTGAATTTATTGGGATTTTATATGCCCGTGGAGTTTACGGAGCTATAAATTTAAACTGTCGTATATTTATGGTCAGCAAAGTGGGCCCTGCATTTTTTAGGAAAAAAATTGCCAGAGAAAAATTTAAGCAGATTATTCGATTTATACGTTTTGATAAAATAACCGAAAGAAGTTAGCGCCTACAAACAGATAAATTTGCCTTAATTTCAGAAATATGGAATAAGTTCATTGAAAACAGTCAAGCTTGCTATAAACCAGGACAAAATGTGCAGGTTTACGCAGTATATGCCTAATAAACCCAATAAAGGACCCTATAGGATAAGCATAGTAAATTGGGCCCAAAACAACGTATTTTCTATTTTCCCCATAGATAAGCTTGGGCCCAGTTGCATGAAATGGAATACATCATTTTTCGATATTTCTAAATATTTTTTGCGACTTTTTAGGATTGGTGGTTCTTTAGTATGTTGTTTTATAATTGCAAAAATATTTCGCAACTCCCTCCCACTTGTTTACAGGGTGTTACAGCAGTTTTATGCATTTGTCATTTTTATAATTTTTATATTTTTCTAAATTCAATAAATTGCTTTGTTTTGAATAAAAAAATATTCCAGACAGTAATTATGGTGTATGTTAGCCTAATTATGCGAATTATAATTAATTTGCACACTACAGTGACGCACTTCCGGTTTTGAATGCAAATATTACATAATTGAATATACATCATTTTTCGATATTTCTAAATATTTTTTGCGACTTTTTAGGATTGGTGGTTCTTTAGTATATTGTTTTATAATTGCAAAAATATTTCGCAACTCCCTCCCACTTGTTTACAGGGTGTTACAGCAGTTTTATGCATTTGTCATTTTTATAATTTTTATATTTTTCTAAATTCAATAAATTGCTTTGTTTTGAATAAAAAAATATTCCAAACAGTAATTATGGTGTATGTTAGCCTAATTATGCGAATTATAATTAATTTGCACACTACAGTGACGTACAGTCCTGTACTAAATGATAACCGCACCTCTAATTTAAGATTTATTTCATTTCAAATAAATTCATTTAAAATTGTTCCTATATATGCAAAAATAATACTCTTCAGTTTACCAATGCGTGCACAAATACAAATCATTATTTTCTGCGGAATCATGGACAATTGGAGAACCCCCATTTAGTATGGTTATAAAAGATAGCCGCTTAAGTATTATAGCCGTTAAATATTATTCCGATTTTTGTTATTTTTTAAATATGGGTGGAAAAGGTAGTTTGAACGAGTTTGATAAATTGACGTTATTAAGAAAAGTAATATGAGTATCCGTTAATAGCAGAAAATATTAGTTGGAGTGAGAAGGTAGTGCTAAATTATTTAAAAAATTCGCAATTATACGGTTCGCATAAAAGTGCAGGCCGCCGGCCAGTGGAACTTATTGATAGAGAAAAACGGTTAATTTTACGAAACGTCTCTAATTTTATTGGCACCGTGCAACAAATTGCGTTAAAAGCTTGAGATAATACAAAGATTTGTAATGTGAGGAAAGTATTAAGAGAGTCAGATAATATACAAATCAAAAAATTACAAAGAAAACCACAACTGTTATCAAATCATAAAGATGCCAAATTGCGTTTCGCGAAGGAACATATGTCGTGGAAGAAAAAGTGGCAGCGCGTTATTTTTAGTGACGAAAAAAATTGAATATGGATAGCCTTGATTAATGGCAATATTATTTTCACGACCTTTGAAAAGAACTTCTTGTGCTATCGAGGCGTCAACGAGGTGGAGGATCTCTGATTGTTTGGGGTGCAATTGGCTATGGAGGAAGAATGGATGTGAAGTTTATGTCCGGTCGTCTTAACAGCAACCGGTATAAATCCATGCTATCCCGAAACATTACCAGTTGTTGATGCACAAAATGGCGACCCAAACTTTATTTTCCAGCAGGATAATGCAGCCGTACACACCGCCGGGATAGTAAATTATTGGTTTACGGAGGCTCAGATACCAGTTTTGAAACAGCCAGCAAGGTCACTCGACATTAACAGCATCGAAAACATATGGGGTGTACTCAGCAGAGTTGTATATGCTGAAGGAACACAATACAGCAGCGTTCATGAACTAAAGTCATCAGTACAACGCGAATTGGCTAATATTTCAAATTAATATGCCAAAACTTGTACAAAAGTATGCCAAATCGAATTTTCGAAATAATTAAAAACAATGGCCGAAACACAAAATATTAATTGGAATAAAAAATCATTTTTATAACTGTGCTTTTTATATTTATTTCCTATTAAAAACAATAAAATATTGTGTGCGGCTATCGTTTATTACCATACTAAATGAGGGTTACCCATAAATTTTGCATGACGCTGCAGAGAATAAAGTTGGTAAAGTGAAAAGTATTATTTTTGCAAAGGAAGAATTTTAAAAGAATTTATTTGAAATTAAATAAATCTTAAATTAGGAGTGCGGCTATCATTTAGTACTTGACTGTATAATTAATTTGCACACTACCAAGCCAAACAGAAGTGCGATCATTATTAATAAAAAATCTAAAAATTGTATTCAATTGGTATTTCATTTATTATCGTTTTTATTTTACCGGAGAATTTTTGGATAAGCGCAGAAATAACCTTATTCCAAAATAAGCAGCATAAAAAATTCACATTATTTTGGAAGGAGCAAAACAAACTTATCCATAGAAACATTCCTTACTAAACTATTGTAACTTTAGAACAAGTTATGTAGAGACTCAATCTGAATCGGAGTCTGAGATTTGACAACCAGAATTCATAGCATTTATAATATTATCTGCTAGACCTTTGCGGTGCTTTGATAATACATGTGGGTTGTGTCTTGCGTAGCCCAAATACCATATCACTGAAGTTATATGACTGCATGTACCGACAACTCTGCTCCCAGTTTTGCACTTACAGTAATATCCTAAAATTGATTCGGCTCCACTACCATTAGGAAAGAATTCTAACCATAACTGATGAATCCGAGTTGACGAAAAACGAATTCAATTTTGCGTCTTATCAAATTCTTCATTTCGTTATGTATAAAGATCTTGTAACTAGAATCTGCCTTCATGTGTTCATAAGTATATCATTTTCCTTGGTCTAACTGATACATACCTAAAGTGATATTTTTAATTTCTTCTTCTGATAAACATGGAAAGTCTTGAATCTGATTAGTAGCCTCCTCCCAACAAATTCGTTTGTTTTCAAGGCCTAGCTCTTCAATCTTCTTTTGAAGAGAATTGTCATTATTCATTTTGCTCATTGCCTTCTATGCATAACGTGCATGATTTTCGTTTTCTATAAACATAGGAGGACTGAATGCATTCAGTAAGGCACAAGGAATTTTAGTTAAAGATGACAGCTTGGGGAAATAAGTGACTTCAATAGTTGAAGCAAAGAACTTGTATTTTTTGATTCTGCTGTTCACACTTTCCACTATCCATCGATTCATAGTCACAGCTCTGGACTCATTAGCATCTTTTGTGCAAAACTGCTTTTGTCCCTTGGTTAGTAAATGAGGCATTATTGGATTAAGTTTTAGCAATTTCAACTTTTCTATGACATCTCTGAACCCACGATCGAGAAGTAAAACATCATTCTCTAAGAAATATTTTTTAAATCCATAAGGGGTAGAAATCAAGTATTCTAAAATTTTTGAATCGCTATTGTCGTTGTTTGCAAAAACAAACCTTCAACCTCAAGAATGTATCCGTCAGGGAAAACCAAAATCATGGGCTTCAATAAGTTTCTGTATGTATGATTGGAATACGTCAATAATTGTAACTCCTGATCACATGACTTTTGAACATATAGATAAGTACCATCAATGATAACTACAATAGAATTTTCATCTGCACCCAGAAGTTTATGAGCCATTTTAGTTTGATGTTTCATTGCATCTTCTCGTGATAGATGATTATAACCTAAATGAAGATGGACAAAATGCTCATCCAAAGCTTTTCGAACAGATTCAAAGATTGCAGACACTCTTGCTTGACCATCTACATACATTGAATAAATATGCCAAAAATTCCTGTGACAAGTTTACTAGGAATATTCCTAACGCATTTCTCGTAAATCTGTTGCAACTATTTCTGATGTGTGGCTTTACAAAAGCATGAAGGCAATCGAAATTTTTTTGTGAAATCCCAGTGAATTTCTGATAATTATATGGAGTTATTGGAGAGCCGTTGTCGAAATCGATTTTAGAGTATGAGTTGGCCTTACTAAAGTAAACGGCATTGAAAAATTCTTCAATATCTTCAGCGGACAATTATTATTATTATTATTATTAGTTGAGGGCCATGTGGGCGTTCAAGCCACCCCGCACTGCGACCTAAAAGATCTTTTGTGCATGGACCCTACTTAATGAGCCGTCCAGTCAATATTCAGGCTCTTAATGAACCTGACAATACTGCCGGCCGGTATATGGTGCATACCATCCGGGCTCATTACTCTCCCTCCTAGGTGTTGTAACCTTTTGCAGAAAATGGCTGGGCAATGGCACAGAACATGTTCCGCTGATTCCGCTTCCATGTCACAGAAGCGACATCTATCCGTCGAACTTAGGCCCATTTTCTTTAGGTGATACCTTAAGGGGATGTGACCTGTGAGGAAGCCGGTAAGCAGCCTCAACTCAGGTTTCCTAAGTACGAGACATTCCTTGGCCCTGGCCGACGAAGGTGAAATAAATTCCTTCGCCTGTCGCAAACCTGGAATTCCGCGCCAGTAAGAGAACTTTTGCACATCCTCCCAGCGTTTAACTGCTGCCCTATGGTGCCCCTTAGAGACGCCGCAGAAGGGCTCTGGTCCAATTAATGGAAAGGCAGATCCCTCGCGGGCGAGGACATCAGCTGCCTCGTTTCCACAATTCCAGTGTGGCCTGGCACCCAAACAAGTGTTAACTTATTTGAGCTTGCCAGCAATTTAATAACCTTCAGACAATCCCATACCAGCCTTGACTCAATGGTAAAAGACCTAAGAGCCTTTAAGGCCGATTGGCTGTCTGATACTATATAAACCTTTGCGTCGTTTAGGCCTTTAGAAATGCCTATCCTAGCACAAAGTTCTATAGCATGCACTCCTGCTTGAAAGACGGTTGCATTGGTACCCAAGGACTTCGAGAGTGATACTCCACTCCCATGTATTCCTACCCCCGCCCCATCTTCCGTTTTTGATCCATCTGTAAACCACACCAATGACCCTCGCTCAAAGGATGGTCCCCCTGTACTTCACTCCTCCCGGTTAGGTAATCTAACACAAAATGGTTTGTGGAAATCCAGTTTGGCTGGCATACAGTCGGAAGGCATTCCTATAGTGGGGTCTGTCTGAAACTCCTTAAGGATCTCCAGATGGCCCACCATATTGCCTGGTTTGATGTTACCCTCCGCCTGCATCTTAAGGCCATAGTAGCAGTATCCTTTTTTACATGCAGATGCAATGGAGTTAGTCCTAGGAGTGTCTCCATTGCTGCGGTCGGACATGTTTTCATTGAGCCCAATGCAGGCCATACGCTGAACCTTATTCAATAAAGTTTGCGCTGTCCTTTGTTGAGTTTTAGGCCACCACACTAGCGATGCGTAAGTGATCATAGGCCTAATAATTGTTAGAAATGACCAGTAGATCATTTTTGGTTTTAGTCCCCAAATACGTCCATAGAGTCTCTGACAGGCCCAAAAAGCCTTTGTGGCTCTATTTTGAATTTTTTGTATATGTTGTTCCCAGTTCAGTTTATGATCCAGGATAACCCCTATATATTTAACCTCTTTGGAAAAGGCAACAATAGTACCGTTTAACGAGGGAGCTACAAGCGAGAGCTTTCTCCTCCTCGTAAAAGGGACAATGACAGTTTTGTTTGGATTGACACTAAGTCCTTCCTTGTCACACCACTGCCATATCAAGTTGAGTGCATTTTGCATGAGATCAGAGATGATCTCATCAAACCTGCCTCTAATCACGATAGCCACGTCATCCGCGTAGCCCTGGACATCAAACCCATGGCTATTCAGGAGGATCAGCAGTCTATCATTAACCAATGACCATAAAAGAGGAGATAGTACACCTCCTTGGGGACAGCCCTTTACGGCCCTGATGGTTACTGACTCGCCACCTAATGTGGCTGTAATATGTTCAGCGGACAATACTATTGTTTCTTTAGTTGCAACTAATGATTCTAAAGTCTTCTTATTAAACAAGCCATTTTTGTCAAAATGTGAGCGACAGCATCTATTGCTCATTGGAATAACAATTTTCTTTCTTTTCCACATATCGATTCTCTGTGTACCAGAGCAGCTAGGAAGATTGACTATAATTCCATTTCTTGGAACAGAAGAAACTTTGCTTGACGTTACAGAAGCTTGACTACTGAGAAATTCAGATGTAAATTCAGATTGAGATTCAGTACTTGTGTTTTCTAATGTCGAAAATGAAGTTGTACTATTCATGGTTGAAGCCTGGAAATCAATCTCTGAAGATGTAGTGCAACAAGAACTATCAGGAGTTATATCCATTTCATAATTATGCAAATTATTGTCCACAGTATTACCCTCAGCTGTATTACCAGGCAGTAAGTGATATCTTTTGAACTTTAATCTTGAATGACACTTCAAACAGGCATAACTATTTGGATTATATGACTTTCCTACGCTTTTTGAGTATGTAGTAACATTTATCCATAAAGAAGGTGCTCCTAAAGTGCAAACTCCTCGCCATTTCAATATGCGTGACTTACATATGCGACAGAGAATATGAGATCGTTCAACTACAATAAACAATTTTATGAGATTACATGCAAAATAAATATAAAAAGTACATTTTACCTTCTGGACCCATTAGTGTTAAGTCAAACAGTTCTAATGATGATGAACACACAAGTTAACGAATTGTAAAAGTATTAAAGATTATGTTACACACAAGTTATATTACTCAAAACAAGACTTGAAATACGATTTATACAACAGTAGTTATACAACAAGAGGTTCGAAAATAATCTAATATACAGTTAAGAGGACGAGATGTGTTTCCTAGGTAACACATCGAGCCCGCAACTGTATATTCAGATGATTTTCGAAGCTAGAGTTGTATACGTTAAGACTATACAACGAATCAACCAAATATATTAAACAACCAAATAAAAACTGCACCAAATAAACTCATTTTTGCGAAATGTCAAAAATATTAATTGTTTGTTTATATTCATGGATGATATGATTATAACATAATATGATTTACTTGTTTGTGGCCGAAACACCACTAGTTGTGTTAAATTGAACTATCTGATTGGTCTATTTTCCAATGAGTTGTATAGTCTGTTATATATGTGATTGTTATATAATCATAAAAGGTATGAACCAAATTGTACTGATTGAGATTGAGAGTAATGTGTAATGTGTATCTGACATCTCTTGCATAAAAATAATTTTTTTAGTCCAATTGTATGCGAACAAAGAAGGGGCTGCTAGAGAATTTTTAGTATGTTGTTCTACGATTCTTATATAACATATATGTGAAAAATCAAAATTGTATCTCAATGCGAACATATGTAAAATGCCATTGTTCTATGCTTTCCTATGCTTACACATGTAAAAATTGGTCTAGTAAAAATTCAGTTTCTGGAAAACGAAGAAAAGGCTGCCGCTCATATTTTGCAGACAGGTTTCGAAAGATGTGATTAAACATATATTTCAATTTCAAGGCTCTATCTTCATGCGAAAGTACAAAAACGAGGGGCCCAATTTTCACTACATATCACATAGGGGCCTTTGGCATTCAATTTTGGATCCCATCAGATGTGCACACCAAATATGTTTTGAATGGCTTTCCTTATTTGGGAAAAGAGGAACAACGACCCTCGTCAATGCTGCTCAGTGAATACGTTGTTTTGAAACTTGACCAGCCTTATACAGATTTTGGAAGAAACATTACGACCGATAACTTTTTGCCTAGTATGTCGTTAGCGTCAAAATTATTGGCTAAAAAACAACTCTAGTTGGAACTATTAGAGGAAACAAAAAGGACCTACCGAAAGCAGCAAAACAAAGGAAGGATAAAACGCCCCGTTTTCCACCCTGCTATATAAATCAAAGAACTGTGTTCTTACAATATATAAGAGTATTTGTAAGCAAAAATTTGAGAAAATTGATAAAAGTGATAAAAATGCTTCCAGAATCTATTAAATTTTATAATACCACGAAATTTGGTGTTGATATGACATATGAGCGACCAGATGTCCAGAAAATATACAGTAAAAGCTAGTTCTTGTAGATGGCCCCTACAAATATTTTTCAATGGTTTAGATTTGGCTGCTGTAAATGTTTGGATCATATATAGAGAAATGACTGGAATACAAATACCAAGAAAAGATTTCTTGTTTGAATTGGCAGAACAGCTTTCCACCGAATATAGAAATGCAAGACAGAAAAATTTACCAGAACCTGAACACCAACATAGGTTTTCCCAACAAAATTTTGCGTTGTTTATTTTGTTTGTATTGCTCGAACGCTCCAACCGACGCATCAGACTGAGTAAAGAATTATATCTGCTAAGAGCAAACGACACAAATAATCAGAAAATAAATTTGCAAAAGTGCTCTAAAGGGAATGATTTAAATTCTGAAGGATTTTCAACAGTATACTAGAGATGTATTGTATATTATGGAAATTACTGGAGCTACCTCTAAAAGGTCAAAGATGAAAAATGGCGAATGAAATTTTGATTGATATTCTGAATAGTGCAGAATTAATTGAAAGTCTGTGATTTGGTGGTAGGGAATTTTTAGTGGCATAACCAATTGTGATATTGGGGAAGGAAAATAATGGTAAATTATTGTATCATTGGTTTGGTGACGTATAAATATATTTTTATTTGTTGACGATTTATGGGAAATTGACGTCTGAGAAGACAGAAGACTGATAAACCTATTTTTTTTGTAATTACTATCCCGACGATTACTATTATTCTTATTTTCAAATTTTCTCTAATGGGTTCACATATTTTGATTTTCACCATTTTGTTTTCGTAAAACTAAAAATTTGAAAGGTCCGAATTTTGGTAAGACCACGTTCTTCGAATAACTCGAATTATACCAATTACAATTTCGAACATACAGTTTGAAGTAAGTTGTGTGATGTCTATCTGTTACTTCTCTACAACCCAAATGGAATAATACATCGGTCTGATAATTCAAATTTACACTATACAAATTGAGAGATCCCTGTGAATTTTAGCGGGAAACGGTCAACAGGAAGTATTCACAAAGCAATTAGGATTTTTAGACATAATTTATACGAATTATACCTGCATGTTTGTTTGTTTGGTAAAAATAATGAAAAACATGAACAAAATTATTAAGGAAATAAAAGTAAAGTCGAGAGGTAACACAATTTTGTAAACTTGTTGTTTTTATTTTGCATTTGATGTGAGAAATAATAAAATCCAAACAAGTTTCTTATATTTGTACGCTCGTTGGTGTTTAATCTGTCTCTCTCCCATGTAACTTAAACATTAAATAAGACTAAAGATAACAGGAAATCACTGTCAGATTTATTAATTTTATTTTTGTATTTTCGTTGAACGTCTTTGTTTCAACATTTCAATTTTTATTGACTTTGATTCTTGTTTAAACTTTTTCTTTTTTTTTTTTGCTTATACATACTCCAAATAATCTTTTTATATATAGTGCCATAAGGTGGCTACCGGAAATAATCAATCGTCTTTGTTAAGTTTGCATAATTTTTTTATCTAAAGCTGATCTATATATATTTATCTAGTTTCCTGATGAGTGGTTACGTTCATCAATATCAATGCGTACATATACACAGTAATATGTTGGAGGGAAACTCGGTTCTTAGGATAAGCCGCCTTCAAAACCTAATAAGCCAAATTTCTAGTGCGATCTAATCTAATCACTAACCCTAATATTGCTTGAAAGTAGACTCTTTGGCTGGAAACACACCAAATTAGTCAGCACGTTTTTTTTCTTCGCTTAAGGCACCTTGCGGCACAATTTACATTCTAGTCTATTCATATTGAATAAGAGAAAACAGTTTTACAAATAATACACTAGAATGCCTTAGCGAAAGCCATCAGAGATCAATTACCATTTTTCGTTAAAACTATTGAAAAAAACCAGTGGGTGCGCTTATTTAACAGCTCCTAAATCTTACAGTTAGCAATTAACGTCGGATATATATTGGTGTTAACAAACTTAAACCATACGGTATCATATCCCGCAAATTCATTAATTTGAAGCTAAACATACTCGAGTTGCATATTTCAGAAAATGGTGCAGCCTTGAAGATTAATGCAAAACTCTGCAATGATTAAATCGGAATGTTCAAATCGTTTAGTAGATTTCAAAAGTGTGTTTTAATATGACGGTTAACGTCTGCAATATCCCTGCACAAATGCTTATAAGGGATGCAGATTTATAAGGGAGGCAGCGTTTACGAACATTCCATTCTCTTCATATACATTTCGAGAGGATTTACGTTTCTGCCGGGGATTTAGTAACCCTGCGAGGCCTATATTTGCCGTGGTTTTAAATTATTTTGTTTGAAGCTGCATACACGAGAATATTTCTGGTGAAAATGTATACATCATGAAGTTAGCTGGAGTTCGTTCACAGTCACCCTGCATTGTAACAATAATGTAACATTGACAGTTAATTTAGCATGGTAGAAAATTACAATGTTAGATGATGAACGCTCTTTCGATAGGAGTTAAGATATTCTCAACTGTAAGGAAAATTAAAATATTTTGGTAAGGTTTACATTTTTCACCAGAATTATGTTTTTATGTGCCCACGTACACATCTTGAGCTCACATACTTCAAATAATTTGAAAATTTATTTTTCGGGTAAGTAGTTTTGACTTTACTATCTAGGTTTTTGGGGATATACCTGTGCATTACAATAAAAGTTCACCTATGTAGGTTCTTCAATTTTACTGTTATCATTTGGGAATTTTTAGTAGAGTTACGGGCAAATACGGAAGTGTATTGTTGTTTGTTTGTACGTGTATGTTTAAATAACTCTTCGCTTGGTTTTATTCGATATAACTGAATTTTATTTACATATAGATAGAATGACTTTTCGACAAGTTTACAATGTCTGAAAAACAACCGATGAGGAAATCGATACTATCAGAAACTACCGACGATGAGGATGAATGAAACGGAACTCGTAAATATCCTGAACGCGATCTTAAAGCTCTATGAGAGGCGTAAATGCTGAAACTCTCAAGTAACTCAGGGTAGTCGAGCAAAGAATATTCCGTGCAAATACAGTACATCAGGATACCTCGTGTCTTTGTGCTAAACTCTGCAAATTAAGTAATAGGGGCCGATTTTTATATGGTTCGAGAACATAACCTCGTAGGTCCAACGATGGAGGACGTCTAAGCGCATAAATTATAAACTGCTTTTGAACACTTTCAACGCTATTCGAATGCGTTTGATATAGAATGGCATCTACAAAAACCGACTTATCTAACGTAAGTAATGTAAAGGGTTTTATATTCATAATGGTTATGAAATTCACCATCGTGCTGTTTAATCAGTTCCAACATAATATATATGTAGACTGTTTTAATTATAAATACAATCACAAAATATGTCAAGTTCATTCTGCAATCGTTTAGTATTAATAAACGCGTTAATATTTGCAGCAATTTACGACATCATTAATACACAAAGTAATGTGCCAAGATGACTTCCTTAAGGGTCGCCAGATGGACATTATAAGTGAAAGATTAACAACCTGAAATATTTACGTATTTCTTACGCTCATAAAAGTAAGATTTAATCGGAATGAAATCGGAACCGAAATCAAGCAGTTTCCGAATTAAAATTGGGTGATCCAATTTGTCAAAATCTTTAGAGAAATCAGCACAAATAACGTTTACCTGACTTCGTTTCTCCCCAAACGTCAAATACGTGACTAGAGAAAGCCATTCAGTTGTTAATCGTTAACATACCTTTAAATATGCCATTTTGTAAATAAATTCTAATCTCGATTTAACGAGAGATTCAGAAAGCTTATGAATCGGAATCTGCGAATTTACTCAATATCAATGGAGAAACACTTTCATGCCCTAATCCAGAATTAAGTTTTAATTTTTTTTTAACCACGGTTCGGAGTGACTAGAACTAAGAGAAATCTCCGGAACGAATAACTAAAAGCCATTAAATAAAAAATATTATAAATCAATTTGTGTGAATCTCTATACATTTATAAAACTAACTCAGTTTGTGCAAATAAAAAAACTTTGTAAAATAAATCAACTGGTGCAAATTTATACATGGCCCATCGAACCGGATTGAATAGCTGAGGTCGGAATTAACGAGAAAATTTACACTTAAAATTATCCATCACCACCATCATGAAGACAAAAAAAGTATACAGCTTGTCCACCGCCATCTTAAAACTATTACAACTTAAAACCGCTGAAATTAAACAAAATAGCGGTGATCTAAGAGCAACCTATCAATTATGGCAAATGATTTAAAACGGAAACGTGGGATTGCGAAGGCTTCTTTAACTCGCTTAGAAAAGAACGTGTTACAAATGAGCGATAAAACTACCTCAATAGATATATCCAGCTCGAAATGGTGTACACTAAGTTAAACAATTTAGATGAAGAAATCGTTCAGTTGAAGAATTCAGAATAAAGCAGCGAAAGGGGCGAACTTGAAAATCGATATTTTTCTGTAAAATTAACGACAGCGCTAAAGAATCAAACCGACAAAGAAATCAATGAGCACATGAATGTATATCCATTAATCGTCTATCTGATCAACAACGAAAACTGGTGCAAAGTATACATGAAACGTCATTCATACAGAAAGATGAAGTAAAGTTGCAAGCCGTCCAAATTCCATCATTTTCTTGCAATTATGCAGAATTCCCAACATTCAAGAATTTATTCGAGATGTCCATAGACAATTCCAATTTGTCTAAAATACACAAATTTAAATATCTAAAGGGCTTATTACAAGGCAAAGCATTTAGCCTAATTCGACACATGACCGTCTCTGTAACAAATTATGACGAAGCTTGGCGCAAAATTGTAGAGCGCTATGATGTTAAAGATCAGATATATATAGTTCGTTGATAAAGCAGTTCTTAGATCAATCACAATCAAATGGATGTTCTAAATCAGTGAGTATCTAGCAGATAAAACACATGAAGTGTTGCGAGGGTTGAAGGCGTTGGGAACAATAGCAGAACAACGAGATGTTTGGCTGAACTACTTACAACTTCAAAAATTTGATGTTGAAACTAGAAGAGCTTGGGCATTAGAAAACGAAGAAGCTTTCCCAAAAATCGAAACCTTATTAACATTTCTGGTAAAGCGAACCAAAGCATTAGAAAGGGCTGAAACGTATCAGCCAAAACGTAACCAGCTGAAACTCCAAATGACAACTTTAAACATGAAACCTCAGCATTCATCGTCGAATGTCGAAAGAAAATTTATCTTAAACAAATAATTGTGCTTTATTTGTAAGAAATCATCACATTCCTATAACGGAATATGAATCACTTGGGCAAATGAGGAAAATACCAACTATTGAAGCAGAAACCCCGGAAAAGAACTATTATCTGCCGCATCACGCCGTCATACGAAAAGATAGTTCAACAACGAAGCTGCAAGTTGTTTCAGATTTAGATGGTTCTTGTCGCACAAGCAATGGAACATCATTAAACAATCTCGTAACGGTATGGGACCGACAATACAACCAACTAAAGTAGATTATACTCTTACATTTTCGAAAGCACAAATATGTCTTAACTGCCGATATACAAAAAATGCTTCGCCAAATTTGGATAGATGACTATCTAAACTATCAATCCTTTTAACAACTGCTCACCGTTACCTATGGTACTACATGTGCTCCATTCTTTGCGACAATGTGCTTAAAACAATTGGCTCTCGACGGCCTAAATAATTTCTATAATAAAATAGAATAAAATATAATAAAATGGCAAACGACATTTGACAAAGTTACTTTTCATCAAAATACCTTTGGCAAATTTGCATATTTGGCAAATATCATTTGACAAAACAAATTGAATGGCAAATGTATGTTTGATCAAAAAAAATATTATAAATTTGACAGGTACGATGTAAATGGAATTTTTAAATGATTTTGGATACATTTTTGGAATATAACTAGCCTATAACCTATCTGTTTCTTAATCTATTGTGATTAAATTCGATAGGTACGGTGGAAGTAGGATTGTTAAATGATTTTTGGGTGCATTTTTGGAATGTCGCAAATTAGTCTGTAACTTGGCCATTTCTTTCGGGATTATGATACATTTTGACACGTACGGTGGACATGGGATTGTTAAATAATTTTTAGATGAAGTTTTTCAATATGCCCAGTTCGTTTGTAACTTGGCTATTTCTTTACCGATGATGATGAAATTCAAGAAGTATGATGGAAATGGGTTGCTTAATGATTTTAGCTAATTAGCCTGTAACTTGGCAATTTCTAAACTGATTTTGATGAAATTTGGCAGGTATATGACGTACGCTGGAATTAATAAAAATATTTGTGCTTGAAAACGGAGATTTAGAATTACATATCTGGAAAATAGAGATTTATTAGTAAAATTAGAATGGAAATCTCCATTTTTCAGAATATTTCAAAATAAAATTCTGGAAAAGGAGGATTAATCTTCATTTTCCAGAATTTAAATTTTCATTTTGAAGCAAAAACATTTTTATTATTTCAGGCGCGGCACGCGGAAATTTTGTTCAAATTTTAGAGTAATTCCTTTTTGGCAAATAATTCCTGAAGAATAATTTGCCAAAAAGAAATTTGGTATACAACTATTTGACATAGGTGCATTTGCTATTCATACTTCTTTGCTAAAGAAATGTTTGCCAAACGTGTTTTTTGCTAAAAGTAATTTGATGAAACTTTCATTTGCGAAACGCTTTTTTGCCCCATAAAACATGATCTGGTTGCAACTTTGGCCAAAGCTGGGTTCAAATTACACAAATGGGCGTCCAGCATAGCTGCAGAGACTTTAAATATGTTAAGCCTAATTACATAGCTAGCACTACTGAATGGCATACACTTATACATTTAAAAAATGGTAAATTTCCGCTGTACCCTCTCAATTTAAGCCTTATAAGATTCGTAGTAAGGGCTCCTAATTTGACTACAATATTCCAAACAACTACGCACTATAAGCTTTTAAATAACGTAATAAAAACATTGGGATCACGAAACTCTTTACCACGTCTAAAAATAAATCCAAGTAATCTATGTACTTTAGCACAAACGGCTGCAATATGGAGATTAATTTCATATGAAATTGCAACACATTTACTGATATTAAGTTTTAGCTTATTAGCCTTCGGCCACAATGAAAGATTTTGCAAATCAGACTGAAGTCTAGAACAGTCAGCAGCGTCATTAACATTGGTGAACATTTTTAGATCATCAGCGTAAAGTAAGTACCGTGTAGACAGAACGTTTGGCAAATTGTTGATAAAAATAAGAAATAAAAGGTGCCAAGTATGGAACCCTGAGGCACCCCCGATTTAGTAATAATGGTCCGTGACAAAAATCCATTGAATTTGAACTGTTGTGTACGTCCCAAAAGGTATGATTGTAACCAGCTCAGAATTTGCCAGAAGAGACCCATATCAGCACATTTCCTAATTAAAATTCGGTGAAATACTGTGTCAAACGCCTTTTCAAAATCAGTATAAATACAGTCCACTTCTCTGCCCTTATCAACGTTAGTAAAAATAAAATCAAACATATCAAGTAAATTAGTTGTAGTGGAACGATCAGGACAAAAAACCATGTTGCATAGACGTATGTGAAGTTAGCCCGAAAACCATCCCGAAAAAAGTATTTTCAAATAATGGTGTGTGTCTTCACTAAACATAATAAAAAGCCGTTCAGCCCGAAAAATAACTCAATGTAAACCAAATATCATATTCCATCCCAAAAATTTTTTTTAAATATTTTATCTCACAAATACAACAAAAACTTTAATTTTCTGTTTTTTTAACTTGGTATCTACATACTAAAATACAAGCCTTAAAATATTATATGTAATTATTTATTACAACTTTCTTAAAATTATTTATCAACTAAGTACGAAATATATTAATAATAATTTTAAGAACAAATGATTTGTTGATGTAAATGTATGTTACGCCAATAGCATATTTAAAATAGTAATCATAAAAAAAGGGTTGATGGAAAATTTTGAGCGAATGAAAAAATGCTAATATTATGTATTTATTACTATTATTATTTTATTTAGTAAACTCTTGATATGTTAACCAATGTATCTCAGTTCACAGAGGTTTGCAGATATAGCGGTACAGGACATGCAAATGGACCGACCTTTGATAAAAAATCCCACATGGTGACATTATCATACGATGAGGATAAGGGGTTTTCTGGGGTATTGGGTTTAATTAAAAGAATATTTTTGGTAAGACTCATTACACTCGACACCGTTATACCAAATAGCATGAACTCAGAGATTGGCTCATATAGTGACTATATAGTTTAAGTGCATGCATTGTGAAATTAAAATCCCTCAGTACCATTTTGATATTAGCCGTAGGGCTCTTGCAACAAATTTTTGAAAATTAACAAATCGACGAATTTCGGATGGACAGATTTCCGTATATTCTTCGTTCTCTAGCCTTCACATAATCATTCATGCAGGAGAGCCCGTTTATAGGGATCCTCGTTCATACAACCATTCATACGGAGCGCCCAAGCCAATGGGATCCATTTCCCTCTGAACAGAGAGCCCGTTAATAGGGATTATAATTAATAATTTGTAATTAATTAATAATTAAAAACGTCCGTTTTCCAGGCGAAATTCGTCGGTTTGTTAATTTTCAAAAAAAATTTGCAAGAGCCCTACGGCTCAGATCAAATTGGCACTGCGGTGATATGAATTTCTCAATGAAAACCCTTTACCACTTTATAGTCACTATATGAGATAATCGATGAGGTTCGTGCTATTTGGTATAATAGAGAATAAATCGTACGTAAATTATTATTGTTATATTTTGCCACGAGGTCTGTCATGTTTTGAAATTCCAATTTTTAAAAATGTAAATATTTATAATTGTACGTATGGAAAAAGCGATGTAACAAAAACCAAAAAAAATGTGTAAAAAATATCAATGAAACAATGGAGGTGTGGCCAAAACATGATTTTCTTTTACGATTTTTTTTAGATATTTGCAAAATAAATTTTCTGGTCCATTGAATCTGGCACTTCCGCTGAATAGAGTACAAAAACAAATGTATGCAAATTTGAGAAAATTGGAAAAGAGAGTTTCGAGAGCCATTTTGAAAAGGATGAAATTAAAGATGGTACCATTTTTATAATTATTTGTAATCCTTAAACATTCATTTATCTTAAAATGAGCCCAATTTTATAATTTTCGAACAATTAGTTTTTTTCTACAGCAATAAATACAATACCAAGTGCATGCAATTTTTAAATATTTGTCACCCTTTATCTTAAAAACAACAACAACAAAAAAGTGATGTTCCATAAGCTGTTCATTTTAGTCAGTGCTACACATTCAAAATATAAAAATCATAAAATTCAAACATGACTTCCGGTCCCATATAAAGAATATGCGATTTCATGTGTTTTTCTCCATATCATTGAAATTCCGCTATAACAAACCACGTTTGTAAGAAACCTCCGGTTAAAATAAAATTTTTGAAAATACTTCGAATGTGTGAACCTTCAGTTTTAACACTCGGCTATAACAAACATGCTTATAACAAGCTTTACAACAGTCCCTTGAGTGTTTGTTATACCAAAGTTTCACTGTATACAGTAGATTTCGCCAATAACGACCACCAAGGGACCGATTTACTCCGTTATATCCTAATGTCGTTATACACAATTTTTTGGGGTGTACAACACCCCAACCACAATGATGATTTAATTAACGAATAAAGTGCAATCAGATTTATTTCCAATGAACTATGCTTGGGATGTAGTGTAAACAATCATGTGTGGATTAATTCGAGTTGTGTTTGGATTTCTAACGGTAGCAACATACTTTTTTAAATCATCGTACCGCCCCCACTTCTGTTTGTTCTTGCAGTAACTGACAAAATGCCCTGAACTAGAATAATTAATATGACCAAACTGTTCATAGCTAACAATTCCTGTCAAATTATAAACAGTTTCATCAAATTTAAGAGTGGGTTCGATTTGATTTATTGTTACTATCGGGATTTTTCAATAGGGTATTCACTATAATATGCTTATTATTTTTCCAAGTCTCTGATTTCGAGGGTTCATTTTATTTTTGCAAACAGGGCAGTCCTGGGATGGAACTTGTTCTATACATTGGCTTAAATTCGAATAGCCAACATCCAATAATAAAGCTGTATTTATTAGAAGAAAGTTTCTTTCTTCTTCGACAAATGTATCGCAATGTTGGCATTTTAGCTCGACGGTTAGGCTTGGAATATTTTTTAAAATGTACCCTGTGACGTCTTGGATTATTTTGTCACAATTATTTTGAACACCAAAAATTTCAATTAACATCTCTTTTCGTATGCTGCAAGAAAGATTTAATGCGTTTTTTAGTAAATGCTGTATTAATATTTTGACTCTGCCCTCTTTTATACCACAATCTGTCATACCCAAAACATTTATTGCAGCTGCTAATGCCTGTATTAGAGAATGAAAGGCACATGTGTTTGTATAATAATCACAAGTTTGGCTTCCATTTTGATGCACTGGTAATGATGAATAAGTTGCATTAGTATATAATTGGCTTTTGGGCAGTAAAGACTTTTTCATTATTTTACGGGGGCGCTGTGGAGTAGTGAATTCATTATTGGATTTAGAGTTTTGGCTTAATAATTTTAAAGTGGCAATTGTGCGTTCGTGTGGTGAATGTGTTCCAATTTCTTTTATGTTTTTTAAATTAAAGAATGAAGCATATTTATTTGTTGGTGTCGTTGGTTCTTTATTTTTATGTTTCCAAACGGATTCACTTAGTTGTGAATCGTTTACAGTTATGTCATCAGGGGCTTTGGCTAGTTTTTTTGGTACACCTGACAATATTTGTCGATGTATTGCCACATTTCGATCATGCACACTTCTTACAAATCGTCCAACTTTGGTTGGCAACTTACCGACGTTTGTAGATATTTTAAATATTCGCTTTATAGTGGCGAAGTAATTCTCTACATGACTGTTGCTTTGTCGAACTCCATGATTGATAATACCAGCCACATAGGTAAATAAGTCATGTACATATTTCTTTAATATCACTATTTAATCCACTATTTATTTCAGAATTTGTATCACCTGATTTAAACTCGTCTATAATTTGTTTCATATCTTGAAAATATGGAGACTGAATATAAATTGGTCTCGTGTTGTCTCTTTGTGTGTCGCTATCATCATGATTTTTGGGACCAAGTTCAAAATCTATATCAGTTGGACATGTAGTAATCAAATTTGTTACAGAATCTAATGCATGTTGTACGTTATTCGTTATGTATTTTGACATTAATATAACAGTAAGGAACTTCCATAATTCTTTGATAGTCTCATAATTAAAGGTTATGAAAAAAGATGCCAAAACTTCTTTAATAATTTTGCAAGCTGACGGATATTCAGAAAAATTTGCTTTTATATCTTGAGCCATCGTATGTGTTAAGTGACAACAACACAAGTAAACTTTAACAGTGGCATCTTTCAATTTACAACTATTAGTGACCCAATTATGAGTTGCTGTTAAATATTCAACTATATTCATTGATTTAGATTGATTGATTTAGTGTGTACGACCAAGCCTAAGGCAAGTTTCCCGGATACGCCGGGTCCACCGTACACCCTCTTACGAATAACAAAATCGGGGGAAAGGAAAGGTATGTTAGTAACAGAGACTCAACCCGGTTCCAGACACCATGGCGGTTGATAGTTAGTAAATAAGACAACACAAGACAACACAATTTCTAAACTACATGATTGTTAACTGCTTGTTGTTCCTGGAGCGTTGAGTCCGGCTATACCTTTGTTACTGAAAATTAGGATTAAATTTAATCCCTTTAAGAATGATTAATTCTGGAGCAATCTTAAATTCTGAAACAAATTAAATTATTCATCAGTATACTTAAAATAAACCCCTCTAAACACCTAAGATTTTATTAATTTAAGTATACTTAAAATTACATCCGCATCAATCCTAGCCTAGGCCACTTAAATAATTCAATAAATAATTTAAAAATCCTCTAGTTGGCACCCCTACAAATTTTAACAATTAATTAATTTCATCAGCTTACAAAATTAACACAATTTTTAATTTCAGCTTCTTCACTCCTTGTTGATCCTGGAAGGTTGATTTAAGCTGGAATTTAATTCTGAAACACGGGATTAATTTAATCCCTAATAATTACTAATTCTGAAACTATAATCTATACTTGAAATTAGCTTCTTTATTAGAAAGGATTAATTTTAATCCCTCTAATAATGATTAATTCTGGAACTGAGTTATATTCTGAAAATTAACTTATTAATCAGTGAACTAAAAAAGGAACTCCTTTAGATATTATTCACATATTAACAAAAACAACTGATAAACAAAATCAATAGGGTGCCAGTCCTTCCCGGAATCCCAATTTCACCAATCCGATCCAAAAAACTACAGTTTAACTCAAAACTACTATTATAAATGAACCATTTTCGTGAACCTGCCACTTAAAGTATAGAAGTTTCATCTGTGATGACTTTTCTGGAATGAATTACAATTAATATCACCAGTACCCAAAATTAAAGTTATAAGAACTAATTAGTTTCTAAAGTATGAATTCAGTTTAGGAATTCCGTGCAGTTCAGTAAAATTAACTACCCCGTATTAAAAATAATCATGCTTAAATAAACAAAAAAATGTTTATATGAACAGTGAAATCTCGAAACAGCGCAGCCAAAGGAACCGGAGAAATGTATTTAAATATTTAATAATTTAATTTAGTTGTGTATTTACATATGCAAAGTTTTATTATTTTATTTCCTTATTAACCATATATTTTCACATAAACACTTATCACTTTGGCGAATAAAATTTCCTTGCGAAATTACAATTTCCTTAAATCAGTATTCACTATAACGAGACCTCACTGTATTACATACGATAGTTTCTGGTTCAACTCAAATTTACTCGATAATACAAAGTAAACAAATCCCATTAGAATCGAACACAAGAAACTTTTAATTCTAATTAAATTTCCAATTCAACTCAAAATTACTCGATTATACGTAGTATAAGAATCTTATTTGAATTGAATACATGAAAATTTTGCGTTGTGTAGTTCATTGTATATAAAGAGCACTATAAACACAAAGAATACAACAACGCCAAGTAAAAATAATAAAATCGTATTACAGTACAAAACTAAAACCACCAACGCACATAGAGAAAACAAACGTTTTCATATAATCCTTCACGTGCGCAGCAGGGAAAGTATTGATGTGTACATAGTGTGTTTTGGTACATGCCTTCTCTATATTATATACATATATAATAGGCTTCACTATATTATATATTACTGTATGTATATATTTCCGAAAATAACCTCGTACACTACACATACACGACTGTGAATACAATTCAGAAGCAAATATCAACAATCGAACACTATAGAACCAATGTTGACTTGATAGAAATTATATAATAGAAATTATATTCTTTTTATGTATATAAATAAAGAATATATGTGTTTGTGTCGTTTCCACATAAAACAAAAAATACAACACATACATAATCTCGTAAGAGGAAAGAGAGAAACCGAAAACTTGTATATTCATGTACAGAAACAGAAATTTAATGCGTAAATTTATTTATTCGATTTTAATTAAATTTAAATACGAGGTAATGTATTTGACCATTCGAATTTTATGCACCAACTACACAAATTTAAGACATGCATTATTAAGCGAGAAAGCCAAAATTTGACTTGTTTCGCTATAAATATGAAAATAAAAATAAAAATATAAAACAATGCCTGTTGAATGCATCCCGATGGATTGCATTCTATCCATATTTAAATTTTCACTATTCTTATGCACACACTTTTACTTAAATAACTTAAATTAAAATAAATTATATATAAATTATATATTTAAACACTTTACACTACATTAGAAAATAAAATAAACTAAAAATTAATTAAATTAAAATTTTCTCGAAGAAGACGACAAAAACACGTCCTTCTTCTTCGAGCGTCAACGACCGACCTCCGTTAAATATTCAACTATATTCATGTTATTAAATGCGTTTAATGCTGGATTAAGTTCTGCAAATGAAAAGTCGATAACAACTGAGTCAAACACAGGCCATTTCTTAAAGTTAGCCTCAACATATAGTCTGAACGATTTCAGCCAACCACCAATTGAGTCAATATTATGGCTTGAACTAACCATATCGCTCAAGGTGAACGGCGACGCTACATCAGTTTCGGAAGTTTGAGCTGCTACTATAAGAGCGTAATATAAGATTGTTGGGCAGCTAGTAGCATCTAAATGTACTGAAAAGTTTTTATTTGTAAGAGCATCTCGCATTATTTTTAAAATGTCGTTTTGCATTTCGCTGTACGTCATTACAATGAAAGGGCGGCGCATTATTTTTTGAATATATTTATCATCACGAAATTGCCTTTTCTTCCATTCTTCATCAATGTCAATGAAATCATCAGAATGATTATCATTCAACTGGAGTGCCTCGGACCTTATTTTCCTTAACACGTCATGCGATTTTGAGTTTTATATGGTCTTCGTTTTCCGAGCAAAGTCTATATCTTCGTCTAGTATTAAGCTTTCAGAAACTTTCTCCACAGACTCTTTTAATAATTTTTTTTTAGAACATCCCGATCGTAACCTGACATAAAACTAAATAGTTTGGTGGAATGGACGATAGGATCGTTTGAAGAATAAACTTCGAATATTCCTTGGGTTAAATTCTTATTGATCAGCTTATACTTTCGACACATCTGTGCAAGGATTTTGTTCAAAAAATGAGACTTGAGAATTGCAATTTCTATCGGCTTACTAGATGTACGATAATATTAAAATTAAACCAAACAACAATAATATTTACTGATGTATATCTAGTACGTACACGAAAATCGCAACTCTCAAGTCTCATTTTTTGAACAAAATTCTTGCACTGATTGATATTTTTATGGCCACAATAAGTTCTTATTGTTAGGCGAGTCTTTAAAATATCGTATCCCTTTATTTTAATCAGACATCCTGTTTCTTTAGTTAATTGCTTGCATATTACAGATTTATACAAATAAGAATCTAAAGTCCGCTCTTCATTTAAAAAATTTTGTTTCCAAATATTATCGGAAATATTTAACGTATACATAATTACATAGGTTATAAACCAACTTTCTTTCGATATTTTGAATTTGTTTAAAATCTTTGTAACGGTTACAAATATTGGTTGTTAGTTCACCATGTATTATCAAATTCGAGGAGTGTTGAATAACTGCTAAATTATTCGTTTCAACGGACAACATTTCCATTCTTTCCTCAGCCAAATTTTCTTCTGTTACTAATGGATTCGATTCAAATTCATCTAGTATATTTTGATTAGTTAATGGCGCAAGATCGGTAAAATTATTGTTCGTAAAATTTACATGATTGTCTTGGATTTCTGTGTTAAGTGGTGTACACATTTCATTACAATTAAATTCTATCATGGGTAAATCTTCATGTTGGTTGCAAGTGTTACCGTTTTTTATATAATTGCAAACCTATAATAATTGCAAAATTTATATATCTGCAAACCTCTGTGAATTGAGATACATTGGTTAACACATGAACATTTTTTATTAATCGTTCAACCAAAACTATTGAATGAAAAATTGTTTCGGAAAACCACTTATCCTCATCGTATGATAATGTCACCATGGGGGATTTTTTATCAAAGGTCGGTCCATTTGCATGCCCTAAATCAAATTTTTTTCGAGATTGCTTGTTATTTTGATTGTTTTTTAATTATTTTCGTACTTAAAGGCTTTTATTTGTATCGGATTTTAAAATATAAATGCCTGAAAAAATATTGACTAAAAATCTTGTTTTAGGTAATTTTATTTTTTCGGGATGGAGTGTAATTTTCTTATATTTCTATGATTTTTCGTGCTGAAAGGCTTTTCAAATTTAATTTAAGGCACATCTTTTTCGCGAAGGAAATACACCCATTCCTAACGATAAATAAAAAAGTAATGCTAAAGGTTTGGTTAGAGATTTCAATTTAAAACTGAAATAATTGGACAAATTATCAGAGTCAGCATCTTTTTTGATATCAAGTGAAGATATTACTTTTAAAACATCTTCTTCGGAAACTAAATCTGAAGAATGACAATTAATATGAAAATTTGATAATTCAACCAAAAACGCATCAACATAAATGGACTCAAAATGATCGGCAAACAGATTACAAATATCATTTGCTTCGGTAGCTTCAACTGCACCTAGTTTCATATACATGATAGGTACACAGATCTTGAAGTAAGAGACTGACTATAGTTCCAGATTAACTTGGCGTTCTGCTTAATATGATATTCAACATATTTCAAACAGTTTGAGGAACACTTGGAAATTTCATATTTTACACGCTTACGCAAATTAGAAAAAAATTGCATAATCATTAGAAAATTTAAATTTATGATGTCGTTTTCGAAATTTCACTTTTAGATGAATTAATTTAATCAATTTATTTGAGTACCAAATTGGAAATTTTAAATGAACACCAGAACGATTGCTGGATTTAATAAAACCGTATAGAATTTCATAAAATTTATCAATGGCTTGCTCGACATTACATTTAAAAACATATGATTCCAATCAAGTGACTCAAGTTCGCGCACTATTGCACAATAGTCAAGTAATTTTAGATTGGGTGAATTTAGCTGTTTGTAACGTAAGCATTTCAATAAACATTTTCCAACTCGTATTAAGAGTGGCGGCTAACATACACTGATTAACCATAATTGCCTTAGCATCGAGGTTAGACAACACAAGATCAAGAACTCTATTAAGAGAATTCTTAACATGATTATGTTGTATTAGCACTCAAAGTGAGTAGCACACCGACCATGCGAAAATACCGGATATGTTAAACCGCAATTACTGTTCCAAGTTATACCAGGTAAGTTAAAGTCACCCAATATTAAAAATTGATATCCAACCGGAGATTCTAACATTAAGTTAGTTGTTATTGCTGAATGGCCAAATTAATGTGCCACAAGGCCACAAATCGGCAGCGTCCGAAACATTTTCTTCGTACACAGCAACTTTGAACGAAATAAATTGTAGACTGCTTATATTTTGCTTTTCGGTATAAGCGACCAACAATCAGGGTATCGGTAATTGTACTGGGATGAAGGGGACTGGCGTAAAAATGTTTCTTATTCCTAACTAAAGCAGTATAGTGGGGAGAAACACTCGGATCTCTTGTACCAATCGTATAATCAACTGGTCGTTTAGTGTAATTATGATAGGGTGCTAGTTGAGTAATGGAAGTTAGTTGTTCACTATTATAACACGTCTCATCAGAAATAGCGGTAGCCTTCGATTGAATAGCTTTAACTGATTCTGCGTCGCCAACTCTAGCGATATGTGGAAATTCAAAAATTTATGAAAACATCTCAGAGAATTTATAACGTTTTCATTTAAAAATCTATTTTGGGAAAAAAAGAGATTTCCCTTGTGTTTTATATGAAAATTTTGGATTTTTCCTCCTTGAGAAATTTCAGCTCCGCTTTTCGTTTTTATCATTGCTGTTGTAATTCATTCGAAAGTTGATTGTAACTCTGTCTGTCTCGGAAAAAATTCTTAATGACGTAATTTTTTCAGCATTTTTTTTCTAGCAGAAGCGCTTGTCAGAATCTTATGTTTTGTTAATTCATGAGGTAAACGTATCTCTATTGATTGGTACCTTCCCAGTTATCTGGAAATTATCACGTATTGTAACTATTTTTAAATTAGGTAGTAGAAATGTGGATATTATCAGCAAATTTTCAACGAATATTAAATCAGAAATGCTGAGATATGCAGCGTTTGTAAAAATGCAGTTGCCACTCCCATATGGTTTAATCTTCTACCCGTTTATTTGAATCACCAGAATGTCAAACAATGTGCCATTAAACAAGCTGAAGGTGAAAAAACAATGATAGTTGCCTGATTTTCAATTAATCAAGACGAAGCAAGCACAAATAAGCAAACAAAACTGTTACTAACTGTTACTCGAATGTATAAAGTAAAAACCTTCATTCGACGTATGGATAATGAACTTTGTTGAAAGTGAGACCTACAAAGATTGAGACTTTCAATGAAATCTTCTTTTCTCAGATGACGAAGGGGAAAAATTACTACATTAGCTTTCGTATTTTTTGTTTGAATCGAACTTGGCACTCCAAATTGAAAATAGCGCTATCCACTATACCAACGAGGTATCGTTGAAACTTTTGTATCAACTGGAATTACTCTATAGTGACAAAAAATACAGCGAATGTAACCGCTTAATGGCTGCTTGTTATAGAAATTTTAATACAATTTTGACCCCTTTGAAAATATTTTTTTTTCTAAACCCAACAAGCAACTTTCGACCCAAAAAAAGCGCTCTAAAACATCTAGAGTGGTGGTCTTGATTATTTTCAAACTAAAGTTACTGCTATAGATGTTTTCGCATGAGTCATCTTCATATACATAATATTTTATTACATTGGGTAATGAAAGTTAAAAATCTTTACACAACCCATAAAATATTATGCTCACATTTAAATTATGACTAATTGTCTTAGTATCTTAATTATAATTAAAACTTGTTTGACATCTTCACAATCCGATCAATCTTATACAATATATATGTGAATTGTATTTTTCAATATTTTTTGTTATGGTTTCTTCGTTAACCAAAACAATCAAAACCATTAAATCTTCTTTCTTCTTTGACATCCGAGATGGTATCATAAAAAAATGCAAATTAATCAAATTCAAAGGTTAATGGACCATTCATTACAATTTCTTGCAAATTTACTTAATTTTATTTGTATGTAAAAAAAACTACTGTGTTCTTGGGAGATCTCTTGTCTCCACATATATGATGAATAGATTGCTCAATTAAATAATAGGGTCAATCATAAATATGTACATTTTTGTATAACGCGTCTATCATTATATAGTACGAGTATAACAAACTAAATGATTGTTATAAAAATGAATCTGATTAAATTATTTTTTATATTGTTTTGTGTTTTAAATTGGTCATGAAATTAAGATAAAATGAAGCGCGCGACTCTTAACTTTTTTTTTTTTTTGTATATGTATTTATATGCTAGTATGTAAATAGTTGGGCGACAACAACGAACTTTAAATGTTACGACACGCAAATATGTGCATCTTAATTTGTAAAATTGATTATGAAATTTATTTGGTATTTTGCGGTTGTGCGATGAGAAATATATATAGGCGATTGGGTAATCGACAATGCTGTCATATCGCAAGTAAACTTTAGCAAATTTTTGTTTATGTATTGCAGATAGCTTAGTGTATTCTAAAGGTTATAATTAAATTAAACGATGCGGAATAGTTGCATAAGTTATCAAATTTCATTTTCATTGTATGGAGGATTACTTGTGGATACCTACAAAACGTATAATAACGTGATGTTTTAATATTTTATTCCGGTCGTGCTTAGCTACAGATTTTAAGCTAATCAACATAATTATTTACCCAAAATTTTATAATAATTAATCTCATTATTTTTTTCATTTTTTTGATGTACCTATATGTATCCTGTTGCTACAACTTTTTGCAATTCAATAAATCCCGACGATGAAGCGAAACGGCTTTATGTTGGTATGAAGTTAATATTGGTAAAATAACGTGAGTCTTATATAAAATAATAACACCGCAGGGGAATGTTTTTTTGTTTTGTTTTGTTATTTTAAATTAAAAGGAAAATCGTTATGTAAGACAAATACAATATAAGAGAACATTTCTTATCTGTTATGTTGGATTTGCAAACAATTCTAGGAAGAACAATTTAACAAATCACAATTTCTAGAAATAAATGTTTTTGATAATATTTTCCATAAAAAATTTGGCTTACCAGTTTGGAAATTTCAAAATCAATTTTAGCTAGCAAACCAGGACATCCCCTTTACTATTACAAATATTTCATATTTTAGTTTTTTTGTCACCAATTTTGAACACCACCGTTATAGTTGACGATAGAAGTTGTCCAATTTACTTGGTTTTGTTTTTTTGATGCATTTTAATTTTATACTTTATTCTTTTATTTAATTTTATTTAAAAATTAAAAATTGGCTGGAAATAGGAATTAATTAGGGTTTAACACGATATAACATTTTTGACTGTGGTCGGGTGGGTGCGCAGCTTACACTCGCTACGCATCCCGAAGACTGTCGTAAGCCCAAAAAATCCATTTTTGGTTTTATTTCATAATATGATTTGTCTATTATATCCCTGTGGGTTAATTCTTGAAAATTAGCAACAAATACAACAGTCTTTTAATTATTTTATAAAAATGTGTAGGTCATTTTACTCATACTGTGTTACTGTCATAAGTTTCTAATACAGTGTCACATTTCTATATTTTTTTATTTTTCTCCGAATTAAGATCATTTATTGAGCTGAAATGCATGTAATCATGAAACATTACTACCTAATAAATAATTATCTAAGTTTTCAAAATACTAATAAACCTTAATTTTATGATCAGCTGAACTTTCAATGTCGATCTCCCAAAAGCTTCAAATTTTGAGATGTGACAGGCTTTGGGACGGGTAGCGACTTGTTTTCTACTACAAAAATTAAAATAATAATAATTTTAAATCCAATAATAATTTTAGCTCCAAAACCTTCCAGGACGGTGTGCATCACGTGAGTTGTTCTGGTCATTAGGCAGCTACGTGATGGGTATAAGTGTATAAGGAGAGGGGGGGGGGGGGAGTTACATACATCCAACGAACCAACACCAATACATACCTGCAACGAACCGACATCCACTTCCGTATTCTAGCTGATGAAGCTAAAACATAAAATACCAAACAATTGAATGTCACGTTGCATATACACCAAATCAATGACTTCGGAATTGTAGCTGACACAACACACAACCGGATGGATGTAACAAAATAACATATCACGTTACCAATTATTACACCGGAAAGTTACCACATATAATATGACCCCATACATTCTGCCTAGTTTGCTAAATTAGGCACGAGTAAAATTTGCCATACATTAAAATTATATTTTAGATTCATTATTATTTTTGTACTCATCCAGATATCATTGTAGAACTTTCACATAATACCACTACATAGGTGTCACTAAATATTTGTTGTCGAAATTTGTATGATATTTTGATGTGTGAATTTTGTAAAGATAAACAAAAACATTTTCGTGTAATTAAAGTGATTATTATTTATTAATACGTGATAATTAAATTGATTTTGACTATCCCCATTTGAAAAACGTCAGAAATATTTTTTTAATGTGTAGTGACATCTAGTGGCAAACGTTCTGTACTTCTTTTTTGACCGTGCTGCCTCTTTCGGAAAACGCTCTGTACTTTTTCAACAATCGTGCTGCATCTTTCGGAAAACATGATCTATTGGGGGTGTTGTTACTTTGAGTGTTTGACGCATGGTGCAGGTCCAGTTGGGGATAAAAACTCAAATGTCAAACATTTACACAGGAATTTTATGTAAAGCAAGCCGTAATAAATTTAAAACCATCAATGGTTTTATTTAACCTTTAAGAGACACACTGGGTTAAATTAACCCAGGTCTTTTTTTTTATTGCTCGCCATTTTGTAACGCGTGGTCCTTGGACCATCGGGCCAGTGGATTAAGGAAGTTTGAGATTCCACCAATATGCCCCCTTAGGCCAACTATAGTGCGTTTATAAAAGCCAAACAGTGAGCGTCGTAAAAACAGATACGGGTAAAAATCACCCAGTGTGTCCCCCCCTTAATGGTTAAGTTTAGTTACTTAATTTACTCAATATTTAACAATTTATAGTTAATATTTTCATAATTAATATAATTTCTGAAAAAAGTCCAATATTAATATTAAAAAAGCTTTTTTTTCAAGCAAAATAGCCAACTCTTAGATTTTACCTCAATTTTACTGTTTTCAAAAAACTCCTATTTCGATTTGCAAAAAAAAAATTTAGTTTTTGCAATGGATGGAAAAATCCATAATACCATCTTAAGGTTCAAATCTTTAGCTTTTCATCGGTCACTTACAGTGTGTCAAAATTTTAGTTTTTGATAAAGATATAAGCATTTAAAAAAAAGACGATTTTTAAAAAAAGGTCCGTTAGGTTTTTATAAATATTTTTGCACCTTTTTATTTTATCGCAACAAAATTATGTTTTTATGTTCTAGGGAAAATTTTCTATCAATTGAAAAAAAATTGATTAAATTTGATCAATTTAATCATGAGATATAAGCTTTCAAAGTATCGCTGGGTAAAAATCACCCAGTGCGTCTCTTACGTCCCTTAAGGGTTAATTTATTAAATTTATGTAAGTGATTGTCGTTTGCAAAGTGTTAATAAATACATTTTAACTTGAATTTGTAAATATTTTTCCATTTTAATTAAAAATAAATTTAACTCTAAATATCGAGCAAAAGGTATGCAAATATAATTTGTGTTGTTTTATAAAGGCAATTAAGTAATATGAGTGCCAGCAATTATACAAATACTAAAATTTATAAAAAAATATTTATATGAAATCGCTTACACACCATCTGAGGATGATCACTGAACTAAACGAAAACACGTCCTATACGTGGCGTCAATAAAATTAAATATGTCAAATGAAAGAATTTGACGAGCACAATAATTTATTCATGAATTAAAATAAGTCTGATGAGCAAAGTATGCTTGCAAAAGACACATCGTCGCTCATGGCCGGTCTCCACTTGTATATTTTTCTCTTGACAAAAAAAAATTCTAGTCCAATATCTTTCTCGTGACAATTTTTAGTACATTTTGCAAAATACATACATACACAAAAATGGATTTGAGCATGCGCATTGAAATGTTGTCAAGAGAGGAAAAGATTAGAATATTTCAATATTCAATATTTTTGTATCATGACGTTGGGCCGGTTGAGCATAATTTGTATTTTATGCTCAATTTCTTGTTTATTTTTTGGGAAAATTTTAGCTTCTTAATAAATTTTAGGTGAAAAAAAAAAAAATTGTGTTATAAAATTAAAACATAAATAATAAATTGTGGAATATAAATATATCACGCCAAAAATTCTATTAATCGAAAAAGGAACCAAATTCAAATTTTGGAATGGGTACGAAGGGCCGAATTTCAAAGGGCCGAAAGGACCGAATGGGTCGAAGGGCCGAATTTTTTTGTTTATTTTTTTTTTTGTTTTTAGAAATATAGGGCCGATTATTTTTTTTTTTTTCAGACCATTTTATATTCGTAAGAGTGAAGGAAAATTCTATTTAGACGAATAAAATAATTTCATTGTGATTTAGTGATGTAAATTAGTGAATATTAAACATTCGGCCCTTCGACCCATTCGGCCCTTCGACCCATTTCGGCCCTTCGACATTCCGCCCTTTGATATCATTCCCAAATTTTTTCTTTTTTTCATAGAGAGAAATTTGTTATATTCTTTATGTTAGTAGTTCTACAAAAAATGTCATGAGCCGAATGTCATTTATTTTTTGTCAAGAAAAATATTCTCTCTCTCTATAGTATATTTTGTCAAGCGGTCTTTTTTATGCTATTTTTTTTTGTGCGATTACGCATAAAAAACCGCACAAAAACAGGTTTGACTGTACTGTAGATGTCTTTTAAATGGAATTCTTCGTTAAAACAATGTTTAGCAGATACAACTGGGGCTGCAACCATACTAAAATTTTAAGGGTAGATTTTGATGAATTAATCATTTTTGTTAATAGGAAACGTTGTTACTAAAAATTGAAATCGTCCAGGATTGTTTTTTTTTGTTCTACATAAAGGTGCTATTCCATGGGAATATTTTACTGAATAGTAAAATTAAAGGAAGAAAAAATATTTATTTCCTAGATGGGGGAATGAAACAAAAAACTGAATCAGTAAAAAATTATTTGTGTATGTAGTTATGACACTCCTCTAAAAAGTATCAAATCGAGAACTTTTTATAGGAGTGTCACTAACCCACGTACATAAAATTTGTGTATGATGAAAAATAATTCTCGCACACACTAAAAATTTTAAAAGGATTATGATTAATATGTATTGTATTATTTGGATCTGATGTGATTATTAATAATATTGAATTTATTAGATAATTTTGAGACGAGAAAATAATCGAATAAATACTAAATTACTAATGCCCGATTCCAGAACAAAGCAGCAATTCGCCAGTTAAATAATATTTCCTCTCTTCCTTCTTTTGTGAAATTGCAATTTGTTTCATAATTCAAAATCAATGCCTACCTGATTATATTTCTTTTTTACATGAACATTTTAACGGTAGAATTAAATATTTGACTTTTTAATATCGATTAAATAAATATTTAATTCTCCGTGTAAAATGCTCATGTAAAAAGGAAATTTAATAAGGTAGGCATTGATTTTGAATTGTGAAACAAATTGCAATTTCTTATAAGAAGGAAGAGAGAAAATATTATTTAACTGGCGAATTGCTGTTTTGTTCTGAAATCGGGCATAAATACTTCATTTTTTTTAGCAATTATTGGTTATGCTTTTGTTTAATGTCAAATTTCCCCTTTTGCTATAAAACAATAATAAAAAACACATGAAGTTTGTTTCATCAAATTTTCATTCCGTAAATTTATTTGTACGTGGGGAACGTGACAATTTTGAATCATCAACAAATGGAATTTAATCAACAAATCGAGATAAATTAAAATGAGTAAATAGAACTCTGCAGCTAGATTTGCGTTATGTTGCACACCTCACTGGATTTAAACACGGTGGACTAACCAATTTAAGTTCGAGCCTATTAAATGTTGACCTGGATAAAGATTTGCGTATTCGATGCTCAGATTAGGAGGCACACTAAACGACCGGCAAATCATTTATGCCGCGAAAAATTCTCATGTCGCTATCGAAATTTTTAAAAACATGGAGACTTCTTATTCTAGTGTAAATCGTGCTTGGCTTACGAGGAAATCAGTTCTTCCTAAAATTCTACTGTTGTGTATCCAGTGCCATCAGACCAGTAATATGAGCAATGTCCGTGTTCGTTACATATTAAGGATAATCAACTTACAGACATCGAGATACCAAATATGAAGAAAATCCATTGAGCGGCGCGAGCTTTACTTAATTCAAAAGATAATATTCCAGAATACTGAAAAGAGGGAAAAGAGGAACTACGCGATGTAATCATGTCCGAGACATTCTTTAACTTTGTATCCCATGGTGAAAAAGTCGTTGAGCATTTCAGTAATAGGAATGGAGTTTAGTTAAATTTGAAAAAATGTGGCGCCAACATTTCTTACAAAAGATGAAACCACAATTTTTACCCCCACTCTGGCCTGTAACCCATATAATAGCGAGCGACTAGAAATTCGTGTGAAAGAGTGGCGAATCGAGCTAGACCCTGCACCATTAAAATCAAAACTGGATAAATCGATTTCAGAAAAAAATAACGTTTCTCAAGACACGACTATTACGACACATGATTCGATGGCCGACGATTAAATAGCAACGAATGATGAAAATTTTAACCGAAACACGCTTAGTTTGGATACTACGATTACGTTAAGTAATTTAGTTTTATAATTGGAGCATGAGTACGATTCGGACGGTTTATTCTGTTTTTCAAACGATACTTATTTTATGGAACCTAACTTATTGCATAAGAAATTAAATTGAATAAGTTAGGTTACACAAATAAGTATCCGTTTGGAAAACAGCCATAGATTCATTGTTGTCCCAACCAAGGTCACTATCGGGAAATTTATCCGACGAATTTGAAGAGTGAATGAATTAAATTTATTACATATCTCTAAATTGTATCATTAAAACTAATAAATTTTATCGATTATAAATTCAAATGTGGTTTTAAATTGAAATCGGTCGTTTACATTTAAATTCAATTTATGTAATTAATTTCCAATTCATGACATGTTTTAAATTTTTTCCTTAGTGAAACTCTTCCCTTTATCTCGCTTAGTATGTTCGATGAGTTTCCCCATCCTCCATCAATGGTCTCAACAGCAAAGGTGACGCAATTTAAGAATGCACATACAAGCATACATTGTCAAAGTTACAATTCACTTGTACAACAAGAAATAATTTAGATTTTTTGTAGGTTAAGTTACAATTGCTGTAAAAAGTCCCCTTCAAACTTTTGCTATACAAAAAATAAAAGAAAACACCTTGTCTTTGTCTATTATATGGTACTGGTTTCTTTTTTCTCTTTTTTGCGTATTTTACTAATCAGTAAAATATTTCCATGGAATACCACATTCATAAAAAAATGTCATTTAATCAGAATCTATCCTGCTTATTTTTTGGCATAGTTGGTTGATTAAACACTTTAATGTCTTTTTACCATGTTACCTCTAGAAGGTTGTTCCCGGGACAAATTTACCTACATTTTTATAAAACCGACTCTCGGGATTTTCATCATAAATCGCGGCAATTTTTAATTTATAATTTTCTCAAAATTTATTCAATTTTTTCAGTCAATTATTTCAAAATTGTTTTATTCTTTTTGAATAATTTTTTTACATTAAGTGTCATCTTTGTCAAATGAAATCTTCGTAACATTCAAAAATGCATCCTTCCTTTTTCTATCAAAGATGCACTAAGGAAGTTGTTTTATTCAAAATTTGGAGACTATGGAGAAGAATTTTTATTTTTAATGAAACTCACCCAATTTCCAAATACAACCACAGAGGGTAATAAACTACATTTATAGGCTATCGAATAATTTTACTAAACTCGGCAATTTGGAAAAGGATCAAAGCTGAGGCTGAGGAGTTGGTGGGATTGGCGTATTGGCAACATTCTCTAAGTGGCTGTTTCATTGGTACAAAGACGCTTTTTATGGAAGAGCCAAAAAGTTGGGACCATATTGCATTGAGCGTTTTTATTGGAAGAAGAGCTCAACAATTTATTTTTGAGCTGATTGATTGTAAGGAGAAAACTGAGCGGTCGCGTAAGAAATGGGAACGGTTCCTTGTTTCCCTTATTAGCGGATCATTGTGTCTATAGAAACGAAACTTCACCAAAAAATGAGCTTTAAACGTTCGCCACAGTATCCTCAGCCTTCGTTTGATTGCAGAGGTCACGTTTTCTGAGATTTTTCAAACCAAACAGTGAAGGACGCGGGTTCTCTTTGCATTTAATAAAAATTGCCTCACTGGTCAACAGAATAGGTAAACTTTCAAGACTTAATTTTAAGTATTTTTTTTATTTATCCTGAAAATACATTTCTTGCACCCGATTTTTTTTTATAGATTGGCAATGTGAAAAATTTACTGAAATTTCAAAATTCATCAAGTAAAACTATAATAAAATGAAAGACATTTAAGTGGCTACATCTAAAGGAAAGTGTTGAGTCTTTGGGTCATCCTGTGAAAACCCAACTTCACCTCTTTCAACTTTAGCAAAAAAAATGTTACAGAACATCTATTGTCCAGTCAGAAAACAAATTAAAGAATGGTTTAACATCGTGGGTAATTAATTATAAACAATACAGAATCATTAGAAAACCGAATTTCAATTTTCGAAAGAAGATAAAAATGTATTCAAAAAATTATGTTTCGGGTTTATCGCTTCCTAAATACCGATAAATAGCCTAATAATAATAGGCTAATATGGTATCCCTATGGTTAATCGCTGAGTCGTACGGTACCACAAAATTTGATAAACTTTAGATTGCTTCGTTAGCTCTGTTTTTGTACTGAATATTGTACGTTGGCCCTCCCAGTTCCAACCCCGGAGTCTTACCTAAGCCATCTTATCATCGACTGACTAAAGTTCACCTGGCGCATAGGTTTAGTTAGGTATTCGTTCCACTATAATGCAAGCAAGCACTGCTCCTGTGTCGGAGTCGGAGCTGAAGCCGAACATTTTTCCCGAATTCCACAGCCCTTGGAGAAAAGAGTCCAATTTTATATTCTACCTAAATCAAATTCAGATTTTGCCGATATCGAAAAACCCGATATTATGCACCTAAACTATTTATTTTTATCCATTTGTACAGATATTGAGTGAAGTATGTAGATTCACTGTTATTAATAATTTTGAAAAGTTTATAGATTTCAAATCAATATTTCATAAATTGTAAAGTAATGTAAACTAATTTAAAACTTCCTGCTAAACACTTGATCGAATTTGATTTATTTTAGTTTGTAAAACTAAAAAAAAAGTTGTATTATTACGATATTTAAGCACTATAGTACATACAAATTAAACTTTTATTTTTAAAATAAATCAAATCCAATCAAAAAGTATTTTAAACAAAGTGCATACGTTTATTGAACCTCGATAGAAATAGAAAACTATATACAAACAAAATGTTATTGTAAATTTGTAATAAATAGGAAATCCAATTATTTTTCTATCAATTTACATTTCCATTTCATTTAAATAAATCGCGTACTATAAATAATAATAATTATTATGATTAAGATCAAATTGCAAATTTATATGTTTTTAGATTGTAATCCGTCTCTCATCTATAAACATGTTGCAATTACATTGGATTGCAATTATAAAATATGGTTTGGTTGTTATCGTGAAGTGGTAACGGCGGCATTTCAACATGTAGATAAGTGTCGGTGGGAAACGCATAATTTTTTATTTGATTTCACCTTACTTACATATACATACCATACCATTCACATATAATACCTTGATAATATCATTGCGCGATATAAATTACACCACAACCTTGTTTAAGAAATAAGCAAATCTCTTGTAAATATTTCACACAAATATTTACATATATACTCGCGTATAGTATATAACCTTAACAGATAATCTTAAGTTACCATACCACGTCTATAAATACGCGCGAGAAATGATTTGATTTCGATTTTAATGAGTCTGATTTTCTCATTTGTGGCTGCACGGTTTTATATACCAATATAAATGATATACGCGATTGAATAATCGATTTGATTTGATTTCAATCAATCAATAATAATGTTAATTGAATTGGAATTTATTTTTGTGTTATAAATAAACACAATTTTTATGGAATTCGTAATGAGGTGCTATACATTGTCGCTTATAGGTAATTACTCTACAACTATTAGTAAATCGTATTTATACGTTAAATAAAATAAAATTGAAATTATTAAGAGTTTAATATGTGTTGCGTATAATTCGCTAATACTTAACTACATGGTTGCTTTCTAATTATATAAAGTAATCAAAAGTCTAATTAGCAGCAACTCAGTTACTATAGCCTGATGAGATTGACTGGAAACAAATTAAATTTTTCTCCAACGAAGTATTCTACAAACGCGAATGACAAATGGAAGATTTGCCTTACGTGGTATTCCTGTCATTTAAAGGCTCACGCGCAGTAAACAAAAAATCAATTAAACCAGTTTGTTGCAATATGTAAGATTTGTGATCGACTATGTTTCGAACATGACTCCACATTTTCCGATAACTGTTCCAAAGTTCTGGTGTGTAATAATTGCTATGTATCGCTGAAAAAGTTTGGTATTCCATTATTTTCAAAATCGAATGGTTTTGTTCATCCGAAACGACATGCCACGACTTCCATCCATGGCGATAAGGAGACGATAATTATTACATAATTGAGCCGTTTATTTTGAAAGTGGCCTAAATCCATTTTTCAAAAAAATCAAGTTAATGATAACAATAGATAAATAACAGTATAATCTTTCTAACGGTAAATAATTTATTGGCAAAACAAAAAAAAATTTATCTCTAACACCTGTGCAAAAAATAAGAAAATTCAAAATCCCATATGTTTCAACAAAATATGGACTGAAGCCACTTTCAAAATAAACGGCTAAATTAATGATAATTATTGCATAAACGTGCATATAAAGCGAAAAAAAATTCCAAATTAAGTTATTTGGTGGGGCTTGTGAATAAACGCACTGTCGAAACGTTGTTAACTTTTTTGATTCAAACACCGCTATATGAGCAAAAATCCAAGTGAATGAACCGTTTTTCTCAGAGATGGAAGTTGTTTCGACCTACCAAGAGGATTTGAGCGAAGCAATTGACATCGACGAAGCTTAACAGCGCAACAACAGACCCTTTCTTGGAATGGGGATATAGATCTACCGGATAGAATACTGTGCCTCAAAGCATTATACTATAGTGACGAGCATCCCGAGGGACTTTTTTCCGTCCATCTATCTCGATCAATTTCGAACATTTAAATAAGGTGTCCGAGCGACGCCATTCATGATGGCAATGAGAGAACTGCGCAGATCCGAGCCCCATATCATTTATTATACATGGTAATGTAGATTATGAGTCTGCGTACACGGGATGCACTTACGGTAGTTTTCAAGTTTATCAGTAAGGACACCAAGGTAACCCAAGCACAAATCGAGCCTGTATTTACCACGATTCGATAACTTGGTAAGCCAACATTTTTTCTCACCATGGACGCCAATGAGATCGGGTGGCCAAAGCTAATGCACTTGCTCTACAAATTTAAAAATAATGCAGTAGATATTGATGAAAACGCTTTATCTTCATTACAATATTGAAGCGCTTTATTTTCATAAGCTTATGGACGTGATCATTACCATTTTTCAAATAAAAACCGATATTACATTCGGTACTAATTACGTGCGCTATTTCTTCAAACAGATTGAGTTCCATCACCGTGGCAGTCTACACGTATATATGTTAATCTGGCTGTGGCTATAGCTCAAATGAATCGCCTAGTCTACAGCGTCATAAGCATAGTTTTACTTGTTACAAGAAAATTAGCAACACAGCAGCTCAAAAGTGCCGCTTCGAAGCACATTTTATGCCCAGTCGCTCAACTGTCATTCTCGTGCCTATGGACAAAACTGACGCGCGACGAAAACCTAATGCTAACATATATAGTCGCTTGTGGAAAGTACTTGAAGGGAAAGGTTACACCGATATCGATCACTTCCGAGAACACGGTATACATTCAGACGAATTTAACCTGGACCTACTGCGTGCTGGTATCTCAAGACCGAAAGTTTTCTCTGCAAACGAGAACCAGCTAATAAATGAATTAATCCTTTCAATCTATTCCTACTCACCGGACCTGGCTCGAATACAGATATACAATTTATCATTGAAGAATATTCGTGCGCTACTGCGCTCCATACATCGTAGAGTATGTTAATAAGATAAATTGGTGCATTAGCTATGTTCAACGTAAAATCATACAGACCAAGGACGAATATCTCGAATTTGATATCGTTTGAAAACTAAGTGTCGATATGCTCAACACATTCAAGATTACAAGTCAGGAGGCAGCGTGGTAAGCAGTAGTAAGCACCTGACTACCTACAATGTTTATCGAAACATTATGAGAACGGTTCGAAAGTTCTCATTACATTAAGCGTTGATTTCTGCCTCTAAGCAATACATTTTGGAAAAAGTTAACATTCCTACACAACTTCGGATTTTTATGAAAATTGGCACAATGAAAATAGGCTTAATCACGATTAGTTTTACATAATTTTTTTTTTCGAGGGAGTGATTGGTACACCAGATATTTATTTATGTATTTTACCAACTTTAAAAAAAAAACTGGTTACAATTTAAAAGATTACTTAATACTACAATAGGTAAAAATACAAAAATTAAACAGTTTACCAAAAATCACAAAGAAAATCAGACATCAAAACCTTGAACGATTCTCTTGACAAATTTAAATCAAAAATCGATCGTACTTTATTAAAAGCAATCGAGACAATAAAAACAGGTACATTCCTAGATAAATTACTGCTCCGTATTGGCAATTTAAGAACAAAATCCCCGCTTGATCGTAACATATGTGTTGGAACGTAAATAGAAAACAAATCAAGAATCGCAATACCATTAATCCTACAAACGAGGAGATCACGAACAAAAGTGGCACACGTCGCAATTCTACGAATAGAGAGAGGTTTCAATCTTAAAAGTTTACAACTTCCCCTATAAGGAGGAAGAATATAATTGGGAAGATTATTGTCCCTCGGCAATCTACGCTTGGCATATTTTAAAAACTGTTTTTGAACCCTTTCAATAAGATCCGAAGGTTCTTGATAAAATGGGTTCCAAATAACTACGCCATACTCCAATTGCGAACGCACTAACGAAATATACAAGATTCTAATCGCATAAGGATCCCAGAAGTCTTTAGAGAATCGTTTAACAAGCCCTAACATGGAAAACGCCTTAGAAACAGTGCCCTGTATATGAATGATACCCAAATCCTTGAAAGTTTCCACTTTCTCCATTCTATGGTCATTAAGAAGCAATTCGTAGTTAAAGTTCAAATCATTCCTTCTACGGGAAAATCGCATTGTTTTACACTTCTTAGTATTCAATAATAAATTATGACAAGTACACCAATTTGTAAAATCCGATAAATCAGATTGTAAATCCACTGCATCCTGAATATTCGAAATAGTTTTAAAAATTTTAATATCGTCAGCATATATGAAAATTTCAGAATACTTAATACAGTCAATCACGTCATTAATAAATAAAATGAATAAAAGGGGACCCAAATGGCTTCCCTGGGGAACCCCTGACGTTACGTGAATCAATCTAGACGTGTAATTCCCAATCTTAACGATTTGAGTTCTACAATCTAAGTACGACTTAATCCACCTAATAGGTAGACTATTACACTCCAAAGACTCTAATTTATCCAACAGTAGTTTGCGATCAAGTTTGTCAAAGGCCTTGCTAAAATCTGAATAAACAACCTGTACATCCTTCCCCAATTTGAAAGCAGTTGAAATAAAATTGGCCAGTAAAAACAAATTAGTAACAGTTGATCTGCCAGGAAGGAATCCATGTTGATTAGATTAAATAAGCCTACGAGTATAAAAAAAATAAAATCCTTGACTAATTTTTCAAAAAGTTTCGGTAAAACGGATAAAATACTAATGGCTTGGTAATTTTTAATATCACTTCTGGAGCCCGATTTAAATACTGGTTTAATTAACGAGCATTTCCAGAGGTTCGGAAAGTATCCTAGATAGTAGATTTTAAAAATACGAATTTATTACATGGAATGGTGTCTGTACTAACATAGTTGTTGTGGTTTGAATTTTTGATAATTTTATTAATATTAGAGATATCTGGTGCCGAATAGCCAAATTACAAAATATTGATTTCATCATAATAAGGGGAAATTCTTCAAAATTAAAAATGGGACATTTTTAGCTATTTTTGCAACTAAAAAATAAAAAAACGAGAAATAATGGAAACGGGGGACATAATTCTGGAAAAAAGGGAAACATTATTTAAAAATATTTCGGAAAATGGGGAATTTATTGCTATTTCTAGTAACATATTCTGAAAAAGAGCCAGGGCATATTTTGGAAAAAATGGGGGGAAATTCTTTAAAAATAGTTTTTAAAGGGAGAATTTACTGGACTTAAGTTCACTTTCCTATACAACTTGCGACTTCGATGAAAATCGGCTCAATGAAATTAGACTTATTCGTGAAAATAAATTCCGCTGTACAACAATAGATGTCACTAACGCAAGAATGTTGTAAATATCAAAGACTCAAAAAAACAACAATGTTACTGACGTTACCATTAACATAGTTAGTGAAGGCTAACAATTCTATATGGCAAGTTGGGATTTTTAAATTCTAAATATATCGTTTACCAATCACTTACGCGAAAAAAAATTTGATTGGTATCACAAATATTGTGATATAAATCCGAAGTTGTGTAGGAAAATGGACTTAAGCCTATATTTTTAGATCTGGGAATTCTAGCGGGTTTTGCATCAAATTATAAAAAATTAATTCGAGTTTGATTACATATAGTATATCGAAGAGACACAAATGTACTCAATTGACGATTGTAAAAGTAAGAAAAGCGCCTCTTACGGAAGATAGAAAAAGTGGACTGGATACATACAAATTGCAACGCAACCATAGTAAATATGTTATCAGCGCTTCGGCGGAAAATAGAAAAAATGAAGCGGATACATAAAAATCGAGACCCTCCAATCGTCAATAGATTTGAGGTCCGTTTTATGTTCAATGCTTAATCAGTAACCCTCCAGTTTTATTTACCCTTCCTGTAATAAAGCTGGGCGACCTATGGGCGACTTTGCCTTCCCAGCAACTCGTACGAGTAAAATCAAAACAGTAGACGTAGCAGGGGTAGGAATATACGGGAGTGGGACTGCTCTCTCGAAGTCATTGGGTAGCAATGCAACCGTCTTTCTAGCAGAAGTAAATGCTATAGTAAACATCTATGAGGGAGAGCAATGAGCCCAGATAGTATATATAAGAGCCTGAATATTGACCGGAGGTGGCTGAATGCCCACAAGTCCCTTCAACAATAATAATAATCTTCAAACGTAAATGATTCTACATATTATACGCGAAATAATACAAATAATTCCACTTGTACATTGTCATAATAAAGGACATAATATTCAAAATTGTATTAAAAGACAAGTGAATGAAAAGAAACGATTAACTGAACAGAACATAGTTACTAGCTCTCCTCCTGATACAGGAAACTTGCAGGGATCCGAACAGTTGGGTTCTCCTCGACGGATCCAAACAAGTATAACATCACTGTTTATTCCAAACCAACCATTTCAAAATTTTCTGAACTTATTTTTCAAAATTCTAACTTTCAATTAGCAAATACCGATTCACCGACTTATCAAAAACATTACAATATTTGAACTTTTAAAAATTCTGACACTGATTCTAGTCCCAAGATGTTTATAACTAACTAACTTTGCAACATAATCCAAATAAAATTTTGTATTTCTAAATAGATACTGGTACAGATCTAAGCATAGTTGAAATAGAAATTTTGGATCAAAATTAATTTTATTATCCCGAATCTAAATGCACAGTATCAGGAATCTCGAACGGTCCTTTTGAGATGATTGGTTTAACTGCATTATAATCAATATTTTCAGATTTCATCTCATGTAAACAAAACGTCCAGGTTGTTTCAAATGATTTCCCAATATAATATTTCCGGTATACTTTCAACAAAATTAACAATTCCAGCTCGCACAGAAACTTATGTTAAAATAAAATTTTCATCGGCTAATAATTTAGAACAAATTTGTTATTCCAAAGAAGTTCCCCTGGAGTATTTATTGCAAATTTTAAAAATTGAAGATAACTCTGCACTTGTCAGTCTATAGCAAATTCGAATGAGTACGCTGTTGAATTAAATTCCGATCTAAATAGTTTGATTAAATTAAATTGTATAAATCCCAATATCAAAAATCGTTCATCATTACTAGGAGATAAGTTGTCCGTGACTTCTCATCAAATTAGCACAATACCAAATTCTAATCCAATATTTTGTAAGCCATATCGACAACCAGTAGCTGCAAAAAGCGAAGTCAATAAATAAATTTCTGACTGAAAGCTGATGGTATAGTAGAAGATTCGAAATCTCCATGGAATTTTCCGTTATTGTGTGTATCGAAGAAATCAAAGACTAATGAGAAGAATTGCGGATTGTACAGTTGATTATAGGAAATTAAACGACGTCACTATTCCAGATGTATTTCCATTACCTAATATCACAGATATTCTAGATAGATTAAGTCGTTCTCATTACTTTTCCACAATACACATTACTCGTGGAAACCATCAGGTTCCTATCGATCCAAGAAACTGCGAAAAAACAGCGTTTAGCATGAAATCCGAACATTACCAGATTTCTCGTATGAGTGTGGGACTTCGTAATGCTCTGAGTACTTTCCAATGGTTGATGAATATTGTGTTATGTAGGCTCAATGGGTTAAAATGTTTATTGTACCTTGATGACGTCGTGATTTATGGTAAAATTCTTAATGATCACAACCAAATCTTATTTGATGTATTTTTTAATCTTAGAAACTTTAATTTAAAAGTAAATCCTGAAAAATGCCAATTTATTAGCAAGGACATTTATTATCTAGGGCATTTAATAACTCAGTCAGGCATTAAACCAGATCCAACGAAAATTGATACAGTTAACTATTATCGAATGCCAAAAGCAGCTGGTGATGTAAAATCATTTCTTGGTCTCATTGGATACTACCGAGAATTGTGTCCCAATTTTTCTAAAATTTCTAAGCCATTGACGGACCTTTTAAAAACGGATGTAGCTTTTGTAAGGCATGTGTTCTGCGATGAAGCATTTACAAAAATGAAAGAATTATTATAAATCCTCCGGTTTTACAATTCCCTGATTTCGTTAAGGAATTCATAATGACGTCCGATGCAAGTGACATTGCGATAGGCTCAGTTTTGTCTCAGGAGACAAACGGTACTGACTTACCGATCGCTTACGCCAGTCGTGTTCTGAATCGTGCCGAGAAAAAGTATGCCACAATAGAGAAGGAACTTCTAGCGATAATCTGGGCTACGGAACATTTTCGTCCTTATATGTATGGTAGAAATTTTAAAATTGTAAACATCTAGGAGCGCACCAATGCGTTTATAGAAGCTTCAAAAGTTTAAGAAATTTTTACTATTTTCCGAAAATGTATGCAAACATTGAAAACTATGTTAAAAATTGTCCATTTTGTCAGAAAAATAAGTTTTCAAAATAAAAATGTTCCAATGAAAATCACAAGTACATCGTCAAAAACGTTTGAAAAAATATTTCTAGATATCGTTGTTTCTAGTCCGGAATCCGAAACTGTCGCTACGGGTTACATTCAATATTTTATTTGTATATTCGGTTGTCCTAAATCAATTTTAACTGATCAAGGGTCAAATTTCATGGGAAAATTGTTTAAACAGATTTGCAAACTGCTAAAAATTCAAAAATTAAATACAAGTGCGTATCATCCGCAATAATGGTGCACTTGAGTGTAGCCATAAAACCTTAGTTAAGTTTCTTCGGGATTACGTTGAAAATGATCCACTTGATTAGGATTCTTGGGTTAATTTTCATATAATACCACACCGTATACATCCATTGAATTTATGCCATTTGAATTAGTTTTTGGTTATATACTAAATATTCCTGATTCAATTTCTAAAAATATTGACCTTCTATACAATTATATGATGATTATTACTAAATTGAAGTTTATGACAAAAAAAATGGAAACCTGACAACAGAAGAGTTTATATACTAAAAAGTGTAGGTGAAGTTTGATTGCCATTAACCAGTATTCGTAGAAATAGGTACGCAGATCTGACTATGATAAGGTGCTCAGTAGGATTTCATGAATATTTGTGCCAAACGATATTTTTGTGCGACCCTCAGGGGCTGAGATTTTTATTTTACCAAATTTCCCTATATCAAAAAAATGTGTAGCTGGAGTTTGATGGCCATTGACAGGTAATCAAAATTGATATAGGGAAATTTGTTAAAATAAAAATCTCAACCCCTGAGGGCCGCGCAGAAACATCGTTTGGCACAAATATTCATGAAATCCTACTGAACACCAAGGCATAGTCAAATATGCGTGCCTATCTCTGCGATTACCTGTCAATGACCATCAAACTCCAGCTACACATTTTTTTGATATAGGGAAATTTGTTAAAATAAAAATCTCAACCCCTGAGGGTCGCGCAGAAATATCGTTTGGCACAAATATTCATGAAATCCTACTGAACACCAAGGCATATCCAGATAACAAACGACAAAATCATTATTTTTATCAAATTTTGCTAAAAATGTAATATGCTGCTACAATTTTGGCTGTTGTAAGGTTTTTTGTCAGTTTGTCATAAACTTCGCACCACCTGATTATTTCTATGATCTTAACTATAAACTGCAGCATATAACAATAATATGTAATTTCTATAATTAAATTTTGTGTATAATATCAGCTCAAAGTACCAAGGCATATACACATATCTCAAAAGACAACCATAGGTCGTCTTTTGTTAAAAGGAGGGAGTGAAGGTGTTGAAGGATGTTGTCCTTCTCTAGACAATATTTTTCACTGATGGAATTTGGGACCTTTTTATGTATTCTAGTAATATTCCATGAGATGTTATCATTAGGGCTTTATGGACTTATATCTGGAGATTTAGACTCAATATGTTTTTTTGTCCTTATCTAATTTATATCCCCAACAACTTCTCTCCCCCTTATTTTAGTGGTGTTATATGCCCGAGCTGGAAGTTCGTATACATCAAGTAATCGTGTACACTATTTGCCCAGAAACAATTTATTTAAAATTCGGCATGAAATGTAAAACATTAAAGATTTTCAGTTACACATAACACACAAACAAAACAAGTTTGCTAATTGTGTTAACGAATTCTCGAGAATCATAATATAAATTGTTTGTTTTGTCGTTGATACCTATATTGAATATAATATGAATCCATTTTAAACAAGCAGCAACACCGCCTACATTTGTTAAAAATAATCGCCTATATTTGCACTGTTATTAAAAATAAATTGAAAAATCGCGACTACAATGAGAAGACATAATATAGTAATTTAATTTGTATAGAAATTTTTATAAATAAAAATCGAAATTTTAATTAATGTGACCTTTACTGTTACAATATTTAGAAATTCGTAATTAGTTTGGTATGTAAAGGAAAATATTCAACTTCTTAATAATAATAACAACACAAAAAATTGCATTTTTTAGGCTTCTTGTATATTAAACCCATAAGCCTAGTTAAAATAATACACAGAAGAATGTGTAGACTACATTATTTTAGGAAAATTCAACATCACTTTTCATTTCGGTAACAACAAGTGAAGCAAAAAGCCATAAAAATATGTTATGTACATGAACTCTCTTCACTATACATTGTGTACTATAGAAAGGTTCAACTATGCATCAAAAACTTAATGAATTTTCCCATTATACAAATCGTACAATAAATAATGATTTCAACATGACTTCATTTTCATGTATATTGCATAGTGAAGTGAGTGCTATTGAACTTGAAGTAATTTAAATGTAATTATAAAGAAAAAAAATGTAATTTACCATTATATAATTGCACCTTTGAAAAATTGTGTAATGAAATCAGAAGAAATATTTTTATTATGTGTATTGCTGCATTCACATAAAGTAGGTATTCATAAAAGATGAGAGATTTTTTTTCTTTTTGTAATAAAATTGTTAATTTAATTACAACCAGTCATTATTTACAAAACGTCTTTATACTCTGACACAAATACCCTTTAACCCAATGCTTGGAGTGTGTGTGTATGTATATTCAATTACATTACATATTGTAATTATATAAATTTTAATAACGAAAAGCTTTTGTTATACATTTTTTGTATTTTCTTTCCTCAATCGATCAAACTTTTATTTGTATGTATGACACGCCTATATTATATGGAAAAGCTACCGTATGTCGGATATTAAAGGTATTAACAATAATCAAATAATAATAATATCTACAGCACACAAAATCTATTAATCAAAATATATAGTAAAAGGTTGACTTGCTATTGAATGATTATGAAAAGCTGCGCGATGAATTTATATTGTACGAGTGGAAAATAAATTTGTTAACAAATTAACAAAATGTAAGAGTATTATATAGATAGGTATAAAAAGTCGATTTTTCATTCCTTGATGCGTGACAAACTGATTTTGTACTAGTTATACATACTGTGAAAAATGATCAGAAAATTTTAAATTAGTTTACTAAATAAGGTTTACAACAGGCCGTTGTTCTAAATACCATTTGATTGCTAATTTTCAATAATTTAATTTTTTTTTTTGTTTCCTTAAATTTAATAACAGATCAACGCTTTGGCGTTAACATATTAATCGACAATGTTTGAAAATTTAAAAATTTAATATTATCCATTTCTAAGAAAATCGACAACTTAAAATTTTCTTTCATTGAGCAATACCTGACCTTCATATTCTATGGTGTACATTAATCATGCTCAACCGCTGAAATTTCATGTTGGGTTTATCTATTGAAATAACGTTTATTCGAAAAAGTGATATCTCAAAACTTTCTTCTATCGACAAATATACTATGATTTTTTGATAGGCCTACGTGTACTTTAATCATAATCAACCGTTAATATTTGATGTTGGGTTAATCTATTGAAATAATGATTATTCGAAAACTCGAAAAATTGGATCTTATCCGTATCTCAGAAAATCGATATCTCAAAACTTTCTTCTATCGGCAAACATGTCACTATGATTGTCGTTATGATTTTTGTTAATCGTTATTCCAATAGGTAAAACCAATATGAAATTTTAACGGTTGATCATTGTTAAAGTACATACATAGGCCTATCAGAAAATCATAGTGACATGTTTGCCAATAGAAGAAAATTTTGAGATATCGATCTTAGACATGCATAAAATCCAATTTCTCAAGTTTTCGAATAATCGTCATTTCAATAGGTAAACCCAATATGAAATTTCAGCGGTTGAGCATAATTAATGTACACCATAAAATATCAAGATCAGATTTGCTCAATGAAAGAAAATTTTGAGATGTTGATTTTCTTAGATATGGATAATATTAAATTATTAAATTTTCAATCTTGATAAATTTGGTCTATTTGGATTTTTTTAAATTTAGCATTAAATTCAAATATTTGATTTGAATGAACCCGAGTAACCAAAAATGGTGATCACAAAATTTTAGAACAATTTGTCACAAAATGTAAGTTCCTTTTTGTCACAAAAAAAGTTGACAATTTGGAGCTCATTTATGCGGGTATTTTGTGACAAAATTTACGTTGATTTTACCACCCAAAAAAAAAAAAAATTTTAGTCACCAATTTGTCACAAAATGTTAGTCCTTTTTTGTCACAAAATAAATTGACAATTTGGAACTTATTTTTGTGGGTATTTTGTGACAAAATGAATGTTGATTTTACTACCTAAAAAAAAAATTTTAGTCACCAATTTGTCACAAAATGTTAGTTCCTTTTTGCCACAAAAAAAGTAGACAATTTGGAACATATTTATGTGGGTATTTTGTGACAAAATGAATGTTGATTTTACCAACCAAAAAAAAAAAATTTTTAGTCACCAATTTGTCACAAAATGTTAGTTCCTTTTTGCCACAAAAAAAGTAGACAATTTGGAACATATTTATGTGGATATTTTGTGACAAAATATATGTTCATTTTACTCCCAAAAAAAAAAAGATTTTGATCATTTTCGATTTGGTGAATTTTTAATTCGCTAAGTCACTACGTTCTTGCCTCATACTTAATGTATGAAGTTGGAATTTTATTTTTGTACATAGTTTGTTTGTGCGAGCTTATCAGTACGAAACCAAACTTAGAAAACTCAAGGAAAGTTTTCATTTTTTAGAGTCGATACATTTTGTATTGACTTAGAGTCGATACATTTTGTATTGACTCTCGGCTCGGGTTAAAGTACGGGGGGGGGGGGGGGGATTTTGATATTTCTACATTTTTGGTAGATGTTTTTTTTTAAATAAATAATAATAAAAATATCAAATAAACCATACAACGGAATATTTTTTACAAAATTATTTAAGTAGGGTCAAAAAAAAATTTCTTTCGCATAATTGCATCAATAAACCAACAAATATCCACAAAATTGTTGATAATTAAGTGATATTATAAAAAACTATCGAATTTGTGGTTATAATTTCAACAAATAGTTCATAATTAGTTCCACAGTTAAACCACCAATTATTCAGAAAATATCGAGAAATATTTGACTTTATTACCATAAAAAAATTGTCGAATTTGTGACTAAATTTTCAACAAATATTTCAAAAATATTCCACCAAAAACCGACAAATTTGATTTACAAAATGTTCGTTTATGCGTGACAATCGGCGTCAACCCCATCAACCATTTTTCATCCATATTGTGACAATTTTTTGTCACATTTTTTTCCACCAATCACCATTTTATGTGAAATTTTTATCGCGTTTTTGTGACACGTGTTTACTCGGGAATTTTTCCTTGTATATATAATAATTTCGCCCAAATGTATGCTTTTTTAAACATAACCGCATTTTTGTTGTTGTTGTAAAATCTAATATTAATTTAGGATAAATTTCATTCGCACCGATTTAACACCAATCGACTTCTTCTGGAGTTTTATAGTACATTTATTCTGTACATACTATACAAGGGCTTTTAGAAAAATTTCCTAGTTAATATTGCAATTCAAGAAGAAAAAGGGGTATTATGTAGCGTAACTCTTTAGAACAGTTATTTTTTTTTTTTAGAACAGTTTTAATTGAAACTTTTTCATTAGTTTGAAAAACTTTCTGCGCTCAGTTTTTATCATTGGCAGCAGGTTTGTAAGTTTTATAGTAAAAATTATTTGAACGTTTTATCAGCAACACTTTAGCTTTTGAATTGCACTTCATTTCCTTTTTGTATGGGCTTGTTTCTATGATCATTAACAGACCAAACTTAATGATGCTTTTGCAAATATTATATGTCAAAATATGGATTATCAGGCCGGATAAACAGGAGGAATCCTCAATCAATGTCTTCAGTTTTGATTTTCAAAAAAAAAAAAATGTCGGGCGCCATGTAGTGAAAATAGTGGATTTTTTACTAAAGAAAATTATCGGTGATCAATTTTACCATCTAGCAATGCCTTTTTAAACAATTGTCATGATCAAAATAAAAACAGCTTTCTTTCTATTTCGTATGTTTAAAAATATCTGGTGAATCAGATAAGTGTTACTCCTAACAGGTACGTAGGAAAAAGATAACAAAAGGAAAACCAAACGAACAACATGCCTAACAAAAATATGCATTAACCCTCTCAAACGCCTTGTACAATATATTGTACATCAACTTTCATCGCTTCGACCAACTGTAATTTTTAATTTTTGTCTCATTTCTCTTGTCGATCGTTCTCTTATGTATTTATTTACGATGTTAAAATTGTCTGATTTTAAATCAGACAATTTTAACATCGTAAATATTAGTGCGGGCATTATACGCACACAAATGAGATTTCTGCTTGGAATTTTGAGTTCGAGTTAGTGAATATAATTCGCTAACTCAATACCCTCTAGTTAAATACTTAATGTATTTTTCGAGAGTTGAATTTTTGTAGTTCGGTCGTAGCTACCTGATGAGTAGACCTTACTTTTCTGTACGAAACCGAATTACCAACACAAAATCTCAAAGAGATTTCTCATTTTTGAGAGTTGATACACTTTGTATTGACTCTGCGGGAAAGAAAAGGGGGAGGGGATGAATATTTTCTACTTTTGCTGGTAGATATATTAGGAGTATGACTCCATTATTTTTCTGATTTGCCAAATCGAAAATAATGAGTATGTCATTACAAATAGTATGTTGTCTATAAAAAGCCGAAAACAATTTATATTATGTATTTATGTTCACACTACAGTTTTTTGAACAGTCCCATTTTCCATATCATAGCAGTGCATAATTGTGCTACGTATTTTATTTTTGGAAGAAAGTCAATTTTAAATGGCGTTTGAAAGGGTTAAAAACCTAGAAATATGAAGACTGAAAACGGTAAAATATGTAAAAAACATATGAATTTTGATGAATTCCCGAAATTTTACAAATTTTACTTAACCACAAATTTCACAATTTCTGTACATTTTCTAAATTCTTAAAATTTATAAATTTTAAAAACCATTTATAATTATATAACTTATTATTCTGTAAATTCGATAAATTCTAAAAATCTTAAAAATCCAACTGATGATTGGACTGTCATGATTTGGCATGCAGAGCTTACAGGGTTTAATTTAATTCCGATAGTTTCACTCTCCATATGTTTTATATGGAGAGAAATGTCATTTCATACAGAGCGTAGGGTTTACATTATTTTCCGATAGGTATCGCATTTTGCAGTTTTCCAATCGCCAATTTCTATTGTATAAATTTTTATAAATTTTATAAATTAAATCAAAAGGTTGGCCATGACTTTCGAGTCAAACGGTTGTGTTATTTTTTTCAAATTTATTTTTCCTTAAGAATTTCATTTTATTAAAGATAAATCTGTGGTCAAAAGGTAAAACATCTTATTTCAAGTTTCAAAATTTTTTTAGAGAGTTAGGAAAAATTAAATATTATATACATTTTTCACTTATGTTGACTAAAGTAACTATGGCTTTGCGATCAAAACCTTTGGCCACAAGGTGTTACCACTTAAGTTAAACTAAGTGAGGTTAGAGGAGAGGTAGAACACGTTGAATTTTAAGAAGGTAAAACAGCTTAAGTCGACTTAAGATAGTTTACCTTTTGAGCACAGAAATATTATTGATTAAAAAGTGAAATTACATGGAGTGTGAAGTGCCCAAGGTAAATGCAAGTTTCCATTGATTGGATTGCTTCCCGCTACAGAAGACAACTACAAAAGAAGAAATTTACTTAATCTTGAAGAAATCTGGAGGGCCTTCAGTTGAAATTGCCCTCCTTCTAGGGTCAAATTTTCATTTGAGGCATGGCGGACATAGTAACCTAGAAATGAACCTGATTGCAAATTTTTAAAATTACCTCTGATCGGGCCCGAAGCCCCGAAGGCGAGGTATACGATGTGTCTTATCTTTATAAATTAAATAAGATTCACATAGTACCAGTACAAGGTTTTTAAATGGATCAATGAAGTGTGTCGTGAACAAATGGTCCTTGGCAGGAATGTATGGGGTGCGATTATTCTCTCGTATTACGAATTGCGAGTTTCCAGAGCTCGAAATATTCCGAAAAATTTCCTCAAAAGAACCTTTAACCCTTGTGTTTACAACCGAATTTTTATCTTCGTCTTTACAACAGACATACTCGGGTAAGTCTGAACGGATTCTATATATTTTGTAAGAAATTTTGTTTTCAAATTTAATTTTACGTTAATATAAATAAATTTTGATTATTTATATTTTATTTATTAGCAAAACATGCTAATTCCTTGTTTTCTGCAACTCTGTTTTATTTATGGCACGTATCAACAAATTTAACAGGAAAATTAAAAATATGAGTGAAATAGATAATCCGAATATTTTGCATGTATTTTTTGTTTTCCGTTTTTTAAATACATTTAGTCTATTGTGAGATTCTGTCAGCCGTAATATGTTGTTACAACATAATAAACTACCCGAGTAACCAAAAATGGTGATCACAAAATTTTAGACCAATTTGTCACAAAATGTAAGTTCCTTTTTGTCACAAAAAAAGTTCACAATTTGGAACATATTTATGCGGGTATTTTGGGACAAAATGTATGTTGATTTTTCCAACCAAAAAAAAAAAAAATTTAGTCACCAATTTGTCACAAAATGTTAGTTCCTTTTTGCCACAAAAAAAGTTGACAATTTGGAACTTATTTATGCGAGTATTTTGTGACAAAATATATGTTCATTTTACTCCCCAAAAAAAAAAAAAAAAAAAGATTTTGATCATTTTTGATTTGGTGAATACTGAATTTATATGTAATTCGCTAAGTCTCTACGTTCTTGCCTCATACTTAATGTATGAAGTTGGAATTTTATTTTTGTAGTTTGTGTTTGGTCGTAACTACCTGAGTACCTGATGAGTACACCGAACTTTTTGTTTGTGCTAGTTTCTCTGCACGAAACTAAACTACCACATAGAAAACTCATGGAAAGTTTTCATTTTTTTAGAGGATACATTTTGTATGGACTCTCGGCTCGGGTTAAAGTACCGGGGATTTAGATATTTCTACATTTTTGGTAGTTTTTTTTTTAAATAAATAACAATAAAAATATCAAATAAACCATACAATGGAGTATTTTTTACAAAATTATTTAAGTAGGGTCATAAAAACTTTTTTTACGCATAATTGCATCAATAAACCAACAAATATCCACAAAATTGTTGATAATTAGGTGACACTTTTATCATAAAAAAACTGTCGAATTTGTGACTAAATTTTCAACAAATATTTCAAAAATATTCCACCAAAAACCGGCAAATTTGATTTACCAAATGTTCGTTTACGCGTGACAATCGGCGTCAACCCCATCCACCATTTTTCATCCATATTGTGACAATTTTTTGTCACATTTTTTTCCACCAATCACCATTTTATGTGAAATTTTTGTCGCTTTTTTGTGACATGTGGTTACTCGGGTATTTATTTAAAACGTTAAATTTCGGTTAGTTCCCATTTAATAAAATACGTGAATAATAAACGTGATATATTTGCGATATATTTTTTAAAATCAAAATGACAGATAAGTGGTTATCTTCACAAGCGTAGGAGAGATTTTCTTACGAAAAAACAACGAGCGAGTTCACCCTCAATTCGCAAAATATTTATGTGAAAACTGTTTTGTATAAATATCTATTAAATGTAAATCATTTCTAACCATTTCGATAAGGCTCCGAAACCCCTCCATAAAGACGTATGTGTTCGTTTCGTATTTAAACTAAGTTACATTTTTTAAAAAGTCAAGTTATTCTACTATTTTGAAATTGGAGGACGAACCTTACTAACATTGATTGAGCTTGAGCAAAGTACAGTTCTGTTAAGTTAATGACCTAAACCTGCCATGTACGCTACTTTAAAATATACCATAACTGACACACAGTAATCTTGTTCAAGATTCCACAGTAATAAATGGTCACGATAAACTACTGTTGGTCGTAAAATCATTGCAATTGGAAAGACAGTAGCACGAAACCCCCATAACCAAACTTACGAACAGCATGAGCAATACTAGTAAGCATACCGAACCGATTAAACAATTTTAAAATTATTATTTTATTATGTATCAATGTATATGTACAATTTTCACAGCTAGCTATTTCCATTTAATTTTTTTAAGCATAATTTGTGGCCCTTGTGCTCGTATGTAATTTCCATTTTCAAAAACACTTGCTGCTGCGGGCATATGTATATAGCAGATATTTTCCCAACAAAATTAATTAAAGTAGGCGATTTTTTTTTTGTATTCGGCTCACGATGTTTTTGAAATGCCGGATGTTGTAGTATATTGCATGTGTATGCGTAGATTTTGCATTGATTTTAGGTTTTATTTATTTTTTGTCCTTGTCGATATTCACACATACCTGCAATAATTTTTGTTCGGCACTTTTATTTCCGTAACCCGAGCTCTATACAATTTTTTACTTACTCCTGCCGCTAAAGATGTTTTCACATCAAAAACGGAATAATTATCTAAGAAGTAAAGTTAACGAAGTTTTTGAAACGGAAAGTGATGTAAGTATTTTTGATTGTAGTGTTAAAGAGTAACGTGATGTAAATTTACTTAGTGTTATTGTTTTACTAGGATGAAAATATATGCAACATAACAACACCAGGTTATCAAGAAGACGATATCCTAATGCCAGTACATGATGATGACCCAGTATCTGATTAGGAAGAGCCAAATCTACCAGAGTTCATTCCTGAAGACGACGACTCAGATCTTGATATTATAGCGGAAGAGTTGGCAGAAGAACCTGTGGACCAATCGAACTCTTTGGAAAATAAGGTAAGGGATGTAACAGTTTAGAGTGGAAGTGGTCAAAATATAACATGTGACAATTTTTTTATCAGCTAGAGTTTAGCTTCTAGTTTTATGCGTGACCACAATTTATCGATTCTAGGGACAGTAATTAAAAGAGATTCGTACCAGCGGATTTCCTAGTCGTACAAGGCAAACCTTGACCTGTCGAATCATCTATTTTCGGATTTTCGATCAACATCACAATGTGTTCGTATATTCAAAAAAAAAAAAAAAAAAGCAAAGCTGTGGTGGCTTTATCCACCATGCATTATGATAGGGAAACACAATAATCGGCCAATCAACCAACAATGATCGTAGATAGAATTAAGGGCGGCGTGGATAATATGGACAAAATGCTAGGCGAATATTCATGCGAAGGGAGGACGAATCGTTGGTCACTGGCATTTTTTTAAATCATTTTGGATGTGGTGGCTTTAACAGTACATATAGTATATTTATACTAAGAGGACCCCTGTGCATATGCACAAAATATTTTTTCAATCGTATACTATGTTGTCTGTTACTATAACATCATTTTCTATTCCCTAATGTGGTATTTCGAAAACTTGAAGTTTTAAAGAATCTGATGTAACAGTTCTAGAAAATGCGGTATAAAGTTGACCATGTGTAAAACATGGTTCAGGAAGACACAATCCAACTCTTTCGAACGTTTGACCTTGCAACTTATTTATTGTGATTACATAAGAGAGACGAACGAAGTTGAAAGGCAAAGATGGATCATTAGCTGTGCCTAATGTAATTCTAGGAATAAAATGTATTGTCCCTGAATGTGATCCGGTAATTATTTCTACTTTTAAGCAGTTGGTGCTTAAATCAAGAACCACTAACCGTTTTCCATTGCATAATCCATTTTTTATTGCAAAATTTCGCAGCAACATAATTACAGAATACCCTTTTTTAATTTAAAGCAATATGGCGGTAATCCTGATGGATTTATTGAGTTAAGATATTCCACTCGGAGCCGTCATCGGCCTTAAATGAATCGATTGCACTATAACATATTTCATTTGAAATAAGTTTCTGAAGAACATTATCATTTATTAATCGAACATGCTAATTTTTCGGATACAAAATTGCACGTTTTGATATATATGCAAAATCATTTGTAGTAAATGATGAACCAAAAATATCTGTATAAGATCATCGGAAATATAACCTGAAGGTATTGGAATAGAGTATTGTGATTTTTTAGTGTGTGAGGTATCAAAATTCTTCCCATCACCAACGTTCAAAAGCCAACTGCTAAAATGTGGATCACTTATTGCTCTCATGTTTGTACTTAAGCTTAAATCTTTAAAGTGATGCCACAAATGGGACTTTTTAATTGACACACGATTTCCTCTTCTAACAACAGGTAACACTTGCCGAAAATCTCCTCCTAAGACCATTACCTTTCCACCAAACGGTAAATCATTTTTCATTAAATCGATAAATATTAAGTCCACAATTTTAAGTGCTATGCCTGAAGCCATTGGAGCTTCATCCCAAATTACGCAATCAACAGATACTAAAAAGTCACGTTTTTTGCGAGTAAGTTGTGAAAATTTCACGGCATCCATATTGAGAGGCAATGAAAACGCAGAGTGACATGTCATTCCTTAGGGTAAAAGAATTGCTGCTATTCCTGTCCATGCAACACATAATACATTTTTATTTTCTGCATCGATTTTTTAAATTAACGCTCGGTATAAAAATGTTTTTCCACTTCCACCAGGTCCATCTAAATAAAAACACTTTTGAGAAATTCGATTATGTAAGGATGAAAATATCATTGATGCTGCGACATTCTGATCATTGTTGAGTATTACTCACAGATTAGGTTCAGTTGTTGTTATAACAGGAGCAAAATTTATGTTTTGATTTAAGATTTCTGTTGCATTAGGAAGTGGTAAATGTAAGAATAAATCAAATCCTGCTTGCTCACACTGCTCTTTTAATTGAAATACGCAATGAGCCAAAGCTTCATTTTCAGTCATACCTTGATTAATAAAGTCTTCCAGAAGATTGTTCTTAAAATCATTAAAAAGTTGAATATATCTGATGGATTGCAATAACACAGTACAGTAACGAATAATGCTCGCAACGATTTTGGCAACATATGAGTGTTAGCTTCTGATAAGCAATTATGCCACTCAACGCTATCATCAATTAGGCCTCGTGCCTTAGCTGTTTCTTTAAACGTTGGGAATACACAATTATTAAAAGTTTTTAAAGTATCGAAAGATGTAGCCTCAGAGCCCTTCATTTTAAGAAGTAAATAGTAGCCATAAATGATACAACTCAATATAACATTGGAGAAACTGAAATGATTTTAAGGATAGCTTTCTCCCCAAAGTGTGAATTTGGAGAGCGGTTTTGCCATTTATTGTTTATATATATATAATGCATCGGAATATCCTGATACAATACGTTTGTTATGAGCGAAAAGGTTTGTAGAATTTAATTAAAAAAATGCGGTTAAAGTTGTGACCGTAACAGACTCTCTTCTTAAAGCCTTTTCAATATTTTCTTCGGTGAAAAATATTGATTGACCATCTTGTAAATGAAAAGATAGTGTAACAACATTATGTGATTGGCCATGAATTGGAAGCTCCTGGATATGCCAAGCAGCTTCCTGCGAACTAATATATCGACAATTCAGGTATTGATTTATTTCATCATAATCTATAACATTGGTTGTGTTATTAGCAGAATCAACCGCAACTCCAATTCTTGCGCAGTCTTGACCCTTTGTTATGTATTTATGTATATACTTTATTGCTTTGACTGTTGAGCAAAGCAGGAAAGGACTATAAGGAACAACAAACCGGTTATCAATTACAAACAATGTTCGATCGTGATCTGGGTTGATTTTCTAAATTAGTAGGAGGACGTCGCCTATATTTTGGATAATTATCAACGGAAATGTCAGTCTCACTGCAGTAACTTTTTGGGAATTGTTTTGACCATTTTCCATCAACCATGCAAACACAATTTCTGTTCAATTCTCCACATGGACCATGAATATTTTGTTCGTGGTTGTTCATTCTGATTTGGAATTTCAGCGCAAATTATGTCAATATCGCAAATTATGTTATGTATCCTCATTTTTAAGCGTGAATAGACAATGTGCGTGTGGTAATCCACATTTTTGATGTTCAATTGTATAAGCGTACGAAACAACAGTTTCAAATATCTGCTTTTTAACAATATCATCTAAAAATACTTTTATTTAAATTAAAAACTCGTGTAACTATATCCGGGCGGTCTGGAGGATTTTGAAAAGTTTTAAGTTCTTCTTTAATTTCTGTCCACGATGGATTACACGTGAATGTAATAAATAAATCAGGACGACCAAATTTGCGAACCATTGCCATATTATCTTGATATAATTTTGCCATAAACCGTGGCTCGCCAGTAAATGAAGAGGGCAGTATATACAAATTACCTACACTAACATTTCTATTTTGAGCTAAGTTATTGACATAATCTAAAAGACCTTGATAAGATTCCACACGAAGAGATCGCTGATTGGTTAGTATAAAATTTAATCTATTAGCTTCAACTCTAGCGTAGCAATAAACTAAGTATTGCTGAAATAGTTTCCCACCATAATGCAAAGGATTAAAAACCATGAAACGGACTGCAATTTTTTGGGAATAAAATTGTAGTGCTGTAATTTTGTTTCGGATTGTAGTGGCATTTTCCGAAGAATGATTCATATTAGTTGTCCAGCCATATTGTCCATTAGGAAAAAAAAAATGGAAATATCATTGGATCAAGGTGTTTGGATAATGGATTAATTCTTTTCATGGTTCTAGAGTCAGCTGGATGTACAGCAAAGTCTAGTGTAGCTGGTATATTATCATCGCAACTTGAAACAAAAATCAATGCAACATCATCAGAATTCGCCGGAGAATTGTAAACACGTTGATCATCGTGTAAATTTCGAGTAAAAATTAGTGACACGTTATTTATAGGACGACAATTTAGTGTAGCATCCTCAACTTCATTTTGATAAACATCTCTAAGTTTCTTGTAGGACATAGCATAAGGAGAATTTTGAAGAACGGTAGAAATGATTGACATTATTTCACGATTGCAAGATGCATTAGCTGGATTATTCATAAGAATATTAACAGCAGCATCCAAGTCATAGATAAATAACTCTGCGTAAGCAATTTTTCTACATCGTAGTAGTTTGCTGAATTTAAGGAGAGGTCAATAGGAATATTTTCAACTGATCGATAATACACTTCACCTGATATTTTAAAACAATAAACGCTTCCTGGCATGTCATGTATTTTAGCACCCATAGAAGAAAATGCATTGGCATTATTATATTGACGAATAAATTGTCGAAAATTCTTACTTTTATTATCAGTTCTAACAAATAAATTTTTTAATTCAACGGGAAAATTTTCGTCTCCCGTTGGTAAGTGTGATAATTTTGCATTCTGACAACAATTGAGCACCGCAGTGACAACATTGGACAGACAATGATCCTAAGCAAAGGGTTTCTGGTACAGTAAAATTATCACTACCACGAACAGCGCACCTAAATAGTGATTGCCGTCTACAATTACTTTGAACAACTGCATTTCTGTTATCCATTCGACGCTGATTTAGTATTTCGCGATTATTTTTGCGACGTTCCATTGCACGCATGCGTAATTGTATGACAAATTCTCTAAATTTTATAAATTTTAATAAGTCCCTATACATTTTATAAATTCTATCAATTCTATAAATTTTTTAAATTTGATATATTCTACGAATTCCAAAAACTTTATAAATTCTATCAATTTTATGAATTTTATAAATTCTTTAAATTTTACAGATTCTTTGAGTTCTATAAAATGTTTTAAACTGACAGAGTTCTATAAATTCTACAAATTCAAATTGCCATTCCTAATTTTTTTGTCCAAAAATACTACAATATAAATTTTCTAAATTCTTTAAAGTCTGTAAATTCCATAATTTATATAAATTGTTTTCCATTATTTCTATAAAAAATCGATTTTTAAATCAATTTCGGGACTTTAAATCGGGAGCGCCCCGAAATCTTGTTTTTAAAAATCTTTAGAATTTATATTTGTGGTAATTTTCATTTCGTAACCGAAATCCTCATTTTCCAGATATAAAAATCAAAATTTTGTAAACAAAAGATTTTCGAAACCAAGATTTGGAACCCAACCCCTTTAAAATCACGTCACCTCTCCGTCAGCCAATTATAACACGAATTAAATTTTTTTTTTCGGTGGAGCATTTTTATTTTTATATATAGAGAGATATGGTCTAGTACTTGTATTGGAACTAACATATTTTTTACTAAAATTCTAAGTCAATATAGAGTGTCAAAAGGTAATCTGTTAATGAACCAAACTATTTCGGGCTGATTTTTGGGGTAACTTCAAAGCCTTTCAAAAAATAGAGTCACATAAACAAACTGTTTAAAGGTTTAGGATCAGGAAAAATATTACAATGTTGTCATTGACTTCACGCCAGTAGGATTACTTGTGAACAAAAGATAATCTTGGAATAACTTCTTCCAGCATGTTAGGAATGGATGCAAAAACTTGCGCTAGTTGATGAAGATTCCATCTTTTTAGTTGGAATAGTTACACTCGTCATATATTCATACCTTCGCGGTTTTTGTTTGACAACACCGACTTTCTATCTTTTGGCCAAATTCAGCTACTTAGTATGGAGATCCCTTAACCCTGATTCCGATTACTTATGTAAAACCACATAAATTTATGTGGTAATTAGATATAACCGATATGTTTTATTAAAAAAACAATTTAGCCAAATTCCATTGTGTGACAATTTACAATTTAACAGTTTTTTTTAATTTAATAAAGAAATAAGAAATAACAAATTAAGAAAACAAAATACCGGAAATGTTAAATAACGATTTTAGAAAAAAAAAAATAACATAATATTTCTAAATTTTATCTCACTGAGATTTTATTAAAAAATGCGGTAACAAACAAGTGGAATCGATTGCTTTTATAAATTTATACGGTTCAATGGGATTGTTTCGGTTATATTCCGTGGTATGCACCACAACAAAAAAAACAATTAACTATAAGCTGAGATTAAATTGTTACAGTGACTTGGCGATTAAAATTGTTGCTCTATCCTAATCGACATTTAATAAAGTTATTTTTATTTAGTTATGCAACCGCCAATCAAAATAATGAATTGAACAAGAAATCAACTTACTACTTGTTAATTTATTATAAATTATTGACAGCACAAAAAAAAAACTTGATCATCAAGAAAAAGTTTTTTTTTGTTTTTACTTGCTTGTTAAAATTAAAAACAAGTTTAAAACTAAAAATAAAGTTTATTATACATTAAAGAATGTTTTAAGTGCAATCAAATAATTTTACAAAACTTGTACGTTTACAAAAAAAAAAGCGTAATAATTTTAAATATCCGGTAAGTCTCACCGAAGTACTTTACTTACGCTTACATAAAGAAGAAGAAATTAATATCAATACGCTTTTGTTGAGATTCGGTTCGGTGTGTCTTTCTTATTTATCATTTCGAAATTGTATACAATGCGGACTAAAACGTTGGGTGAACTTGTTTTGTACGATTGTGTTAATTGCATTACATTAATTGAATGTCATTTAGTTTTGTGATTTTATTTATCAAGGATGTATAATTCTTGAACACAATTTGTCTTCGCCGAGTTCATATAATGTAAGATTACTGTCGCCGCGCATGGGGGAAAATATTTTTATATAAAACGGGACAAAACATGCAATAAGATTATTGTTAAAACGGACAGTTCGATAAACCGGGATATTTACCAATTCAAATGTATGTGGTTTGATAAAAACCTGAAACAAAACTAAATTGCGAATTTAATTTAACATTTTACTTTGAGCTTTATGGTGGAAGTAGCCATGACTTGTTATCGGCCTACCTCTGATAACCATGGCATATTAACTCAAAATAAGGTCGAGTTGTGGGTCCTGGTGTTCTTAGGACTTTATTAACCTTCTTTTGTAAAAGAAGAACATTTGGAAGAACTGAACAAAGTCAGGCGACTTGTTGATAGGTTGGTAGCAAAAATACCGGCAATTGGAAATAAAGAAGAATTTCTAAGATATCAAAGGAATCGCATTGGTTTTCAGTTATTTGTATGAGTAGTTTTCATCACTCTTCAAAATCTTAAAATTATCGATTTTAACTTATAGAGGGATTTGGCACAACTAAAAACAAAAGCAAATCGAAAAGGTGACGTCCAATTAAACATGAAATTTCAGATTGTCGCTAAGAAAGAGGTGCTTGGGACGTTTAAAACCACATAAAGGGAAGGATGATTCTTGCAAAAACTACCACAAACCCTTTTGCAACCATCGAACCAACAATTAGATTATAACAAATTGTATCATCATTAATCGACGACCGGATTCAGACAAAAACACCTGGATTATGATTGATCGAGGAAAAGGGACTCTAGAGCCGATATATGTCATCTCTTAGCTGAAAAATTTGAAGAACTGATAGTGGATGGCACAGCAAAGAGACACGGCAATCTCAATTAGAAATTCGTCTCATAAATCGAAAATATGGTGAAACGATTGAGAAAACTAAATAGGCAATTCTAACCCAATATATCACAGATTTGACAGGTTCGTTATCCAAATCCACGTATGAGGAGCTAGCAAGAAATGTTCATTCTGAACATTCTGAAAAGGCTTTTTTCAAAATAAGCGGCTTGCCTAAAATGGAAGAAAATTTTAATTCCATCCATCAAAAAAATATTTGAAACTTGATTAAAATGATATTTGTTTCCCAACTGGGGAGATCTAAGGGTTAGACTTAGAAAATTCAAAAACGGAGGCTCATTAAAAAATAATCTTAAAGAATTGTTTCATTATATTTAAAATGAAAACGGTGATTTTCGAAATTTCTTGCGCCAATCGCATAGATGACTTCTTACTCCTAAATCGAAACCCAAGCATTATTAAGAAATCACGAGGATTAAAGGTGAAAATTAACCACAATGTCTTATATAATACTAAAAATGAAACACGTTGTGGATAATTTTCCCCTTAAGCCCCGTGATTTCTTAATGAGGATCAGGGTTTGAAGCGTGTAAGGGTTAAGAAGTCGGGTATTTTTCCGGGTGAAGCCTGATTTGTTTAGGGTTTTAAATACTTTTTTGTAGAGCATTTAAATTTCCTTAAACTTTGTCCGAGACACATATTTAAAAAAAGAAAACTTTTCGGGATGGAAGGAGTCAGTTAACATCGATTTTGCAAAGTTGGCAATAGCAGCTTGTACGACTATTGTCGATAAAATATGTAGGCGAATATTCGTAAATGAAAGGGATTTACATCCATACCGTATCTGCTGACGTAATGCCTCGAAACAACTGATAAAAAATTATTTGCTATGCACGGTAACTTATAGAAAAAAGCGGTATTGCAACCACAGTTGTGCCCCGTATTCTGCATAGTAATTAATCAATTGGCTACTCGCTTAGAAAATGTATGCAGATAATTTAAAAAAATGACGTGAACGATTGTTTCATTCTTCATTTCAACCTTGTCCAGAAAGGTTGCCGATCAGGTTTGGTTATTGCTCATTTTACATAAATGTTGTTTGCCTTTCAAAACAGATTTTATTTCGTACCCTGGAACGGAAGCTGATTTAGATAGAGGAATTTCTCAATTAAACGAAACAATACAAATCAGCATCAGAATTAGATTTGTAAACATTTTGATAAATTTTAAATTTATTAAAACCTTACGACAAAATACTACATATTCGATAAGCTCACAATGCTAAACGATTTTTATGTGGCAATCCCGATGTGTATTTTTAAAAGCTGATAAGAGTAATGTAACGGTACTCATTAAAAAACTAGGTATATTAAGAAAATGAATTTGTCCTTATCAGGCAACAACAAGTAGATGGAAATAAGAAAAGTTGGCATTTCGTCAATACAAACAGATTTAAATCGAATTATTTCATGTTGGGCGTGCTCATGTTCACGTATTTTATACGGTTCGTGCATTTACTGTTCAGCATTATATACATAAGTAATTTGTCTATAGTAGGTTTATATTTTTCTTAATGATTTTAATACAATAAATTTACCCCGCGAATAAAATGTACGTGCTAATTGAAAAAGAAAATCAGTTAGCCTTTTTTGTTGGAATAGCTATACACGAAATGAGGATGGAAGTTTCACCACTGTTTGGTTAATATAAAAATAATTCGATGTATAATTAGCTAAAATAAATTTTAAATTATCAGATGAATGTTTTCATTCGAGTTCGAAATTAATAATGATAAAAACGATTATCCAAAAAATATAAAATCCAGGAATATTAGAAAGCTATCAATAAGTACATCAGTCGTTTAGAAACTACCTCCGATTTACAAAATTTAAGTGCCGAAAACATTCAACATATTTTATTTCAATTCTATATCTAAAAATACTTGTTGGCCAATTGGCAGACCCTTAAAATGTTTAGACAACTTTTGGTTTACAAAACTGAAAGATCAAATTTCTTTAGAGATACAGTCCAATTTGGTATATAAGTTGAAATGTTCTTATGAAGAAGAATTTATAGGAGAGATGAACCAGTTTATAAAACAACGAGTGTACTAACAAGTTCAAGAATACATTTTTGACATTCAAAATTCGCATAGTGCCATTACGATAACATTATTCTAAATTAAATTACACTCAATTTTCGATGGTTCAAGTATTCTATATTTTGGTTTCTAACTCAGTGAATATTTGTTGTGTTGTAAGGCATTTTTTTTTTGTAAAATGTTCATTAAAAATAAGGTTTTAAAAAAGACAAAAATGGTACAGTTTGGAAACTTGGCACACACGTTCTTTAACCCTCAAAAAGAACAGGAAAAAAAGTATCATCCAATTTTTGTCCAGCACAAGCCGGGAGAATTTAAGAGACTACTCACACCAAACGCGAACTGCGAGTTACGAATAAATATATTTTAATTTAAAATTATTTTTTAAATAAAAGAGAATAAAATTGTTCTTCTTATAGTGATATTTTTATTATTTTGTATAGTACAAGTACAAGGACTATAGTTTCGAGCGTTCGCTCATTATAAACTTATAACTTATTCTCAAGAGAATAAGTTATAAGTTGATAATGAGCGAACGCTCGAAACTATAGTCCTTGTACTATACAAAATAATAAAAATATCACTATAAGAAGAACAATTTTATTCTCTTTTATTTAAAAAATAATTTTAAATTAAAATATAAAAACAGTGATATTAAGCACAAAAAATGGATAAAATCCAATGTTGTGCGAATAAATCCCAAACAATTCGCAAATCCGATTCACACTAAACGTGAGCGAATTTATATGTCAAAATCAATGCCATCAGTATGATCAAATATTTCTAATTTTTTCAAAACCTGTTTTTTACATTATTTCGTTTTAGCAAAAATTATGTAGAACACGAGTGGAATGTAATTTTATTTTTTAGCAAATGCGCGAATATCTCATCTTTGAACGAATTTAGTATTTTTTCTCATTTTAAAGGATTTTTAAGGCTTAAAGTAGTTTATTTTGAATTAAGTAATCGTAATTACATATATTATAAATGGAAAAATCCGTTATGTTTAAGTGTATTTTATGTCAAAATTTTCTGAAAAATGGTTACTGGCAATTCGCTACTCGCGCTTGGTGTGAACCATCGTTAAAGGTTATAAATAAAGTCTCTACTCTATAACAGGTTTATACATTTTATAAATCTCTTATGCCCGGTTTCACAAAAAAACAGGCAATCTCCAGTTAATTAATATTTCATCTCTTTTTTCTTTTAAAAAATTGCGATTTATTTCATAATACAAATTCAACGCATGCTAATTCTTTTTTCTTTTTTATATGAAAATTGTAACTGGAGAGCTAAATATTTAGCTGCCCAATTTCGTCCAGTTAAATAATTAGCTGAAGGCTAAATATTTCTATGTAAAAAAAAACTATAATCAACTTGCATTGAATTTTTATTGTGAAACAAAACGCAATTGCATAAAAGAAGAAAGGGTGGAAATATTATTTAACTAGAGATTGGCTAATTTTTTGTGAAACCGAGCATTAGGCATCTGTACTCATAAGTTCATTTTCTGTTTATACACTAAGGCTGCGGATCGATTCTCAGATAATAAAACATTAAAGTACTTTTCATACCAGGCACCTCGGCTTTGAGCTTCAAAAATAAAAATTCTTTATTTTATTTTTGAATTGTGCAAATTAGTTTTATTTGATTGAGATCGTTTAATTTTATATAAATAAATTCAATTTGTTGAGAAACAATTTATTTTTAAGTGATAATTTAAAAAAAATCAAAATATACATATTGCAATGCAGTTATCTACGCAGCTAAGCCAATGCGTTCCACACTCGAAAGCGACATTTTAAAGTTGTACAAAGCGAAGAGATTTGTCATCATAACCTACAAACCATATTTTTGTCACAACTGTTTTATATTTACCGAAAAATCTAGCTCATATGTAGGTTACAAATTCATAATATCTCATTGCTTGATATAATTCACGTGTAAATTGGACCTAAATAAAATATTTGATAGCAACCGAATGTTCAAAGCCGACGCCACCGGTATGAAAGGGTCTCAGCTTCATATATGTGGTAACTAAAAATTTCGAGGCGAGGCGCCTGGTATGAAAAGTACTTAACTGTATTTTATTCGATTTACCCTGCTGTTAAGAAATGTAAATGCATTTACCGAATTTAGGTATGTATCCTGACTATTTTGGTCCACAGCCTAAGAATTAGATATTAATACGAAAAATTAATAAAATATCGAAATTATGAGCCTCTACTGTGTTGTAGCCAAAATCTTGAGCTTTAGGTTTAGTCAAAAAAATTATCATCTCAAAGACCTTGTCTGAAATAAATAAGGGTGAACTTAATTTTTTAATATTTGATGTCGTTATTTTATCTTTGACTTCAATAATTTTAATGTTGTCGGCCAAATTTAGTATTGCCTAAACACGAAAAGAAAAGTTATTTCTTAATCGAATGTATGAAGCTAAGAATGATCTAATCCCGATTTAATTTTTTGTTAAAAGTCATATTTGATTTGGAATTAAACCTAAATTTTTGTCCAATAAAATAGCTTGGTCTTTTCCCTAAATAAAAATTGTATTTTCTCTAAATCCCCTATCAATTATTTGAGTGAGCCACAACAGTTTGGCAATCAGTCTCAAAAAATTATAAAAACTATTCTAAGTTGTGGTACTCTGTCTGACATTAACGAAACCATTTTTCTTATCGGCAACTGAGAACTGTCTAGGGGTTAAAACCACCCCTTTGTTTGCGAAAAAGGTAATATCACCCCTAAAAAACAGAGATGCAGCCCTCATAATCTAATTTACTATGGATTACTTGTTCTTTTTATAAGGAACAAATTACCAATTTGTTTTATCAAACAAGTGGAGTAGACGCCAATATAAAGCGTAGTTTTAACTCTAAAAACGTCTTGGTTGTCGATAACAAAAAAAAAAGTGTCGTTAATGTATTTCTTCGACTAAAACTTTATTTTAACAATTTTTGAAGTTTGGGAAACAATAAGCTCTTTTGTGATTAAATAAATAACCAGCGAAGATTAAATTGATGAAGTCGAACAAGAATTTTTTTTTTTAAATTTGTTTTAAATTTTTGATCCAATAACAATTTTAATTGCTTTAACGCTTAACTTGATTCTTGATGAACTCACACTCTACACTTCCAAAAGCGACTGAGGAAAATATTTATCAATGTGACGTTATCTTACATTGGACAAAACTATCGAGTATGCCATCCTAAATGAAATTTAAAACTCTTAGGCTGTATCGTTTGTGATATTTACATTCATATTTGTAATTGTCTATAGTTTTGAGGTACATTTATAAAGTTTACGAATGATGTATTCTCTGGAAAACAGCTTATCGTCAATACTAAACCACTTTTGGACGACTATTCACCCCAATCACTATTATTTTACCTAAATTACTAAACTTTGTGTTATAATTTCAAAATACACGTAAAAGTATTTATGTAGATGTACATAATATAGTAAACCAAAGTTAAGAAATATCAAGAAGTATCAGTTCACATGAAATGCTTGCAACAGTGGATTAGACGCACAAGTTATGCTTGATATAACTTTACCTATGATGTTCCACTTTTGGCTTTAGCTTTTGATGACTCTGGAATTTGCTTATAAGTTTAAAGTTCTGCGTTTACTCAATTTTGAACTTTAGTTTCTCAATTTGAAGTAATTACTGGTTTTCCATTTTGAAAATTTTCAGTACAAAGCAAGATAAATTGATCAAAATTTATGTGAATTTGGCTTCTACAAATCTATTTAAAATTTAGCAAATAAGTTATGCCTACACTAAACTATTTTAGAAAAATTTAGATACAATTTTTCAAAGAGAAACCGATTTAGATCTAAATGCAGATAAATTAAAGTTAGAAAATTTTTAACAAAATTAGACTAATATTGATATCATTCCATTATTTTTAGCAAATTGCGCCAAATTAAGTTATTAGATAAGTTTTCGAAAAGTAATTTGCCAACATCAGATAAATTCAGATTAAGCATTGGTACAAAATAATTTAAGAGCCAAATTTAAGCTAATTCTAATAATATAGGTGCTTTCAGAAAAGTTCAGACAAACTCAAAATATAGTTAAGAGTTATAGTTAATATAGTTAATATTCGACGAGTTTAAACTAGTTCAGATAAATGCAGGCAACCAAGTCGAATCTACAGAAGCAAAGAAGAAGTAAATTTAAATATTTTTAAAAACTGAGCTAAACTTTTTCCTTCACCTCTAACTGTGGCCAAGAATATTCCAGTTAGACAAAGTGCGCGCCAAATCCTTGTTCTAATTGCTTGATAAAAATATACCCAAAAATGTGAATGCATTTTAAGAAGATCTAGTTACAGAATTTGAAGAAAAGAAAATTTAAAATCAACAATAAAATAAAATTTTAAAGATTTTCAAATATTTGAAGTACGAATTAAAAAATTTTAAGTATTTTAACAAATTGTAAAATTTTCTTCTAGAGATTTCGAAGAATAATATTCATTTTAAACATTTGTACAAATCTTCCAATTTCTTAAAATTTAGAAATTTAGAATTTGAAATCACCAAGAAATTTACAAATTTAAAAAACATTAATATTTACGAAATTAAAGAATTTTAAGAGTTCTAAAAACTTTAGAAATTAAAATTATTGTAACGCTGTTAGAACTTTTCAAATTCGAAAATACAAAGAATTTTAATGAAATTCGCAGCTTAATTTCAAAATGTTTAGGTTGTTAATACCCAGTATATTCATTCGATATATCCAGATGTGGTGGCTGGAAATAATTTCGCGCTTCAGAAAAATTCAAAGAAGATTATACAGCAAGCAGCACTGCATTTACATTTAATTCTGCAACAAAATACTCGTAATTCGACATGAAATTTCTAAAATAAAATTACGAATGCAGCCAAAAAGCAGTCCTTAGGGTTTTTCGAAAATAATCCATCAGCTTGTAAAAATTATACCAATACTCTGAAATTACACTATCGATTTTAATAAACTATAGCTTAAGACTATAGATGAGAAAAATACTTGGTCAAAAATTCGTCAAAATCGGTTGATTGGTAAATCGTAAAATTGGTAAAAGCTATTCAAATTCTCAATAGTTTAGAATGCGGAAAACTAATTATTTAGTAAAAAGGGCTCATAATAAGATTCTTGAACCACTACACTTTAGAAACCAGCCCTAATTGTGTTAAATACTTGATCATGGTCACTTGCGATGCTATAGTTTTATCTAAACAGTTTTGGCATACCCACTGGGTATTACTAATGTACACATTCTCTTTACTTGTACATATTCAACAAATTCAGATCTCAAATATTGAAACATCTTTTACGATTAAGCGTTTAACAGAAGAAAGATTTCATAAATAGTTCTGCCATCTGTGTGTGTTTCAAGCACGAGTTAGCGTTTCAAGTTTTGTATAATGATATACAAAGTACAAGAATCTTGGTGAATTAATTTTTTTGTGCGTGTAACGATAAAAGAAACGTACATAGTACATTTTTTTACCACCAGATAAACCAAGTAATTTTCCAAAAAAATTATTGGTACGTGTTGTCAGTTGTCATTTTACTTAAAGAAAGCCGAATCTAAAAAGTATCGGATTATCAATACTAGGGCTTGCCTCCCGGGAATTCCCGGGATGGAATTCCCCGGAATTTAAGAAATTAAAGGCATTCCCGCTTCCCGGGAACGTTGTGAATATTTTCCGGGAATGCAAAATCCAATTTCAAGACTCTACCGTGCCATTTTTTAACTTCTGGGAATTAATCAGAAAGTCCCTGATAATGGGTACAACGCTATAAAAAATACACATTATAGAGTTAGATAGAGTGTAAAGAACTGAATATTATGTCAGATAGCCATATCCGCTGGAGTACTAGAGAGAGTACGTTAAAACGGTTCCTTAGTAAAAACAGCACTTCGCGAACTAAAAATATGGGGATGAACGAATATTGAGCAATACAAAATGTTATTAAACCGGTGAAGGTAACTTTAAATACCGAAAGCTGTATCGACTTTAGCATTATTGTTAAAAATTTAATAGAACAGGTAACTGTTATTGATCATAGACGTTAAAACTTCTAAAAGAAAAATTAGCCATTAGAAGAAATAAAGATGTTTCTTCGTTAATAAAATTCGTCCAAGATCGAAAGTTGGGGACATAAGAAATTATGGATGATGCGTTTGAAATGTTTTGAAATTCAGTCAAAAGAAGAGCTGAATGTGTATAGTCTATCTACAGAATTAAACCAAACTATCGCACTGTATAGAAGCCACGAATTTTTAATTTCAAAAGTTGAGCTACTGATTTAAAACCCCATTAAAACGTGGTGTTCAGATCAGTCAGAAAGATAATAAAAGCTCAATACCACCGCACTACCTGATCAAGTCTTTTGCAAGCCAATTAGTAGGAATATTAATTTTGAGTAAAACTAATTAAACTAAAGTTTACATTGAAAATAGTTATTAAGTTTTAATGTAGTTTAGACGTAACTACCGCGTCTTGATCGTCCTTATCGTGTTCTATATTATTATTTTTATTAATGCGGATATCAAAAATCTTAAAATTGAGCAACACGCACGAAGTCCTAAGGCGACCTTTGGCTTATCAAAACCTGTTGTGTTATTCTTAAATAGGGTAGGTTTAATATTCAGTACAAAATTATGCAGCCATCAACTTCATGAGTTACATAGTTTTACTTATTAAAAATTTCTTAGTAAAAATACAACTTTGTTTGATGTGTAAGATACCAAAATATTTATAAAATGAGCAACAACATATTTATAAAATGAGCAACTTGTAAAAAATGCATTACTAAGTTACTTGCTCTAACTTATCAGCAATTTAGAACAAATCCACGTTAAATTGGAGTGATTTAAACAGACAGTTGTACATTTTCAACAGTTTGGTATTGTACAAATTTCCATTTAAACTACCCACTTATAAAAAAAATTTGAAAGTACGAACTGAGCAATATATTCTGCATGCGACCTCCTTCACTATTTTGAGTAACATTATGAATTTCGATACCATTCCATAAAATGAGATATTTTCAATGATTGCTCCATGGTTTAATTTCAATACATAACCTAAAAATTGTTCCACACAATTAATTTTGTATTCAACTTTGATTTAAGCAAAACAAATTAAGCTAAAGGTTGCATAATTTTTTTTTAGTAATTTTGGAAACTGAGCAATTAATTTTAGCCTCTAAAATTAGTGTGCTAAATAGGTTATCATAGCAATTCAAATAAAATAAAAATTTCTGATAATAAGTACAGTTTGTTTTACTTTTCTTGAGTTAACTTAGTACAGTTAAAAGTAAAAAAATATGAGCTACTCTGATTTAATAATTTCTTACCATTCAGAACGAGCTTACCACTACTCTGCTTAAGCCTTGAGCAAAACTTATTAAGTTACAACAGTTTAAACCATTTTAAAAAATTAGCTAACAAATAGGGTCCAAAATGGACAATTTTTTTTTAATAATTGTTTTTATTTGAAGTAATTGCATTTTCACTGTGAACTTTTGGTGAATGAGTGTTCCACTTCAATCTATTAAAATAATTGAGCAACTATTTTTCTTGATGTTGCCATTTTAAATATTATAATATATCAAGATTAATAAAAGTGAGCAATTAGATGTATAATTGCCTTTGCTGCTCATTATATCAAAACTCCTGTTCAAAAATCCAAAAGGTAATCAGCATTGGTTGTTTCTACTCAAGGTAGTGGTTTACAAATTAGCGTCAAATTATTCTGTTTTCGTGATTTCTGGTTCTGAATAAAATACAAATATCAGTTGAACAATTAAAAATTAGATATCAACAAAGTCCTGAGACGTAAATTAAGTGAGCGCCTATCTTTTCAGATACAAACTAAATTAGCACAATTACGATATTTAGCGCACTCCATTTCAAAACTTTTTTCTAGATCCAACATTAATTTAGCCTCAATACCTATTTTTTAAGGTCTCCAGAATTCCAATTCTGGCTCCATCACAAATGAGAATAAGAAAGGACTCGGTTTTTTGTATCGGCTATTCAATCATGACGCAGACCTTCACCGAAAATGAGAAAAAAATTCCATTACCGGGTTGGTTCCTAACGAAAATTAAACCCGTCACCCGTCATTGGGTGCATTCAGCTCCGCCAACTGTTGGCAATATGTTGAGTAAAATCCACGCAGATAGTTTAAATTTAGTTTTTTCGTCCAGCAGATTTCACATGGTGAGAGAACGGAATCCGCCGATTGAGTGATTAAATCAGTATATCACATTTTATTTTCAACTACATATTTTAAATCTTATTTAATTTGTTTTCCTTTGAATTTCTCGACCTAAAATTTAAAATAGTTTGAATTTTAATATCACATGCACAATTAGGTATTGTCTAGAAACAATTCACAAAATCACGTTCCTGTTTCCCGGGTATATAAAAGGTACGGTAACGGGTAATCCCAAATCAATACCAACCAAAGTTCACTTATCTATATAAGTAACTTAACTTGCAAGTTTCGATAAGCTCCGAAAGCGTCTAAAATTCTCAAAAATACCGCACAACTACCACAAAACTGAAAAGGTTATGTTATGTAGGCAACACAAAATCTAATATAATTTCGAAAATATTGGATAATGTAGATAATTTGGAATAACTTCGACGTGAAGCAAGTCAACGCTGTTGAGATCCGGAAATCTAGATTATTCCAAAACTTTCGAATTTTCAGAACTTGATCTTTGTAAAATGATGTAATTCAGTGCTACGATTAAATCAATTACACGTTACACTCAAATAATACCGAAAATCTCGTATAATAATATTACGTACTCCTAAATGCCAAACAAATCTTGAATAAGCTAAAATATCAATCATACATCAATTCTCCTTGAATCATCTAACTCTGTCGATTATTATTGAGTAGCTTGAATAATTTTAGAATGCTAGAAAAATCTTGAAACCTATAAAAACAAACATCTTCCTCGAAAAAATAATCGAGAAAATATCTCAAATAATCTAGAAAATGTTGAAAATTTCGACTAACTCCGATGTCAAGCAACTTAACGCTAATCAAACCCGGCAATTTAGATTAATCTAAAAATTTCAAAATCTTGGGTTTCGAGAATCTCACCTAATCGAATAATATCGAAAATGCTGAATAATCCCGAAAAATCTATAAAGTCTGGCATATAATATTTATAAATAACACTCAAACCCAAACAAATCTCGAAGAAGCTTAAAAAAATCTTGATGCTCCATTAACAAGGCGTAACTCAACATTACAATTACAGAAACTTGAATAAACCATGTATTAGAACAATTCCAATGCACAAAATTAAACTTTACGCAAGCATTAATCGAGTTTTGAGACCTTTCGAATTCTTGTAATTACGACTAGGACAAGGATTGCGCATTTGCGAGTTGTCGAAACACGTGAATGGAACATGCTGTGAAAGGTGAATTGTTTATAGATTCTAATTCTTCTGTGGAATTATTTTATTCACTAAATTTAAACAAATATTTCAGTATAAATGTTAAGCTCGGTAAAAATCGGTTAACATCGGATCAATTAAATGATTGTTGAACTATTTTAGTATATTTAGTAATCAATTTGTAAATAAGGTCCACTTGCTGAAAAAACAGTGATTTGTTGCATGATGTAAATTTAAGTGTAAAGTCACGGATTTTCGAAATTCGTTAAATTATTCGGAATGGGAGGTTTACGGATTTTCCAGATTATTCGGTTATGTCTGAGAAGTCGAGTACTTTCAATTGTTCGATGTTATTCAATAATCGTTTAGAGTCTAACACCCTTGACAGTCTTCGGTTTAATAAACCCCATTTAGCTAAACTCGTTCAAGTGCTCTATACAAAAAATGCGATTAGCTAACATTGAGGCTGACATACTAAATATAAGACTGAACTTCAAAATTGCACTAAATTATTAAACCGCAGTGCGTCATATATAAGCCTATTCGAAGTATACGAGATTAATGTTTATTACTTGATTTAAAGTGACTTTCAACAATAGATTCGACAGTTTCACTTTTCGAACTTTTCGGATTTTTTGTGTTACATCGTAATTCCTCAAAATTTTCCTGGATTTGTAGATTTTTGTTACAAACGTATATAACGGTTTTTTATAATTTTTGAGATACTTTGAGACTTCCAAGTTATAGGGAGTTTCAGATCCATTCGTAGTTTGGTTTGTGCTATGTTTATGGAATGTTTACAGACAGGGTTTAGCACACAATTTTTGAACAAACGATAATATTTATAAGGGACCAGTGCGCCAACCATAATGTTTATAAAGGCAACAAAAACATGATCTGGGGTAAATACATCCTTGAAGTTATCCCAATCTAAGACTTTCATCTCAGGATAATTTGAACTTCCTCTGGCAACGTAAGCTAAACCGTGATAGCTAGTAGCTACCAACGTGACAATTCCAAAACCATTCCGTTCACAGGCTCAAACACTGGAAGGCGGTACATTTATGTTTGGCAAATATCCAGGCCTCCCTTAATCATCACCGAAAATTTGAAGTTCGCCCTAAGCTATTGGCATTTTTTTTTATTATCGGAAATATCAGAGAGATATAGAAAAGGCATTCTGCGTTGTTTTATTTTCTCGGATCGTTCGAACAATTTTTGTTTTCGTTTTTTGTTACGAGTATTAAATCCGAACACTCACAGTTCACAGACTGCTATTTTTCGATCTAAAATTTATTTCAGTTTTTTTATAGTACAAGAGAAATATGCACGTAGTTTGACTATCAAAATGGTGAACGCTCAGACTCAGACAACTACAATAGTATATAATACAAAATTAATTTTATAGAGTTGATTTAAAATAAATTTTTATTAACTGTTTATTTTATTTTAGTGTATTCGCAATTTTCTTGATGCAAAGTGTGTTATCAAATATTGGTTAGTCAATTTAAATGGCTTAGTGTGTTAAAACCTGAAATAGGTCTTTTTAGATTTAAAATTATCGGGTATTTCAAATAAATTACCGCTCTAATCTCTCTGGTCTCCCCGAAAAAAAAAAAAAAAAATAGGCCTTATGTATATCGGTACGACAGATATTTCGGATTGCTGTAATTTTAGCCAGAAGATTTCTTCTGTTTTCTTGAAGAATGCGTGAAGCCGGCCCGATACACTTACTTATGTAGTAGAATGTTAAGCAGAATTTTTTTTAAATTTGTTTAGAGCATCGGAAGATAAATGTTTCTTTATTTTTCCGTAATTCTGACCACCAAACCGGTCTTAGGGTTAAGGCCTCCCGAAATCTTTGGCAACAGATTTTTTTTTTCTTTTTTAAAGCAGCGGAATAAGAGTAGTATAGCGATATTCCAACTGGCAAATAGGTTTCAGAATTGGCCCGAGATTGCCAATAAAAGCCTTTGACTTCTGAATCCTTCAACAGAGAAATTTATTAGCAAGGGAAACCAGTACATTTATGTAGCAGAAATTCCCATATGAACGACATGTTTCTATAATAGGTTCATCGCCGGTTCACTAACCGCTAAATGGCGGTTTCACCTCTATAAAAGGTGTACAAAATCCAACGTCTGGAACAAAGTCAAGGCGGTGTGTAAATTTTATCCTCACCTTTCACAAAGTAGGCTTTATATGACGTAATAACGAATAAATGATGCAGTGTTTAACACTGCTAGTTTTAAAGTTTTGGTACGGTAATATGCTTATAATAAATATTAACAATCCACTTACCTTTAGTACATTCGATAAACTGCTTGCTGTTGCCGATTCGGAAAACACACTATCATGTGATTGTGATAGCGGTTCACGATTTAGCTCCCTAAAATAAAATAAAATAAAAAAAGCCCATTAGAATTAACGACATTGGTTAAAATTCAAACTAATACTGGAAAAAAAAATTTTTGTGACAAGAACAATACAAAAACAACAAATCACTGTCGGCAATATACTACAACGTAATCTTAGACATGTTCAATTTTCTAATCTGTCATGCATAACTAAACAAAAAAAATTTAAAGATTAACCACCGATTAAGATCAAAAAAATTTATCACCTTCTTGACAGCTATATTCAATAAAAAAAGAAACAGCATGTTAAGAAAAGAACTTTCACCTGCATAATGTGTATACCACAAAAAATACCATTAACTTGTCAAAGTTTACTTGTATTATGTATAAAAGTGTATGATGCTGAAAACTTACATAAATTTTCGAGTTTAGATTTTTTGGTAAAGTACAAAGTTAATTTAAATCAATTTTTCCATCTCACACAACCTAACGAACCAAAACTAATTGCGACTTTGCCCCTTGTTTTTGAGAAAACAATTTTGGAAAATTTAAATTGCCCAATTTTATTGTTGCTGCTATAATGTACATACATACATATATTGTGAAATTCTAATTTCACTTTTTTTTTGGTTTCATAACGTTACGTTAGAAGATGCACGCAAATATATTTGTTTATGGTAAAACATTGTTTAAAGCGGAAATAATCTTAATAATTGTGATCTTTGATGCAACCGAAATTATTTATTTACTTAAATATGGTTAAGCGACTATGTATCTCTAATATTTATTGTTAACGGAACTGTTAAAACATATGGAAGTTGATTATTACGTGCACGAAATAAATTGCCTCGCGGTAGTCGTAAATCATTTTCATCAAATTAATATTTTTAATAATAATAACAATTTTAATGTGAGCAAAAAATTTATTAATAATTTTAATTAAGCATAAATCTTTATAATTTTTTTTTTTTTTTGTCGAAAACTTTCTTTAATGTTACGATCACGATTGATGTGCTCGCGCTTTTCGTTTACATGCTAATTTTTTTAGAATTCGCGAAATTTTTTGCTTAATTAGCATGTTTGCTTAATTTTTTCGGATTTTAATTAATTGAGTTCGTTTGGCAGCCGTAAAAAGCATATTGTTCCAGCATAAAACATGGTGCGGATACCCTCTTACTCCCGCTATGATGAACTTTTTTTTTTTTTTTATAACAATAATCAAATTAGACACCGCATAAAGTAATCTCAATAAAAGTTTTGTTTTGGTTGTGTGGTTTTTATGTTTTAAGTCATAAAAATAAAATTTATGATTTGAACTTTAGAGCAATAAAAGTGTAAACACCAAACAAAACGAATGTAATAAGATTTTAATTTTTTTTGGTTTGATAGATGTAGAAAAAAGTTTATCTCGAAGGATGTTAATATCTCACCTTAAAACTGTTGATCTGGAATATTAGTTTTTAATCAAAATGCGTTATTCGTGCTGTGTGCTTATGTTGGTATGAATTTCAATTGAGAAAGCAAAATTTGATAAAAAAATGGGCAACATTTTGCATTTTTTGCTTTATCTAACAGCAAATTTCAAACGTAAGAGAATAATGGAAGCTGAAGCTTTAGTTAATTAATCAGTAAACTAATAAAAATGTGCCGCCCCGGTGGCACAGTTGTTAGCATGCTTGCTTTAAGCTCCGGAGGTCCCGGGTTCGATTCCCGGCGGGTGATGAAAAAATCACGGCTGGTTTAATGTAAGGATCAATGAACTAATCACTCATTATCTGTTGTAAAAATGATCACGAAACTTCAAAAAAAATGAAGCGGCCAAATCCCTCCATGGGATGTAGCGCCAGCGAAAAAAAAAAAAAATAAAAAATAAAAATGTAACAAACTTTCGAAAACAACTGGAAAAGCCGAATTTAAAAAAAAATTGGGAAAATTGGAAAATTTTCAGAATTTTGAATATGTATTTGAATTGGATGTTTAGTTGACTGTCAATAATTGAAATTCCCTCATGAATGTGTGAATTTAATTTCCACAGAATTTTGTGAAGAAATTGCAAGCTCTTTGAAAACTTTGGCTAAGGAAATTTCTAATGATCGTTTTGGTCTAAATTATAAATCTAACTAAGTTTAGAATTCATCATTTGAACTGTTGAACTATTCATCAGAACTGCCACCAAGATTTGCACCAGCACATTCTTCAATAGCATCTGATTCAGTAGTTTTAAAAAATCGTCCAGCGAAGTTTGTTTTGCTGGCTTCTTCAGTTCACGATATAATTCCTTGTAGCACAGAATGACATTATCAATTTTTCTCTATACTTACACTTTTAAGTGACGGGTCATTCTCGGAAAAGATTTCCATGCTTTCCTCTATAAGGGAAAAAGCTTTTGACATTTTACTTGTGATCAAAATGAGCAAATCATGTTGAGTAGAGTTTCTTTAACTAGGCGTTATCAACTGTTCAGTGGAAATATCCTCATCTTCTCATTCCTAAAGTTCAAAAATATCTGCGGTATTTAGGTCGCTCATACCAGCTAAATTCGCAATAGCAACAATTTCGGTTTGTTTTTCTTCAAGCATTTCCTCCAATCAAAATTGTAATTCGGCTTGACTCCTGAAGCTGTTTTTTTCATCTTTAGCGATAAAAGTCCTTGATCGTATCCGCTTCCAAAACAGGATAGTTTTTAGCTTTTTCTCTTCTGGATAGTTTTTAGCTTTATCGAAATCGGGTCCCATTTGAAACGCGATATTTCAAAACGCGATAGGGTACAAAACGCGATATGGTACAAAATGCGATATTTCAAAACGCGATTTCCTAGTTCTGATCGTCCATGTTCAATTTTATCATTTTGGTGAAGGAAAATTTTATTAAATAAAGGAAGATTAATAATTATTATTATTTAAATTTTTATTATTATTTTAAAATTTTAATTTTAAAACATCGCGTTTTTTACCATATCGCGTTTCGTCATATCGCGTTTTGAAATATCGCGTTTTAAAATATCGCATTTCGAGCGGATCCCATCGAAATCATCACTAGCTGCTTTTTCTACAGCTTTCATCGCTTCTTAAATCGATCAAACCATCCTCGGTGAGCTAATAAAGGCTTTAGCTAGCAAATCCGCGTGAAGATCCTTTGCTTTTTCTTGACTTATCATGGTGCTTAATGATACGTTTCTGAGTTAGATGGTCTATTCAAACACTAGCAATCGCTCCATCTCTTTTATAACCTTAATTTATTGCTCTGAAATATTTATTACGGTTAACGGCATCACTCTTTGTCCACTTGCTAAAATTGTATCTCTATTTTTTTACTGTGCCAACTGTTGAAGTAGCTAGGCCTAAAACCTAAAGCCGATTTAAAATATGAAGTTTTAATTCTAAAGTTATTGATTTGCACGTTTGGAATAAGAGCTCCGCAAGCCCATTCTTATGCCAAGCAAACCTCATGCCGAATCACAGAAATATTCACATAATGAAGATTTGATTTGTGCGTTGAAATTAAAACAAATTCAATTAAATTTACTTAAGCTCCTAGAAAATAGGCCAGACGGTGAAGATGAACTGAATGTGATTGCCTCCCGATTGTGTCATGTACCGGATCGCTTTCAATGTTTATTACCCGTCCTAGCCGTCCAATCTCTTACTGCACCATATATTAAGGATTGTCAATATTTGATAAAGACGTATGAAAGCCAGAAACAAAACAAACTTGATAGTATTGCCATAGACAATCATAATAGATTTCTCATTTGACTAAAAACACAAAATAAAAATAAAAATTTTCCATTCAAATTTTATCGGTGTATTGCATATACGTATTATATTTGCAACGCATTCTAAAATCTCTGCCTTATAAAATACACAACACAACGATACATTGGAATTATCAGAAGTTTTGTTTTTTTCCTTTAGTTATAATGAAATGAGAAATCTAGTATGAATGTCTATGGTATTGCTTCAAGAGCTGGAATAAATGCAATTAATATTGAGAATTTTGTCGACGACGCAGGTCAACCAACGAATAGAACAGAACAAAGGGAAGGTGAGAGATCGTCCACTCTTAAGTTGAGTAACACTCAGGATTATCTGGTTCCTGCTACGTCAAAGGCTCCTCCAAATGTTGACAAAGTCTCTGCACAATTTGGGCCAAATATTTTTCCGGGTGGTCGGACTTTTGTGCAACCAAATAATGATCAATTACCTCATTATTCTCAGTATATGTAAGTACCTATGGGTGAAATTTTATTACTGCGCAACCAGAAATAAATCAAGAGGTTGATCCGCGTTTTATGAAAAATCCATTGCGAATGTCAAACTATGGAAACCCAATTCCGTTACCAACCACTAATCAACCTTCTGCTTCCATATCGACCCTTAAATCTCAAAATACTCCAGTTCCCAACTGGCGAATAAAATTTGATGGATCACTTTCTGGTATAGCAGTAGAAAATTTATTTTTAAGAATTGAACATCTGGCTTGCATTGTGGGTTAACAACTTAACAATGTACCCCTGGAGAATTTATTGAACGATATACTTTTCTTCTACTAGAAGGGCTGGCGCAAAAACATTATTGGTTTATAATAGGTCAAAATTCCAGATGTACCTGGAATAAATTACGGATGTCTTTCTTATATAGATTCCAAGATCGAAGAACTGAGGTTGATATTCATAAGTTAATTGACCAAAGAAAACAAAAGTCGAAAGAAGCTTTCGTGGATTTTATCAAAAGTTCATCTTTCTGATTTTGAACTTTTGGAAATCTTAAAAAAGAACATGCGTGTCAGTAGCCGTTTTAGTATAAGTACATGTTTATCTACTGAAGATGCTTGGAAAAGTATTGAGTATATACCGGAAATGTACCCTGAGTACTTCCCAAACGGCAATGGTACCCCAGTCATGTTTAATATTTGACCAAAGTGCTAAGTCATATGTAACCTAGCACGACGAATTTTAGGTTAACAAGTTATTCGGTTCCTCAGGCGGTATCTCGTTCATTGGATTCAAATGCTATGATATAAACGGTATTCATACCACAAGCTATAAACGCTATTCATGATCCCAGAACGCCACCGCCTTTGATTTGCTGGAACTGCCGACCTCAAGGTGGAAGGACCGTGATGTCGAAAATCGGAAAACTTGTTGCCGGAGATGAGAATAAATGGGTCATCTCATTTCCGCCAGTAGAATCAAGGACCCAACAGTAGGATGAATTCATTGATAAATTCAAAAACCTCTTTCCGAACTCGAGTGCTCCGGACCGTAAAATATTTCAAAGAGAAAAAGAAAATCTATGCTAAAATATCTGAATCAGGTTTAACCGACGATGACCAACCTTTGAAAGACAATCGACCTTACGCTGTTGTATTAATAGATGGAACAGAGTTTCGTGGTTTGGTTGATAGAGGTGCAACCATTACCGCTCTTGGTAAGGGATCTGTCGATTTTATTAAACGCAATCACCTTACTCTGTATCCTATCACGTCTTCCGGTCAACCTGGTTGTAGTTCTTTGCAGCAGGTTTTGAGATATATGAACTGTGCACTTTTATTTCGTGGCATCATGATTACCATGAAAATCTTTATAGTTCCCTCACTACACCAAACATTGTATGTAGGCTGCGCCTTTTGGGACAATTTTGGTTTAGCACCTCGGGTGGTTGCGGATTTAACTGTCAATCCAGTGTTTGATATTATAGATTATATCATACATCATCATCTCACCGACGATCAGCGGCAGAGGCTCCAAGACATAGTCGCCTGCCTACCAAGCTTTGGGAAATTAGGTCTCGGGCGAACTAATTTGTTGAACCACACCATTGACGTTGGGGGATCTCCTCCGATTGAACAGCGGTTATATGAAGTATCACCATCCAAACAGAAACTGATCTACGAAGAGCTGGACCGCATGATTTCTCTTGATGTGATAGAGGAAAGTCATAGTGTGTGGAGCTACCCGATGACAGTGGTTAAAAAAGCAAACGGTAACATTCGATTGTGCTTGGATGCCAGGCGATTGATCGTGATTACTAAAGAGGACGCATACCCATTGCCGTTGATCGAAGACTTATTAAGCCGGCTGGATCAGACGAAATACATCTAGAGCTTGGATCTCAAGGCATCCTTGACAGATTCCGTTCGATCCAAGTTCGTGAGAGAAAACGGTTTTTTCTATCCCGGGACGCTCACTGTATCATTTTAAGGTGATGCCGTTCGAGCTCTGCAATGTGCCTCAGACCTTATCGCGGTTAATGAATAAGGTCATTCCCCACCAGTTGCATTATCGGATATTCGCGTATCACGATGATCTTTTAATAACAATATCTAATATAGATGAACATTTTACTCTTCTCACTGAGGTTGCTGAACGTCTCGCGAAAGCATGACTCACAATTAATATAGAGAAGAGTAAATTTTTACTGAGAGAGATCGGATACCTGTATCATGTAATTGGTGAGGGAGAATTGAGACCGAATCCCGAAAAAGTCAGGGCCATTGCGGAGTTTCCCGTCCCAAAAATAGTCAGACAATTGCGAAGATTCTTGGGCGTCACCAGATGGTATCGCTGTTTCATCCGGAACTACTCTAATTGACATTAATCAACAACAAATCACAACTAATTGGCATTAATCAGTACTCCGGTTCAGACTGCTCCTGACGTTACCCAGCGATTTTACATACAATGTGATGCTAGCTCGACGAGGGTATGACAGAGCTGGAGAGCTTAGCTGCTGTAATGGCTGTTCATAAATTCCGGGCATATGTGGAAGGATTACTCTTCACGGTTATTATGAACCACGCCAGCCTGACTTGGTTGATGTCCACGAAAGACCTAACCGGTCGTTTAGCCCACTGGTGCCTAAAACTCTAGAGGTACGATTTTGGTATTGAATACCGGAAGGGTTCGCAGAATTGTGTTCCTGATGCTATATCAAGAGTTTATATGGATGAATTGACTTGATCGGATCGGCCGCTCCATATTGATTTTGATGCACCTAAGTTTAAATCGGAAAATTATGTCACTCTAGTTCTCAGGTTGGAAAATGCTGCAGCTTGGAAAAACAACACCAAAACGATCGATGGGGAAATGAACATTAGTTTGAAATCTCCCTGTTCTGCTGAAGTTGGAAATGATTAACCATGGTCGATATTGGTGGTGCCAGAGGAATTTCGAATGTATTTAATAGAATCCGCACCCGTTCCACCTACTTTAGCTCATTTAGGCATTAAGAAAACCATCGAAATCGTTAAGCGATATTTCTATTGGCATACATACCTTGTCTTTGGACGTGCACAATTGTATATCCTCATGTGAAGCCTGGAAGGCAAACAAAGCATTAAACTGATGTACACGGCCTTCACTTGCTATGCCAATTCTTGGGCGTCAATTTGCCTCCATGCTTTTAAGTGAATTATGCTAAAAGTACCAGGTAAAACATATCTTCACTACTAAATAGGCTCCACAGGCTAACGCGTCATAGCGGTTAAATCGTTCTCTGTGGAGTGCTCTAAGATCCTATATTCAGAATGACCAAAAAGTATGGGACAAAAATCTCACGGCAGTGACCCATGCTCTCAAGTGTACTGGAAAACGGGCATAACTAAAAAATCTTCCGGTAATTAAAAATTAATTACCGGAAGTACAATAATACTTTTTTAACCCGGTTTACTGGTTTATTGGTTACCGGTATTGTATTTCCCGCTCCTTACTTCTCACTTTCCAGGCCCCACTCTACACTCCTCATTTTTCACTTCTCCCTTTCCACATGTGAGTTTCGATATGTTACTTTCCACTTGTCACTTGCCATATCTCACTTTCTGCGGCTTACTTTCAACTTCTTATTTTCCACTTCTCATTTTTTATTTCTCAGTTTCCCCTTCCTAACCTTAATTATTTACCATCCGCTTTATTACCCTTTCTCTTCTCTATTTCCATTTCCTTTTTCACTTGTAATTTTTTTCTTTCTTCTCACTATCTTTTAACTCCTCACTTTTTTTTTATTTCTTCTTCTTCCGGTAGCGCAACATCGCATGAAATGATTTGGCCGCTTGAAACAACATGAAATTTGTTTAGCACAATAGCCCCAGTCACGAATTAATGTGATTAGCTCTTGTTTATGAAAATTAGCTGCAATAGTGTCCGCACTAGCTGCTTTCCCTTTCATTAACATAAGTTATGGAGATTTGCGCGATTTTTAAAACGGTTAAACCAACCTCGAATCGTATCGAATATCTCTTCGGCAACGTTTGTAGCATCAGAAGTCGTGTTGGTTCCACTAGAAGTGTTGCTGGTGACTTTAGGCGAAGATTATTTTACTAAATCTTCAAACAAACTTTTAGCTTTTTCTTCAATAACTATTTGACCCAACGGCATTTTTCTTTGGTCCTGGAATTCTATCCAAGGTGTCAATGTTTTCGAATTTGTCTCCAAAGCAACCTATCTAGCATTTCTTATTTTATCGGCATCACGATTACAAGTTGTCCGTATATGGTAGTAGGTGCTAAATTGAGTGTGTTTGCAACGAATAAAGCTTTTTCATCGGATTTAAATCTACGTAAGAAACTAGGAATTACAATTTCATTTTAAGAGTAAGTTTTTATTCATAATTCTTATGACTAACAACACCTTTGTCCATTTTGGTTAACTAAAATTTGTAAAATTGGCTATGTTAGTTCAATTTCATACAAATTAATTTTTCAAACCGGTTTTGGAAAAACTATAAAACAAAAAAAATCACGTTCACAATGAAACTTATGGGTGAACAAAAATTACAACGCAAATAGAAACAACGCAACTTGAATCAACGCAAAGCGACAGCTATTGGTGTAATTGGCAATTAGATCAGTTAAGCCACAAAATACTGGAAAACTGGAAATTTGCCGATAATTAAAATTCGATTACCGGTAATCAATAATACATTTTTAAGACGGTTTACCGGGTTATCGGTTAACCGGTATTGCATTCCCTATTTCGGCCTTAGAATTTTCGAAGAAATATTCTTGCGCTTTTTGAATGCTCATCTTCAATAATAAATAAATTTCTTTCAACCATTTGAAGGAGAATGTTACATCTGACTTTTGAAAGTAAAATCGGACTGAAGCGACTACCGAAATAACGTCACCAGTGCTTCACTTTCTTTCTTTCTTTACATTTTTTTACGGGGAAAATCGTTGACAAAAGTTATGGGGTTTGCAGTACAGTTTAGCAGTGACTTACGTGTGACTTAATATTGCCCGGTTGAATTGAGCTGAAAACGGATTCATCAAATTGATTGATTAAAATCACAAGGCATGCTGAAAAGAAGTTTCTAGCTTACTTAGAATTTAACTTACTATTTTACTTGCCATTTCGTACCCTCTTTATAGAGCCGCCACCTTATCGAAACAGATTAGGAATATAATTAGGTTTATTCGCTTTATGATCAATATAATTTAAGAGCGGTGCGAATGATTAGAGATAATATTGACAGCGCCAATTTGAAAATTATTTAGACCGTTGATTGCAAGTCTTCGCCATAATTATAAGCTTTCAGAAAATATTTCTGCTTCCGAGTAACTTTTCCCGTTTAGAGCTCAGATCATAATAGAACCAAAATAGCCAAATTATAAATGTTATTCAAATTAATTACCCAAACAATAATAATAATTAACAGCTCAATGACAATAAAACGGGTTAATTGGCGAGTTATGACACAAGCTGGATAATTTATAATCTCTTTTAAATTAACATTTATTCATTTCAGACTGATAAGCAAAATCATAAACTTAATGTTCAAATAGACTTAGTCATGATTTCTATCAAAAATCTGAAATTGCTGAAAATTACTTCAATCAAACATTATGCTGCTTAAGCATTAATAGTAATCTGACCCAAGAAAATCTGTAACAGTCGCATTTTAGTGCCATTGCTCTTTCCTTTACAAGTGGTGACCCCATTGGTGACCTTAAGAGATCATTTTTTTCGGATACAATTCATATTTTTGATCTAAATTTCAAAGATATACCGTTTTGAATATAAAACTTTGCGTTTTGAATTTTTTTTTGAAATTACTTTTCAGCTTATTTTCGAATTTTGAAACATTGTTTTAACATGCGAATTATTCTTATGAAATTTAAAACCCTAAATAAAATGTTTGTTATACATATTTTGAAAAATTTGGTGCTTAAACATTTCTTTTATTAATGATTTTCATTAAGTAATTTTTAATGTAGTGTACACTACTGACATTCATTTTCAAATTTAAATTTAATTACTATACAAATCATTACCAAATCAATTACCCAATTTTCAAAGTATAACATTCAATATTGCAAACATTGCAAAACACCAATTCACACACCTACACAGTACATTCCACTAATCCAATTATAAAAATGTTTTATTGCTACAAAAACATTAAAATTGTACAAGAAACTATAAAAAAAACAGCAACAACATTTCGGCCAGTACATACATTATCTTTCATAATCCGATTCCACAACACCAATTGGTTAGGTATATTATGGTGTGGTATGTCTGAAACAAAATATCGTTACATTTACAATATTATTGATTATAGACTTGGTAAAGTAAAAGCTTATCGATCTATGAGTAAATAAATTGCCACGATTACACTTTTAATTTTTTATTGTTTAACTAATAATTAGTTTTAAATTGTAATCAACACAAAACTGTATATTCGTAAAATGTATTGCAACAGGTATTTTTTATAATAGCAAAAAATTTATTAAACTCGATTTGATAAGCTTTTCGAAAAATCTGTTTAATGTCTAAAATTAGAAACAAAATAACAAATTAAATCGAACATTTGTTATAAAGGATGTTGTTTAAAAGAAATTTCCAACTTTTTTTTTTTAGAAAAATGTTATATTCTTAGAAATTGTTCAAAACATTAGAAAACAAAATATAATTTTATTTTGAAACTGTTGTTATTCAACATTTTGACGCCCTACTTAATATAATTTTGACCTAGTTCTAGATGAGTAATTATTTTATCAAGAAATTTTTTAATTTATTTAAAAGCTTAACGCTACAATTAATTTTGCTGTTTTATGATACAATAAAAGCTACTCGCTCAAATTGTGTATCATTAAAAGGTTAGTCAGTCTTGAAATAATCTAATTTTCACATAAAATGATAGTAAGCATCGATATGAAGTTCTTTTGACGCTTATTTATTATAAATTTGGAAGCTTACACAATTAACAAATTTGAATTTTAATTAGAAATTTCTGAATTTAACTCGGAAGTTACGAAATAGCATAAGGCAGAACTCGTAAAATCATTTGGCTTTATTTAATTTAAAACACTTCAAATTGATAGGAGGAATACAATTTTAATTTCCTTTGCAGAGTAGAGGAGTTTTGATAAATGAAATCTCCTGCTCGAGCTTTTAATTGAAATATTTATTTAGAAAGGAAGTTATGTGCTTTATGGCTTAGGACTAATTCTTAGACATTTTAAAACTACAGGTACGATTAATAATTATCCGATACCTTATCTGAATGATAATAGTAAGTATAAGTAGCAGGTAGTTCAAAACAAAATTGTTATAGATAAGAAGAAGTAAACTCATATCTTAATTAAATTATTATTATCAATTAATAAAATTTAAAGGCAAAATGACCTTTGATTTGTACCAACACATTGTTATCAAGTGTGACACGTGAAATAAATAATTGCACGGACACCAACTACGTTTCCGCTAGTGGTAATCGGTGTTACATATATTCTAACAGCGAGGAGCCTATTGCGCTAACCACATAACACTTTTCGTTCTGCAACTTTAAATATTTTCATGTTTTGAAAATTGTTGCAAAAACCGAAATAAAATTTAATAATTTTCCAAATAAAAACTTATCCAATTTTTGCTTAAGATAACCGAGAAACATTCCTTCAAAATAATATTTCCCTGATTAGTGTTTCATGTGGTTGTCGCAATTAATTTTCGATTTTGAATGAAATATGAGCTTAGTCAAGAATGTAATAAAAGTTGCACTTAGGCCCGATTGTATCATATGAACGAGGATAAATGATTAATCCTCTGATTTAGAGTAGTTTGCATTGTTTTATACAAGGCAAACTACGCTAAATCAGAGAATTAATCATTTATCCTCGTTCATACAATCGGGCCTTAGTGTTTTCCTTATGTTAGGTAATGCCATTGTGGGATCTCTGGTTTGTTAATATATTTGTCAATTAAACATAAACTTACACATAAATAAAGTCTTATATACACCCTACGAAATAATTATAGCGACAAAATGAAAAATCGGCGTTTTAACGATTTAAGCTATTAAAAATTCTATTTCGATAGTGTTATAGATAATTAATAACTAAAATACATGTGAAATATATATGTGAACAAGAAGCTCACTTCTAGAACGAAATATACTTAGGGAGAAAGTATTCGATGACTTTCCAATTGAAAACTTGTTACTTTTAATTATTCAGCGATCCCATAGGAAAACGATGAAAAAACCAAACGTTTGTCCTGAACCTTTTTGAATTTGATGAAAATCACTGAAGATATTCTGTACAAGAAATAATTTAACTCATAATTTTTTGTTTCCATCTACGGTACTGTTCTCGAATTTAAGTACTCGTTCCCAAAAACTACTTTACCGATTTTTAAAATTGATTGCGTATATGATAGGGAATAGACTTTTTTTATATAATGGTATCAGTTTTATTTTTATTAAATTTTTATCGAAGAAAAAGTGTGTTTGTCTGAAAAATGACATGTTTGGTGACCCTTGAAATAAGGGGTCACCACTTTTTAAATTTTTTTTTTCTGAAAGCTTATTTACCTTTAAATTATCTCTATCTGACGCAAAAAAGAGGCAAACAAACTATTGATTCTTGAATAAGGATGCCCAAAGATAATCCGTGAATTATTTAAGATTTTTTTATTGACAATTGTTATGTTATGAACCATAATATCATGGAATTAAGGTGCCTAAAATACCTTCATGGATTGAGAGTTAAAGCAAGCATGCTAATCATTGTGCTATAATTATGATTAGTTTCCCTTTATTATTATGTATAGGTTGTTATTCTCTCTCATTCTCTTAGATTCATGGAATTGGTTGTTATTTTGCCTTTTTCATCTTCCACAATTAAAACAACATTTCGAAGATAACAATGTAACGGAAGATAACCAAACAAGAGCGTGATTTTTAGCGTGAGTAGGCAATGATACAATAGAATTATTACAATAATTGTTTTCGGAAAATCTCGTGAGTAAAACGATTAAGTGAGTATTTTTTGTGAAAAAAGCATGTGCCTGCTGCTCGATGTCAATTAAGTAAAATGTTAATAAAGCATAATCAAACATATTCTGATTGTGTGGCAAATTTAAAAGGTAATGTCTGCGATTGTTTATTTAATTGTAAAAAAATAGGATGTAATACATCATAAGCTGATTTTAAAATGAGTGATATGATTGTCAAACATACATCGTACGAACAAGTGCGCTACAAAAAACAAATCCAACCTTAGATGAAGTTCTGAAAATTGCCACCACGAATCACCGCAATGAATCTACATAATATTCGTGTCAAGAAGTTACAAATGAACCGTTCGCAACAGTAGTGGACGTTAATCGTAGTCGGGCTTATAAGCATATGTAAGGTCGGTGTGTGATGATTGTGGTAAGTTAGGTCATATTACTGCAGTATGTTTGTTTCATCACCGAAGATATATGAATTTATTTTCATCGACTTTAGGTCTCTGCAAATTCTTCAAAGCCCAAATAGTTCTGAAGTCGGATGCACACCCGAAATTTTCCAAACTGTACAAACGTACCTTTTGCGTACGTCAAAGAAGTTCGAGAGGAAATCGACAGTCTGTTCGACCAAAATCTTTTAAAATCCGTGAAGTTTAGTCGATGGGCTACATCAATTGTCGTCGTCCCGAAACCGAACGGCAATTAAGGCAAATTGAGATCGAACGCTACTCGATTCGAAGGAGGCAGATTTTTTACAAAAGTTGATTTGACCAACGCATAACTGCAAATCGAGTTATCATATGGGTCGAAGAAATTAATGGTAATAAATACACCTTTTGGCTATTCGAATACCAAGAGCACATCGGGAATATTCCAACGGATCGTGGAGGAAGTCGTTGCAGGATTGCTGAAATGGCCTGTTTATCTCAATGATATGCTTGTTTCTGCCACACAGCTATTTTGGCTCTACGAAAAATATTTTCAATAGAAGATAATGAGCCATAGATCGTATTTAATGAGTTCGAGGAATTTTGCAAGCTAAACTCAATCATTCATTTGTCGACCGCGCCATTTCATCCAGCTTCAAAGGGTCAAGCTGAGCGTTTTTTTAAATGTTGTAAACGTCATTTAACAAAATAATGTCGGAGGAGTAAAACAGTCAATTGGCCACTGGGTAGTCATCAACAGTCTTCGCTGGGCCCGAAAAAATCTTGTTTGGTTACTAGTCAATCAGCAAATAGCAATAGTTAAAATCTATGCAATTGATCAACATCAGATTCTGTTAACCATGCTCATATTGGTGTACCAGTTGTTCAATACAGGGTTTACACTTCAGATTGAACTTTTTACGCTTCAAATGGATTTATATTTCAAATTGAACCTTTAGCTAATTGTACCTATGTATGGTCATTTAGGAAGGAATTTATCTATTTCTTAACGGATCTTAGTGAAACTTGACATCCGCGATGGAAATGGGATTCTAAAATGATTTTTAGATAAAGTTATGGATTCTGGCCAAGTAGGATGCAACTTGGCTATTTCTTAACCGATTATGATGAAAATCGACATGTGCGTTGGAAATGGGGTCCTAAACTAGTTTTTAGATAGCGCTCTGGGATATGGCCAAACAGAATAGAACGTGGCCATTTCTTAATCGATAAGGATTGAATCCGTTACGTAGGATGGAAATGGAATTCTAAAATGATTTTTAGATGTAGTTCTGGAATATGAGGCATTAGAATTTAGCTTGGCTGTCTTAACTGATAATGAAAATTCGATATGTGAAATTGAAATAAAATTCTAAAATTATTCATAGATGAAATTCTAGCATACTGCTGATCGGAATAGAACTTGGCTCTTTCTTAACCAAATATGATGGAATTCGACTTATTCGACTTATCATTAATTCCATCAATCATTAATTAAAAGTTTTGTTCAGCTTTGGGGTCGATTTACTCAATATTTCATCGAAATCGGTGATCGATTAAGACTATCTTAGCACAAAACAATAAAATATCGCTATCGATCTCCTAATGGGGAAATATGCAATACAAACAGAATGGTGCAGCTGATCCCGACTCTTCAATTATTTATTGAAAACTAATGAACGTGCGAATTGCAGATGCGGAATGAAAAATTATAATTGATCAAACGTGAGACATGTACGTAAGTAGATAAATAAGCTCATATTAAGATATTTCTCGAATAAACACGATCGATTTGCTGCATAGACATTGTTAACGACACGCGTCGTGTTGTCCGAACGTCTCAGCAAACATCAATTGCTTGATTTTGCCTAAAATAATAGATTGTCAACCAAGCGTGCCAATCAGTAGGCACATCTTCAGTTGGCCGATCCGGATTTCGATACTCCACAGCAGATTGACCTGCTCATTGGTGCTTCATTGTACTTTGAGCTATTATCAGTAGGTCAAATCAAGTTGGCCAATCATCCTCCAGTTCTTCAAACTACGCAATTTGGCTGATTTGGAAACATTCATAGCGCCCCAAGCTCAGCTGATAATTTGGTACTTACGGCATTATCAACTAAGGCAAGCTACACCAAATTAAAATATTTTGGAAGGTAGATAAAATACCAGAAAGTACCAAGGCTATCAGCACATTTGATCATCCCGTCGACAAACAGTTTGCGGTCACACACACAAGAGACATTGATGGCAGATTTATTGTTCGCTTGCCATTAATAAAATCTCCGGCGCCCCTTGGTAACTCATCAAATATGGCAAAATTACGATTTCTCAGTCTCGAAAAACGTCTAATAAGACATCCAGACATACGTGAAATGTATCGTCAATTTATAAACGAATGTCGCGCTCTCAACCACATGATGCACATTCCGGAAGCCAAAATAAATCCAACCAACTATTATTTGCCACATCACTGCGTATTAAAGCCCGACAGTTTTCGATGGGTCGACAAAATCATCAAATGGCAATTCGCTCTACGATTTACTATCAATAGGGCCTGCAGTCCAAACCGATTTATTTTTTATACTTTGTCGTTTCAGTCTATCATTGCCGACATTGTCAAATTCTATAGATAAGTTGGCGTGCAAGATAACGACTGCTGCTATCAATATATCTATTGGCGTGACGACCCAACTCAGAGACTGGAAACTTACAAATTGAATCGTTTAATATATGGTACTTCATCCGGTGCCTTTTTTGTAACGAGATGTCTACTTCAATTGGCATTGGAAAATTCCACTCGCGCACCAGCAGCCAGCTTTGTCATACAAAATGACTTTTATGTCGACTATCTGTTGACTGGTGCAAACACAATTACACAGGCCATACAAATGAGATCCGAAATAGGAGCGATTCTTCACTCAGTCTGAAGAGTCTCAATCGGTCTATTGTCTCCGGTAGTTGTCCTTGGAACACGATTTATTCAAAAATTGTGGCAACTAAAGGGCGATTGGAATCAAGCTTTACATATGCACCTCCATACCGAATGGTATTTCGTTCTGAGTTGCAACATTTACGGGGATTAGCCGTTCCTTGACACATTTTTGATGAACCAACTCTGAGTTGAACACAATATACAAGGTGCTACACAATCCGATGAAATTGAACAGGAAATTAAAACAATGTGCAGAGATGACAACATCAACTGGCACTTTTATGGTGCTCCTCATTTTAGCGGACTGCATGAAGCTGCTAGAATTATACTCAAAAAGCTTAGAAAGCTATATAAAAAGAAACAAAGTACGGGACATACCATAAATTAAGCTATTAATATAATAATGTGTTTCTTAATTAACATTTTGATTAAAAATTATAATTAAAGCGAAGGAGGAAAAATTAAGACTGATTATATCAAATAAATTTTATTGGTGCTAATTTATTCAAAATATAAAGTCACGAGTTTCACATAGTAATGTGGTGACTGATTTGGATCTACAATTTACAAAAACAAAAAACCTAACCACCACACTATAATAGACAACTAAATAGATTGAAGCAGGTAGTAATAATTAATCGGGAGTTCAATAAACAAAACAATAATGTATATCTTAATTAACTATTATCAATTATAACCAAATTTACAAATCTAAACCAAAAATGGGTTATAAACAATATAACTATAGACAGAAATAACACAAAAAAACTAAAGTTTAATTAAATTTACAACAAATATGAGTACTTGATACCGATATACAACGTACTCGTATTTTACCTAGAAGTCTAATCGAAATGATATCTTGATTATTTAGTCTAGTGCGCGCAAGCTAATATTCAAAATGGAAATTATCGATGCCGTTCGGACGATAAGAATTTATTTTACTGTACTAATATTATATTGATTAGAGGTGGACATTGATTAAAAAAATTAAATATTAATGGTTGGAGATTATAGACTTTATTTATAGACCTGTTAAACTTAGCGTTTCGTGTTTTTTTTAATGATTTATAATGTGATTTGTGGTTTTTATTCCTGGATAACATTTCGACCAATTGATTATTTGACTAAAATTAGCGTTATTAATTAGCTAGGATCATTCTAAAACATTGTTTTTTACTTTTATTCTAATCTAAAACGTCATTACTCGGAAAAATGCTGTTACAGTCATAAATTTAATAAACTTAACCAATTTACTTTTATCGACGTGTCATACATATGTGAGCTTCCAATTAATTAACAAAAATTAATTAGAATTTAGGTATGTGACACTAATATGCGATAATCGTGACTTTACGTTTTGAGTTATTTATCACCGCATTAAACTAATAAAAACGGCGGTAAAACAGTTTCGTACCTCAAAATAGTTATACAAATTCAAACAGTAGGATGTACTCGGTTTTAAAATATTTAAACTTCACTTTATAAGTTTTCACGAAGAAATTTGTTTAGTATCACATATTAAGCAAACCCTAAGGATCCAGAATTAACTCCGCAATAATTAATTCCTTCGAAAAATTTGTGTATGGCGAAATTAATTTAATTTTTAATATGAATTAAATCCGCGATATCTAATTTTTTTAAAAGAATTAAATTGGAGCGGAATAAATTTTAATTTATAATTATTTTTCGAAGCTCGCCGATAAATATGAATTTATTACGTCACAAACAAATAGGGTCTTAAAGTGAACTTGAACTAAAATGAGGAGTGTCTGATCAAAAGTGGCTATGTACGTTTTTCGAAAAATATTTTGTTTTGATCTAAATGTTTTAAACGCACATTTAATGATTACTTTTTTGTAGTAAATAGCTTATGTTTCGACTGTTTCTGAATTTAGGAACATTTTTGATAGAGAAATAACCACTTTTGGTCCATTCTGATATCGAAAAAAAAATTATAAAAAAAAAATGATTACATGTTGGAAAATGTAAATAGCTACTTTTGATCAGACACTCCTCAAATGTCACACGTACATTATTACCTTTCCGAAAAAGTACTAAAAAACTTATTGGATTACAGAAGATGGAAGATCTGAATCTACCTTCCAGTATCTTTCTCCATCCAGCCCTGCGGCTGCGTTAACTCTTGTATTTTTCCAATGTAACATGTTTGAATCTCTTTCTTAACATATTTTCTTGCGCTTTAATTCGGATTTCGCTCCATTGAGATCTTCACCGTCTCATAACTATTTTTTGGGAAGTCGCTGTCCCTTCCGAGCCCTATTTTATATTTTAATTTTTTAAAAAATGTATAAAGTGAATATACATAGAGTCGGCTTCTCAAGGCAATCCTTGAGGTAGTCCTAAGCAAAGAAGATGACGGTTAAAGCGGTGTTGCTCTGTTAAAATTACTATCAACAAAGTGACTTGTTTACGGTAATTAGATGTAGGAAGCAACTTCAGGAAATACAGGAAATATTTTCAATCCTAATCAAGTTTGTATCCTTTGAGTCATACTTCAACCAATTGAGTACAGTTTTTATTGTAAATATTTCTGATCGATAAACCGCCTCTAGAAAAAATCGGTATGTCCCACTATATTGCACTAAGAACATTCCATTGAGGCAAAAACTGAACGGGCTCATAAGCAAAAAGTAGAATCGAAAACTTAGCTCCATAATAATAGAAGCGTATGAAAGTATTGGCAGAACTAACGATTTATAAATAAACAATAACCTTTTGGGGGTCAAACCCAAGATTTCTCTTAACCTCTAAGTACATATTATTGATAAATCTTTCAATCGTAGTGACAACCGTTTATAGTCGATTACGTTTTCGTTAGTTTTGTGGATTCCTAGTGGATTTTTTTAAATTCATTATCGGAGCTCCAGAAAATTTGCTGCGGGTCTTTTGGTTAGTGATGAAAGGCCAAGAAGTAGTGCTTAACAGTTCGAATTTCCTTCGGTTAAGAAATAGTTCAGAAACAATACCATCAAGATGGTTCCTGAATTAGACACTTACATATATGCATGAGTCACTATAAGGACTATCAAATCCTTATAGCAACTCATACATACTTGATTATCTATTATTTTTGTAAAGTGGACGTTTTGTCCATCAACTAAGAATCGACAGGGAGATTGGGTTCATTGGGCAAATATGCAAGAGTTTGCAATCCGTTTACGATCCTTAAACCAAAAAGAGCATGTTTCTTGAATGGCCTATTCTCAATTTAGAGAGTATCAATATCAGATTGCTAGTTGGGGCAGCAGCAAAAAAGAAATTAAACAGTAATTGAAACGTTTATTGGACTAATCGAATTTGTTTCGATCGCGATCTGTTGACACGATAGATACAATTATTACATAGATATCACCAAATACCATATGATGTAATTACTAACATGTAAAAATGTTTAGTTACATTAGGTAGATTGGAAAATAATCCAATAGGGGTTGCATTTTACAAATAACCGTGAAATGTGCATACCTTAACAAAAATGTGTAGATAACTTATCGAAATTTTGCAAAATTGATTTGATATAACTTTTATTGGTTACAATCAAACACTGTTCCGAAATCTACTTATTAATTTGATCGTGAAATGAATTTTTGAAATGTGGGTCAAATTTTTTATTATGGAATGATTTTCTATGACATATTTATATAAGAAATATATTTAATAGAAGAAAGTGATACAGTAGTCATTCTCAGGTTGCTAAAATAAACGATGACGATATTATTGGTGGCGTTCTGTAAGGTTCAGTTCTGATTATATTGATTTTAATTCTGATTTTATAGCTTTTTCCGATGAATTAGTGTTTCTCTTTAAGCATGCACAATCAGTCTCTTCAAGAATATTTTAAAATTACAACTAATTCCATTTCTATTTAAATTTTCAAAGTAAAGCGCCATTTTCTAAAATATTTAAAAATTAAACCTGCCTTCCTTCATTACAAATTAAATTAAAATTTAAAAATAAAATCTCCTGTTTCCAAAATATTTAATTATTCTTCCCAAAGAGCGAAATTACTTAGAGTTTTGCAACTTAAGTTTCGATCTGAATGAAAATTACGAAAAAGTTATTTTCAGACAATCTCACATCATATCAACTTAATATTTTTAAATTAATTCTTCCTTTTCAACAAATTTCATTCTAATTTTAAAATTAAATTTCCATTTTCCAGAATATTTTGAAATTAAAAATATTTCCGTTTATTTAAATTTTGAAATTAAATCTCTCTTCTCCAGAATATTTTATAAATCTTCCTATTTAATAAATTCTACTTTAATTTTAGAATTAAATCTCCTGTTTCCAAAACATTTCAAAGTTAATTCTTTCTTTTCTAGAAATTTCATTCTAGTTGTAAAATTAAATTTGTATCTCCAGAATATTTTGAAATTTAAAATAAATCTTTTAACATTTTAAAGATGAATCTTCCATTTCCGGAATATTTTAGAATTAAATCTTCCTTTTCAACGAATTTCATTCTAATTTTAAAATTAAATCTCAATTTTCCAGAATATTTTGAAATTAGAAATATTTTGATTAACATTTTAAAATTAAATCTCCTGTTTCCAGAATTTTTGTGAATTAATTCTTCCTTTTAAAGAAATGTCATTCTAATTTTAAAATTAAGCCTCCCTTTTCCAGAATATTTTATTATTAAATCTTCCTTCTTTAGAAATGTTACTCTAATTTTAAAATTAGATCTCCTGTTTCCAGAATATTTTAACATCAATTCTTCCTTTTCCAGAAATTTCATTCTAATTTTACAATTAAATCTGACTTTCCAGAATATTTTGGAATTAAAAATATTTCAGTTTAAATTTTAAAATTAAATCTCTCTACTCCAGAATATTTTATAAATCTTCCTATTTGATAAATTCAACTTTAATTTTAAAATTAGATCTCCTGTTTCCAAAATATTTTAAAATTAATTTTTCCTTTTCCAGAAATTTCATTCTAATTTTAAAATTAAAGCTCTATTTTCCCTAATATTTCATTATTAAATCTTCCTTTTCCAGGAGATTCATTCTAATTTCAAAATTCAATTTTCTTATTTTAAAATTAAATATCCTGTTTCCAGAATATTTTTGAATTTGTAAACTACTAAGCGAATTCACGCATACGCATTGGAAGGAAAGAAATGAGGACGCCATGCTTTTTCAATCATTCATTCGGTTGTTAGGCCCGTTGCACATTTCAGCTAAGCTAAGCGAGAAATGTAGTTTTCGTTAGCTTTGTTAGCTCGCCTAGCTCACCCCTTTGCACTTTCCAGCTGATAACTAGCCTTATACAAACATACATTGCTGATTTTATATCTTCCCATTAAATTTTTTTATTTTCAACCGGGGGATAAGAATTTAGCTCACATCGCTTAGCTTAGCTTAGCTGAAATGTACAACGGGCCTTAGCATTTATGCTGGGTGAAAAAAAAGAAGAAGAAAAAAGGAAAAAACGATACGATATAAGCCTCGTAGCGCAAATAAGTTGCAACTAAGCGCAAATAAGTTGCAACTTTCTGACGATTTTACAACTTCAGATGTGGAGTCAGAGCAAATATTGAAACTATAAACGACGAATAGCGAAATATTTTTGTTCTTGTGGAAAACGAAAACGAACTAAACCGGCATGATTTTGGAGAGATTACCGACACGCCCTGTGCAACGATTAACACGCGATTTGATGATGGAAGTGTTAAACGAAAATGAGGTGGCACATTCATCGCGCGCATCGCGCACCGGTTTGATTGCAATTATATCGTGGTTTATCAGTGGAAATACGACGACAATTTGAAGTGCTGAACGGCGTAGAGGATGACGAAGAAAATATTATTGATGCAGTGAAACAGGTGGAAACTAAGGCTATCGGAAAAAATGTGGTTGAGGTCACTGGGGAAAATGAGGTCAACGAAGGCGGTGCACGTATAGAGAATTGTAATGCGGACGACGATGAGGACAACGAGGAAGATGGTACAGTAAGTACATTACCAAATTCAGTGCAAGAAGCCGACGCAGAAATTGCATTATTACGAAAACAAGAGGAAATTTTGACTTTGCGTTAGCGAATCCGGGGAATGCGGGTACGAGAAGAAGTCGATAAAATTGAGGCACAAAGACGTTCAGAGGCCAGATTGGCAGAAACTATTGCGTCGGCTGAGGCTGCTATGGCTTGTGCTGATTCACGGGGGAGTGCTAACTCTCGCAGACGGAATATTTTGTACCAGAACTTGAGGCAAATCCGATATTGCTGCCAGGATCTAGGCACTGTGCCGTATCCTACTCGTTCCAGTCCTGTGTCGCTACGCAATGGAGTATACATGACACCACCACGTGCAGTGCCCGTACCAAATTATTCGGCTCGTCCACAATTTCGTGGTGTTGAACGAGCAATAATCAAGTTTTCGGGCGAGGATCCCACGTATGACGTTCGCATGTTTTTCCAAAATTTTGAGGAGATTATTGGAACAATGGAGCATGACGATCGTGTAAAAATATTGTACTTGAGACAATTGCTCACTGGCGCGGCAAAAACGTTGTTGACTCACAAGGATGTGGGAACATACGAATCATTGAAGAAGCGGCTACATGAGGAATTGGGCGACAAAAACACAAGTGCAGACATAGAAGCGACGTTCAGATGACCAGAACAGGTGTTACAATTGCGATCAAATGGGACATCATTCTAAACAGTGTAAAATGGAACTTCGTTCGAACAGCGTGTGCCGGAAATGCTGGCAGCCGATGACGCGAGAACCATTGCACAATGCGGCAAATTGTTCCAACAGACGATACATCCAGAAGGTGAAACCAGAATTCGAACACTTGGTAGCTGCTGTGACACCTGAACTGGACATTGAGGATTCTGATGCGGGGGGCACAAGAATTGGCGAACAAAAATTTGGTAAGTGTCGCATTTTTGAAGAATTTATATCAGTACACGGGGTACAACGAATACGTTTCTCTTTTCGACACTGGCAGTCCGAGTAGTTTCGTGCGGAGAGCGGCGATACCATTTGAGGTCAACAAGGCAACTGAGGCAACAAGAATAAGAGGCGTTGGCGGCGAAGCACTGAGGACCCATGCAGTCATTACTTGTAAAATTAAATTTAACAATAGAGTTCATTTGATTAATTTGATAATTTTACCCGACGAGGCAACCAGCATTAACGTTATTTTAGGAAAAGATTTTTTGAAAATTTTTAATATCAAGCTGGTCCAGTCGAAGACAATAATGTATGACCGATTGAAACTTTTGCTTTTAAATAAAAAGAATGTTGTCCCAAATGGAACGTATCCCCGTATACCTGATTTAATTTTGAATAAGCTTACACAAATGAATGTTTTGAGGCCAATTAAGCCGGTGATGGAAAAGGCCACACCGCAAAGCAATCCCGGGGACAACGTAAGTCTTTCTTTTATTGAGGAGGATCTAAGCCCTGAATTCGATTTACCACAAATATTTGCCGTTGATATTGTTAGAGATGAGCCAATCTTAGAAATAAACAAGAGTTTAGAGGCGACTGATTACGATGAGGTCAAGGAAATAATCGAGGAGAATTATATGGCACCAAAGGACATTGAGATAGAACTGTTCGACTATGAGATGGATATTCATTTGACTTCGGATGTACCGTTTCACCACGCACCACGACGTTTAGCTAATGTGGAAAAGATTGAGGTTCAGAAGAAAATTTGCGATATGATCAAAGAAGGGATAATTACGCCAAGCGATTCACCATATGCGTCAGCAATTGTGCTTGTTAAAAAGAAGGATGGAAGCACCAGAATGTGCGTAGATTATCGCGCTTTTAACAAATTAACGATAAGGGACAATTATCCGCTGCCTTTGATTGATGACTGCGTCGAATATTTAGGAGAAAAAAAATATTTTACATTGCTGGATTTGAAAAGTGGGTTTCACCAGGTACGCGTGTCACTGCGATCGCGTAAGTTCACCGCTTTTGTAACACCGCATGGGCAATACGAATATCGTTGCATGCCGTTTGGATTGGAGAATGTGCCAGCGATCTTTCAACGATTTATAAATATAATTTTCAAAGATTTTCTGGAAAAGGGTGAAATTATAATTTATATGGACGATATATTATTGGCAACGGAAACTCTGGCCGAACACAAGAAATTAATGAGGAAAATACTGCGATGATTAGCGCGACGAGGCTTATTACTTAACTTGAAGAAATGTCAATTTTGTTGTACGAAAATCATTTACTTGGGGTACTCTGTCACTTCGGAAGGAATAAGGCCAAGTGAGACACACATTGAGGCAATTAAAAAATATCCGATGCCGGAAAATGCGAAGGAAGTACATTCATGTTTAGGGCTATTTTCGTATTTCGGTCGGTTTGTCCCGGAATTCTCGAGAATCGCGCGCCCGATGCAAAATCTGTTGAAAGAAAACGTTCCTTTTATTTTTGACGAAAAATGCCGAGAAGCATTCGAAAAGTTGAAGAAATTACTGGTGACTGGCCCAATACTAGCGATATATCATCCGGAGCGAGAAACTGAATTGCATTGCGGCGCCAGTTCACATGGATTCGGAGGGGTATTGATGCAGAAACAAAATGACGGAAAATTTCATCCGACGGCATTTTATTCGAGGACTACTACGGCGGCAGAGGCCAAATATCACAGTTTTGAATTAGAAACATTGGCCATTTTATATTCACTGGAAAGGTTCAGAATATATTTAGAGGGCATACAGTTCACAGTGATAACTGATTGCAATTCGCTGCACTTGACGCTGGAAAGAAAGCACATGAATTCGAGGATCGCCAGATGGGCATTAGAATTTTCAAAATTCACATTTGAGACGAGAAATAGACCAGGAATAAATATGGCACATGTAGACGCACTAAGCCGATGCCACACAAAAAATGAGGAGGAAATCGTGGCCCACGTGGACGTGGAAACAAAAAAAGGAGTAGAGGGAACAAAAGCGGTCACGAAATGTATGGTAGCGGCAGTGGATCCAATCAGCGTTGAGATGCAACTACAATTGGCCCAAAACCGGGACACTAACGCTTTGGGGTTGCGGCAAAAATTAGAGAATGAGGCAATGGACAACTACGAACTAGTGGATGGTTTGGTGTACAGGAAAAACCTTGAGGGACATCGCATGCTGTACGTGCCGGCAGAAATGGAGGATAACATTATTCGAATTAATCATGAAAAGCTAGCACACCAGGGGGTGGATAAATGTTACGAAAAGATTCGCGAACACTACTGGTTTCCGACGATGAAAACCAAATTGCAGTCATTTATCGACAAATGTATCAAATGCATTATGTACGCGGCACCGGTGCGTGTGTCTGAACAGAGTTTATATTGCATACGAAAGGCACCGATTCCATTCGATACATTGCACGTGGATCACTATGGACCATTACCGGCACTCATGAACAAAAGGAGGCATGTATTGGTCGTTGTGGATGCTTTTACGAAGTTCGTTAAATTATTTGCGGTAAATTCAACGAGCACGAAAGAGGTTATGTCGTCTTTGGAGAAATATTTCACATATTACAGTCGACCACGTAGAATCATTTCGGATCGAGGCACCTGTTTTACATCCTTGGAATTCGCGGAATTTTTGACGAGAAATTATGTGGAACATGTGAAGGTGGCCACCGCATCGGCCCAGGCCAATGGCCAGGCCGAAAGGGTTAATCGGATTTCGAACGCCCTGGGAAAATTAAGTAATCCCATCAATCACGCGGACTGGTCGCAGAAATTACAACAGATCGAATATGCAATTAATAATTCGACGCATGCTACTACGAAAGAAACACCAAGCAAATTAATATTCGGTGCAGAACAACGAGGAAAAATAGTGGACGAACTGTCAGAATATTTAGTTAATAAGGAGGCACCTGAGGCACCAACAGATTTGACGGAGCTGCGAGCAAACGCTCACAACAAAATCACCAAGAGGCAAGAATACGAGAAGAATCGCCACGAAGATCATCAAAAACCAACGAAACGATTCAATATTGAAGATTATGTCGTAATTCGAAACGTGGATACAGTCGTAGGATCAAATAAGAAGCTCATTCCAAAATATCGTGGTCCATATGTGGTTCATAAAATTTTAGGCAATGATAGATACGTTATCCAAGACATTGAGGGTTGTCAGCAGACACAACTTCCATACGATGGAGTTGTAGAAGCGAATAAAATGCGTGGGTGGATACCACCATGCGCGGCCGAAAGTTCAATTGAACAGTCAAGCGAATGCGATACGGACAACGACGAAGGCGATTTCCACGGAATTAATTCCGAGGGAGAAGATGAGGCTAAACTTCTCGGTTACCCCCCCCCCCCTCGGTGATCGGGGTTGATCACTGAGTCAGATTGGCCGAGCTGTAAACTACTAAGCGAATTCACGCATACGCATTGGAAGGAAAGAAATGAGGACGCCATGCTTTTTCATTCATTCATTCGGTTGTTAGCATTTATGCTGGGTGAAAAAAAAGAAGAAGAAACAAGGAAGAAACGATACGAGGCTTATAAGCGCAAATAAGTTGCAATTTTCTGACGATTTTACAAATTAATTCTTCCTTTTATTTAAAGAAATGTGATTCTAATTTTAAAAGTCTCTCTTTTCTAGAATATTTTAGAATTAAATCCTCTTGTTCAAGAAATTCTACTCTAGTTTTAAAATTAGATCTCTTGTTTCCAAAATATTTTAAAATTATGTTTTCCTTTTCCAGAAATTTCATTATAATTGTAAAATTAAATCTGCGTTTCCAGAATATTTTGAAATTAAATCTCTCTTCTCCAGAATATTTTATAAATTTTCCTATTTAGTAAATTCAACTCTAATTTTATAATTAAATCTTCTGTTTCCAGTATTTTTAAAAATTATTCTTACCGAAGAGTGAATTTACCAAGAATTTTGCAACTTCAGTTTCGATCTGAATAAGAATTACGAAAAATTTATTTTTAGTCAATATTACCAGTCAATGGCGACCAAATTGCTAATTACATCTTTGATTCGTTTTTATAACTCTTGATAATTTCGCTCTTAATAAAAAATAATTATCTGGCTATAATCCGGAAGAACCTAATATTTCAAAATTGTTCTTCCTTTTCTACAAAATTCATTTTAATTTTAAAATTAAGTCTACTATTCCGGAAAATTTTGAAATTTAAAAAAATATTTTTATATTTTAAAGTTGAATCTTCCTTTTCTAGAATATTTTATAATTAAATCTCCTGTTTTCAGAATATTTTGAAATTAAATCTCATCCCTCAAGAATATTTTAGAATAAAATCTTCCTGTTCAAGAAATTCCACTCTAATTTAAAAATTAGATCTCATATTTCCAGAATATTTTAAAATTATTTCTTCTTTTTCTTCTGTATCTCCAGAATATTTTGAAATTAAAAAAAATATATTTTTACATATTAAAGTTGAATCTTCCATTTCCGGAATATTTTAGAATCAAATCTTCCTTTTCAAGAAATTTCATTTTAATTTTAAAATTAAATCTCCATTTTTCTGAATATTTTAAAATTAAAAATATTTTGATTTAAATTTCATTCGAATTTTCAAATTAATTTTGCATTTCCAGAATATTTTGAAAATGAAAACGTTTCCATTTAATTTTAAAATTAAATCCCCTGTTTCCAGCATATTTTTGAAATAATTCTTCATTTTTTTAGAAATGTCATTCTAATTTTAAAATTAAGCCTCTCTTTTCCAGAATATTTTATTATTAAATCTCCCTGCTCCAGAAATGTTACTCTAATTTTAAAATTAAATCTGCCTTTCCAGAATATTTTAAAACTAACTCTTTGTTTTCCAGAAATTGTATTCTAATTTTAATATTAAATCTCCATTTGCCAGAATATTTTGAAAATAAAAATATTTTAATTTAAATTTTAAAATTTAATCTCTCTTATCCACAATATTTTACAAATGTTCCCGTTCAAGAACTTTCACTCTAATTTTAAAATTAAATCTCCTAGCCATGGCTACTGGACTGATTGCACCACAATTTTACATTCTATATACTGAATGTATTGTGCACATGTAGTACTAGCGAATTATACTAATCCAGTTAAATTCCCTAACAATTCTTCTTTTTCACATTTACAACAGCTCTTTCCTGTGTAAGCAAATTATTTTATTTCCCAATTTATTTACTTTAATTTGAATTAATCGTGTAGTACCAAATATGCAACAAGTCCTAAGACCATTTTGATGTGTTTTAACAAATATCACGTATTAATTAATTCAAGTTAAAGTAAATAAATTGGGAAATAAAATAATTTGCTTACACAGGAAAGAGCTGTTGTAAATGTGAAAAAGAAGAATTGTGAGAGAATTTAACTGTATTAGTATAATTCGCTAATACTACATGGGCACAATACATTCTACATATAGAATGTAAAATTATGGTACAATTAGTCTAGTAGCCATGGCCTGATGAGAGTATTGATTTGTTCATAATCATAGGCTCATCAGTTCGAAGCTGGATTAAATTCTGTTTCAATTTTTCAGAAAAATGTTAACCGCATAATTTAAAAAATTAAAATTTAATGGGAACCTATCTAATGTGTGTAACACACATCAAAATGGTCTTAGAACCGGTTTCATATTTGATATTCCACGAATTAACTAAATTAAAGTAAATAAATTGGAAATTATTTTAAAATTAATTCTTTATTTTCCAGGAGTTTCATTCCATATTAATTCTTCCTTTTCCAGCAATTGCATTTAAATTTTAAAATTAAATCTCTCTCTTCTCCAAAATATTTTGCAAATTTTCCTGTTCAAGAAATTTCACTCTAATTTTTAAATTAGATCTACTGTTTCCAAAATATTTTAAAATTAATTCTTCCTTTTCCAGAAATTTCATTTAAGTTTTAAAATTAAATTTGTATCTCCAGAATATTTTGAAATTTAAAAAAAATCTTTTTACATTTTAAAGTTGCATATTCTATTTCCGGCATATTTTAGAATTAAATCGCAAGTTTTCAGAATATTTTGTAATTAAAAATATTTGATTTAAATTTTAAAATTAAATCTCCCACCTTCAAAAATTTTAGAATTGAATTTTCTTGTTCAAGAAATTCCACTCTTATTTTAAAAATATGTAATTCTCCTGTTTCCAGAATATTTTAAAAATATTTCTTCTTTTTCCAGAAATGTCATTCGAACTTTCAAATTAAATTTGCATTTCTAGAATATTTTGAAATTGAAAACGTTTCCATTTAATTTTAAAATTAAATCTCCTGTTTCTAGAATATTTCTGAATTAATTCTTCCTTTTAAAGAAATGTCGTCATAATTTTAAAATTAAATCTCCCTGCTCCAGAATATTTTAGAATCAAATCTTCCTGTTCAAGAAATTCCACTCTAGTTTTTAAAATAAGTCTCCTGTTTCCAGAATATTTTAAAACTAATTCTTCCTTTTCCAGAAATTGTAATCTAATTTTAAAATTAATTTTTCATTTTCCAGGCATTTCAGAATGTTTTATAAATCTTCCAATTTAATAAATTAATTCTTCCTCTTCCAGAAATTTCATTTAAATTTTAAAATTAAACCTTTCTCCTCCAGAATATTTTGAAATTGAAAATATTTCCATTAAAATTTTAAAATTAAATTTCCATTTTTCAGAATATTTTAGAATTAAATCTTCCTGTTCAAGATATTCTACTATAATTTTAAAATTAGATCTAATGTTTCCAGAATATATTGAAATTAAATCTTACTGTTCCACAAATTTTATTCCAATTTTAAAATTAAAACTTCCTGTTCCAGAATATTTTAGAATTAAATATTCCTGTGCAAGAAATTCTACTCTAGTTTTAAAATTAGGTCTCCTGTTTCCCGAATATTTTATTATTAAAACATCCTTTTCCAGGAATATCATTCTAATTTTAAAATTAAATCTGCCTTTCCAGAACATTTTGAAATTAAAAATATTTCCGTTTAAATTTTAAAATTTAATCTCTCTTCTCCAGAATATTTTATAAATATTCCTATTTAATAAATTCAACTTTAATTTTAAAATAAGATCTCCTGTTTCCAAAACATTTTAAAATTAATTCTTATAATTTTGAATTTTCTAATAATTTTGAAATTAAAAAAATTCTTTTTACATTTTAACAATTAACAATTTTTGACTCTAATTTGAATTAATTAATTAATTATTTGGTAATTGATAAAATTTGCTTACACATGAACAAAACTGTGTGAATGTGACGAAGAAAAATGTGTAGGAGAGTTTGGTTGTATTAGTAAAATTCGCTAATACATCCTGCACAGTACATTCTGAATAATAATGTAAATTGTGGTACAATCACTTTAGTCGCCGCGGCCTGATGAGAAAATTGATTTTTCCATAATCATAAGCTCATCAGTTCGAAACTGGATTATGTAAGTGCTCTTACAATTTTTGGAAATAATAACTTCAAAAAAATTAAAAAAATTTACATTTTAAAGTTGAATTTTCCTTTTCTAGAATATTCTCCTGTTTTCATAATATTTTGATTTAAATTATAAAATTAAATCTCATTCCTCAAGAATATTTTAGAATTAAATCTTCCTGTTCAATAAATTCCACTCCAATTTTAAAATTAAATCTCCTGTTTCCAGAATATTTTAAAATTATTTCTTCTTTCCAGAAATTTTATTCGAATTTCCAAATTAAATTTGCAATCTCCTGTTTCCAGAATATTTTTGAATTAATTCTGCCTTTGAAAGAAATGTCATTCAAAGCCTCTATTGTCTAGAATATTTTATTATTAAATCTTCCTTCTCTATAAATGTCACTCATGTCGGCTCTAATTTTAAAATTAGATCTCTTGTTTCCAGAATATTTTTAAAACAATTCTTCCTTTTTCAGAAATTGTATTCTAATTTTAAAATTAAATCTACCTTTCCAGAATATTTTGAAATTAACTCTTTGTTTTCCAGAAATGTTATTCTAATTTTAATATTAAATCTCCATTTTCCAGAATATTTTGAAATTAAAAAATTTAAATTTTAAAATAAAATCTCCATGTTCCAGAATATTTTAGAATTAAATCTTCCTGTTCAAGAAATTCCACTCTAGTTTTAAAATTTAATCTCCTGTTTCCAGAATATTTAAAAATTATTCTTACCGAAGAGTGAAATTACCAAGAGTTTTGCAACTTCAGTTTCGATCTGAATAAGAATTACGAAAAATTTATTTTCAGTCAATCTTATCAGGCTATGGCGACCGAATTGCTAATTACACGTTTGATTAGTTTCTATAACTCTTAGTAATCTCGCTCTTTATAAACAATAATTCTCTGGCTATAATCCGGAAGAACCTAATCATAATATTTCAAAATTTTCTTCCTTTCCTACAAATTTCATTCTAATTTTAAAATTAAATCTATCTACTATTCCAGAAAATTTTGAAATTTAAAAAAATGTTTTTACATTTTATAGTTAAATCATCCTTTACAAGAAATTTCACTCTAATTTTAAATTTAAATATGATAAATCTTTCCAGAACATTTCAAATTAAAAATGTTTCCTTTTAATTTTAAAATTAAATCTCTGTTCTCCAGAATACTATTTTTTATTATTATTAAAATTGGTTGGAACCATCGGAGGTTCCGAACTCAAAGCAACGATGGGCCCATGGCGCATACCAGTGATTGTAACATAACCCGCGAACGCGTGCTGCAGAATAAGCATTTATGTATATTAAAAATTATCAAAGCTTTCTTCAATAATAATTTCTTTAAATCAAAATATACCAGTTAAAATTTGAGAAAATATTGGTTTATTCGGCTTGAAAGATATACACAACAACTAATTTCCAAAATTCATTTTTAATTCTGGCTGCTAAATTGTTCAATTAAACGTTACAGTTTTAATATTATTTATTTTAACAACAAAAGGGGTAGATGCACGAGTCCACTAACACCTAACACCAAATGTAAACAAATGAAGTTGAATGAGTACTGGTTAGCGCAACCTGTAGCTGCCGTGCCCTTATCTACAAGATTTCATAGTTTGCCCGAGGAAATCGAAGAACTATCCCAACCCAAAAAAAATAATGGCGCCACCAATATTTGTGAGAGGCGTAGAAACAATCAATCCTTTAACTGGCTTGTTAAAGGAACTAGCTGAAGACTACTTCGATTTAAAAATAATTGGAAGTAACCAGGTTAAAATCCAGTTAAAAGTTGCCGAGCTGTACCCGTTGGTGATCAGAGCCCTAAAGGAGCGAAACACCGAATTCCATTCGTTCCAACAGAAAGTGTACAAAACCTACCAGGTAGTCATACGAAACTTGCATCCATCAATTAACATCGAAGATTTGAAAAGTGAGTTAGGTAATCTGGGCCACGATGTTGTTAATATCTGCAACATGAAGCAAAGTGGTACGAAAAAGCCACTCCCACTCTTTAAAGTTGAGCTTCGAATGAATGAATCAAATAGAGATATACATTCGATAAATAGACTAATGCATTCAGTTGTTCAAGTGGAAAAGCCACATGTCAAACGTGAAGTAGTTCAATGCACTACTTGTCAAAGATATGGACATACCAAATCGTATTGTAATCACAAACCCAGATGTGTGAAATGTACAGGTGAACACCTCACAAATCAATGTGAAAAGAAAACGTGGGGTTCAGAGGTGAAATGCATGCTCTGTAATGGTAGCCATCCAGCCAACTATAGAGGTTGCACTGTGTATAAAGAAGTTAAAACTCGCAGATTTCCACCTCTTAGAGAAAAAATTGTGGAGAAGTCACAGCCCGCTGCAAAACCGAATCCATCTTATCAGTTAGTTACTGGGACAACATATGCGCAGAAACTCAAAGATTCAATTGAAGATCAAACTTCGGAAGGAAATCGTACCAGAGAAAACCAATCAACGGATAACTCAAAAAATCATCAACATCTGCCCGAGCAATCTTCTACACAACGGTTGGAAAATATGATGGAAAAATTAATGACCAAAATGGACACTATACTTAATCTTCTAACGACCATTGTCTCCAAATCATTTAATGTCCAGAACCCTTAAATTAGCAATCTGGAATGCCAACGGCTTGTCACAACATGGACAAAAAGTTAAAAGTTTCTTGATAGAACAAGAAATAGATGTCATGCTAATATCCGAAACGCATAACACCAGCAAAAGTTTTCTAAAAATACCCAGATATACCATCTACATTCTACAACACAAATCATCCTGATGGAACAGCTCATGGTGGCACTGCAGTTATTATCAAAAACAAGATTAAATACCATGAAGCAAAACAGTATAAGAAAGAACATTTACAAGCAACTACTGTAGTAATAGAAGATTGGCTAGGTCCAATAGCCATTTCGGCCATATACTGCCCACCAAAACATGCAATAAAAATGGAACAATTTGATCATTTTTATAATGCTTTGGGTCATCGCTTCATAGCAGGGGGTGATTATAATGCAAAACATCAACAATGGGGATCAAGATTGGTGACAACGAGAGGACGAGAATTATTAAAATCAATTCAAAAAAGTAATCTTCATCATGTATCAACCAGTGAACCTACCTATTGGCCAAGTGATAGGAGAAAGATCCCAGATGTCATAGATTTCTGCGTCACCAAAGGAATATCACGTAATTATATTAAAGCAATGCCATGCTTGGACCTGTCATCGGACCACTCGCCTGTCTTAATCACTTTAGGAACAAAGATAGTGAATACACAGAAACAAGCAATGTTAAGCAACAATAAAACCGACTGGAATTGCTTCAGATATAAAGTAACAGAGAATTTAAACACAAATATCAAGTTAAAGACGGAAACTGATATAGATGAAGCAGTGGAACATCTCAATAAATGTATTCAGTCGGCAGCTTGGAAGTCCACACCACTACAAAATGAGAAAGGAAGAAAAGGAGAATGTTGTCAAGAAAATGATTAAGGAGAAAAGAAAGTTAAGACAGCAGTGGCAACGATATCGACTAGCGGGAGATAAACGTAAACTAAACAAAGCCGTCAAAAATTTAAAAGAACTGCTTCTCAATGAAAAAAACCAGTTAATTCAAGAATATTTATCACAACTCTCACCTACAGAAAACACAGATTATTCACTGTGGAAGGCGACTAAGAAGCTCAAACAAGCACAACAGCATATTCCGCCGATACGTAAAAGTGACGGCCACTGGGCGAGAAATAACAAAGAAAAGGCTGAAGTATTTGCAGACCATTTTGAAGGGGTATTTCAACCATATCTATCAGAAAGTATGGAAGAACAGAACAACAATATTCAAAACTACTTGGAAGCACCATTGCAAATGGATCATACTATCACGAGGTTTTCTATATTAGAAGTAAGAACTGTAATACAGAGAGAGTTAATTCCTAAAAAGGCGCCAGGATATGATCTTATCACAGGAAACATTCTGCAACAGTTGCCAGATAAGGGTATTCGATTTATAACCTATTTATTCAATGCTATACTTAGGACAGGATATTTCCCTATACAATGGAAGGTTTCACAGGTAATATTAATACCAAAACCAGGCAAGCCTCCAAAAGAAGTTACGTCGTACAGACCTATAAGCTTGCTACCAATTATGTCTAAATTATTTGAAAAATTACTACTTAAGCGTTTAAAGCCTTTATTGTTGGAGAAGAAACTGATTCCGGATCATCAGTTTGGGTTCAGGCCAGAACACTCAACAATAGAACAAGTGCACAGAATAGTTAAAGTAATTGAAGAAGCCCTCGAGGAAAAAAGATATTGTTCTGCTTTATTCATGGACGTAGCACAAGCTTTTGACAAGGTGTGGCATGTGGGATTACAATACAAAATTAAGCTATGGTTGCCACATGATTTCTACAAAATATTAACATCATATCTACTAGAAAGATATTTTATAATAAAACATCATGATGAGTATACAAATATCCGCCCAATTAAATCTGGTGTACTACAGGGCAGCGTGCTTGGGCCGATATTATATCTGCTATATACCGCAGATATACCTACAAGCAATCAAGTAACTGTCGCAACATTTGCAGACGACACGGCAGTACTCTCATCACATGAAGACCCCAGTAAAGCTGCAGAAGTTTTGCAGGAAAATATTAACATTATTCAGGCATGGATGAAAAAATGGCGAATTAAAGTTAATGATGCTAAGTCTAATCATGTAACCTTTACTATGCGAAGAGGTACATGTCCACCAATACAAATGAATGACCAGAATATACCTCAAACTGATGAAGTGAAATATTTAGGCATTCACCTCGACAAACGACTAACATGGCGTAAACATATATGGACAAAAAGAAAACAATTGGGAATGAAACTGACAAAAATGTATTGGCTGATAGGCAGAAAATCAAGTTTGTCGATTGAAAATAAACTACTGCTCTATAAAATGGTAATAAAACCTATCTGGACATATGGTATACAGCTGTGGTGAACGGCCAGCAACTCGAACTTGGACATTCTTCAGCGGTTCCAGTCTAAATTTCTAAGGATCATAGTAGATGCTCCATGGTTCGTATCAAACGATATAATTCACAGAGATCTACAGGTCCCAACAATACGGGAAGAAATTAGGGATTCCAGTGCCAGGTATCACTCAAGATTGAAGATTCATCCAAACGATCTGGCCAGTAAGCTTCTCACTACCACAACGATGGAAAGATTAAAACGCCACAAAATTTTTAATTTGCCAAATAGGTTTTAGATATTCCTTTAGACATTAATTTTTAAAATCACTAATGAATCGAACCAATAATAGTTAAATTTATGGGTTATTTTATACTAATCGTAATGTAAGTGAGATTTTATCAATGGATAAAAATACTCCGATCGTGACAATGTAAAACGACAAAAAATTTACTGATTGTCTCACAATGAGATAGATTGTAAAATAAAGGAAAACAAAAAAAAAAAAAAAAATTGTTCAATAACCTACCTGTTGAATTGACCGGTTACATTGTTTCATTTTTGTTTTCTTTATTTCAAGTTTTGGCATAGATACAAGCTCTTACTCGATATTTCGTTTTCTAACTTTGAGATATTCTAAAAGCTTTTTGAATTGTATTATTTAAAAGCTTTTGATCTAGAAAATTTCTCTTATGAAATTAAGCCTTATATAATGTACTTTTCATTATAAACGTGTCATAATTATCTAATAAAATATATTTTACAAATCTTAAAAGCTCCAGCTTTTATAAAACCGACTTTTCCCAAATTTTATTATTTGTACCTAACAGTTGTTTTTCATTAGGTATTACTGACCTAATAAAATTTTGGGTACACCTCATATTTTCATAAGAAGCTTTAACAGAATGAACTTTACAGCTCTTACATCTGCATAACAAAAGCTCAATAATTTGAAATCGCTGATAGCTTTATCTAAACTATACTTTAAAAACCGTTTAGTCATTTCCAAATTTTAAATTTAGGCAGTATAAACAACTCTTATCAAATGGACTGCATATTGAACAAATCAATATAAATTCTAATAACGTTATCAAATCGTACGCAAAACGCAAATAATAAAATACTTGCATATAAGTAAATCCACTTATGATTGTACAAATTGTGGTTATATAGGCTTGATAACGACAAGATTATATAGAAATGGGAAACCCAATCATTTATGTAATATGATGTAATATAAAAACCACTTACCCATCCATTAGCCGACCCTCACTTAAACTCCTCTGATAATCCGTCATATCGCGTTCTAATTCCTTTTGTAATTCCTTTTGTCGTAAACCATCCGCACTATGTTCACGCTGTTGCACGACTATTAATTTATTTGATTTGGCACCAACATCGGATGTCGAGATACCCGAATCGAGCGTATTTGTATTGATTAGATTTTGTGTTGCGATACTATCGTCATGTGGTATCGTATGCGGTATTATTGTATCGGCGTGTGCAACTGTACGCCTTCGAAAAATCCTCCGAAGATTACGCAATGGCAATAGAAAACGTCTTCGTTTTTGAGTTTCTATATACATACACACAAAAGAAATAAAATAAAGTAGCATTTATTAGTCTTATATACAATACAAAACATATGTTTGACGTAATTTCTAATCATAATAAATAGAGTTTTTGTTTGTTGTTAATATGTATATAAACACGAAAAATCAGACGAATCATTTAGTTTAATTGAACTTTAAAACTACTTCTACTATAATACTATTCCTTTCATTATACACTCGTAAATCAAAATGAAAAAAACAGAAAAAAAAACTCTTCCGCTTTCTTTCTTTTTGCACATCTCATCATCTAAGATCAACATCTTTAAACAGATGAAAACAAAAACTTGATGATCTTCATAACAAAATAAATAAAAGTATGAGTGATGAATAGAAGCACAAGAAAAACAACATCAAAGAAACTATTTACTTTAAAATGCCAATTTCAACAACAAATATTAAATAATCAAGATCAAGTTTTTTTTTCCTGTAGTGTAGTTGTTATTATACTGTATGCATGACATTAGATAAGATCAAATCGAACTTGGTGAAACCACTTTCATAGTCTCTATCATCATAAAGTGGCAACTGATTGTGAACAAACTTTGTGTTTTATTGCAAAATTTATTAGTTAGTATGTGATAATAAGTAATGTTCTATTATAACACGCATCACATGATGAAATCTTACATTTAAATTGTCAAGTATTGAAGATAGCGATTAGTCTACTTTTTCGGCGCACTTAATCCAATTGTATATAAGGGAAGCTTTTCACACTATCCCACTTTGTATAGTGAATCACTTTAACACAACTATTATAAAATTTTTTTACATCGAATGAAAAATAGTAATAAATCAACTAAACAGATAAGCACACCAAATAAATCGAAACACTAAACGATACAAATTTAAGACCGAAACCGAAAATCGATGTTATTCACACCTAATATCGAATTCAACTAAAATACGCTAATAAAATTTATTAAGAAAACGTAAATATAAAATCGATTGAAACCAAACAAAATATACAAAACGGAAAAAATAAGTTTTTTTTCTACACTCAAAGCTATTGAGTGGTGCAGAGTGGCTCTGTAGGTATGGAGTTAGTGAATGGTGTATAGTAAAAAATATAAGTATATAGTATATGCATAAATTGGTAGTAAAATCAATATTTTTGTTAGTGTAAAGTGTTTAGATAGCGACACAAATATTAAAATGTCTGGTATACACAGTAGGTTCAAATTGGGTAACTAACGATTTGTAAATGACTAGAAACAGATTTCCGTAGTATGTACATATAAAAATTTCAATTTGCTACGTGTGCACCTAAATGTTGTGCCGCCTAATAAGTTGAATTAGCCTAAATTTAGGCAAATAAGAAAACATAACATTACATTACACGTGCATCTACTAGAAAAAGTGCTGAATAAATTACGTCATTAAGATTTTTTGTCGAGACAGATAGTTACAATGAATCACTTTGCGAAATATAGTTCCAGCATTTGTTGACTGGTAATTAAAAAAAAATGAATTGAATGTCTTGTTGAATGAGAAATGAGCTAAATCGATATTGTTCAATCGAAACATCCGCCAAGCAACAACCGGCAAATAGCCCAGTAAATATAAAGTTAAAAACACCAAGCAACAATCATCGAAGCTGCACCGCGAAACTGAAATTCACTTTAGAAGTTTTGTCTCCAACTAGCCGCCTAATAAACAAACTTACTCAACTACAACTATGGACATGGAACAACTATTGCAGAGACAAGAACAAAAGGCAGAAGGGATAGAGCTGCTCATCTCAAACTATATAAGAATGATTGAGCAGCTCGAAAAACTAAAACGTATCTGCAGAAAAGAATAGCGGCTTTGAAGAAGTTAAATAACGAGTATGAAAATAACGCAAGAGAATTTCAACCACCACTAAAATCAACAGATCAGTACTACAAGGCTAGACAAAAGTAGAATGTTGAGTCAAACCATGAACTGCCAAAATTCAGGCAACAGTTGAAGCAACAAAACATCCGAATTAGAGGTTCATCTCGGAAAATCCAATTAGCTGAAGCCTGAAGGCATACTGCCAAGTAACAACAGACCAAGACCAGCTTTGAAAATTAAATTAAAAACATGGAGAGGATGATGATGCAAATCACGGACCTTTATGAAAAAATATGCAAGTAAACTTCCGAAGAACAGAAAGCTAATTCAAAATATTTCACGTAGGATCAACACTACGAGAATCTAAGCAACGCATACGAACAAATTAAAAGTAACAACATTGTCGGAAAAAGAACAAGTATGCAAACCAGAACCCTTTCATGAACTACATTTAAAGTTACGTAGATTGGTCAGCTGGGAAATAGTTGAGCCATTTAGAATTCACTGGAGACAACTGCGAGGTGCACCTTGGGAGATTTTAGAAAACTGCTCAACACTTTATTTAATCAGCATATAGCAACACGGAATCTGCAGCTGTGTTTAAATCCTTACTTGACACAACAACCGAGTGTTTATACACCATAAATAATATAGGCATCCACATCGAGATAAGGCCCTTTCATTACACAGCCACACAAAAAAAAAAAAATTTTATTTTGGCCTGGGGGTTTGACTATGTATTCTATATGTTTTTGGGGTCGCTGAATCCGAATCCAAGGTCGGTTTAACCCTAGCACGTCAGGGTTTGGCCATAACCTCAAAAAACCTAGTAAATAAGGATTTTCAGTACTATTAAATGTATATAACTCTATAACTTGAACGGTTAACTAATAAAACCTATAAACCCATAATCTCATAACCCAATAACCTCATAACCCCATAACAATATAACTCTAACTACACAGCCACACGAAAAAATCGGCCTCGGAGTCGGACTATGTTTAATCTTCCTCGGCGTAGATTTCACAAAATGTACATGCATCATATTCCCTACAATCTCGTTTCCCGTGTGTCTACATCCAGAGCACCTCGTCGCGGTGACGGCAAGCAACGGAGCGAGCCCGTTATCCGGCTGAGTCCCTGGATCACGGCTGTTACGCCGTCATGGAAGTGAGTTATCCACGAAAAGTCATCGATGATGATATTCGAGAGACTTACAAAGATATTTTTGGTTTCGATATGGATGAGTCAGGGATTAAATGCTGGGCTCCCAACATCATCTGTAACTGTTATCGAAAAATGTTCGGCAGATGGAAGAAGGAAAAAAATAAAGAGAACATCGCGTTTTCCGTTCCGGCGATATGGAAAAGCCCTTCAAGTGCTGATGACTGTTTTTATTGTTGCAATAATATCCAGGGGTATAATAGTAAAAACAAAACAAAAATCGTGTACATTAGTGTTTCATCTGTTGTAGCTCCAGTATTATACTTGTAATGTCAGTCATGTGCATCCACCCGAGACAATTGCTGATATGATGGAAGTCGACGAAAAAATAGATATGGATACAGAATCGGCATTTGAGATGAGTGATGAGACGGATAGTGACATGGATAATGGCTTAAGCTCCAAAAATACAAAATTAATATCGCAAGAGAAATCTGTTGGACCCAAAGACGAAAGTTTCTTTTTATAGAAACAGAGAGATGCAATTTCGACAGTACTATTTAAAGGATGATGATCATTCCCTTGTTTATTGTACAGACATAGTAGGTCTCATTAACGAACTAAAACCAAATTGTTATGATGCCAAAGAGTGGAGACTTTTCATAGACTCATCAAAGAGGAGTATAAAGGCAGTTTTGCTACACAATACAAACATTTATGCTCCAGTTCTCATTGCCCATTCCATTGTTATGCAGGAAAAATATGAGAACATGGATATTCTACTGCAAAAAATTGATTACGAGACTCATAGATGGCAACTTTACGGTGATCTTAAGATTATAAACGATTTTACCTGGACAACAGCCAGGATTCACAAAATTTCCACCTCATTTATGCTTATGGGACAGTCGTGATCTTGAAAATCATTATGTGAAAAAAAATTGCCCTACCAGAACATCATTCACCCCTGGTTCCCGGAATACATCCACAAATCGCTAGTTGATCCAAGCAAAATTCTCATACCTCCCCTTCACATCAAGCTTGGTCTAATGAAGCAATACGTTAAAGCGCTCGATAAATCTGGAGCCTGCTTCAAATATCTCGTTGATAAATGTTCGAAGTTGTCTGAGGCAAAATTGAAAGAAGGGGTTTTCGATGGCCCTCAGATCAGAACGATGTTTCGAGATACTGCCTTCACTAGTTCAAAGCAGTTGCTCAAAATGTCCTTGGCAATAAAAAAAGCCCTCAATACAAACAATTAGTTGAAAAAATGATTTCTGACTTTCAGAAGCTTCAATGTAATATGAATTTGAAACTTCATTTTCTTCATTCCCACCTCGATAAATTTCCTGAGAATCTTGGGGAATTTAGAGAAGAACAGGGAGAACGATTCCACCAAGATATTAAGGTCATGGAAACTCGGTATCAGGGACGATGAGATGTAAACATGATGGCTGATTTTGGCTGGACGCTAAAGAGAGAATCGAAGGAAAGTCGGAAACGAAAGCGTACTTCGTTGCACAGGTCATTTAAAGAGAAGGGAACGCGATATGGCTCAAAAATAGAGACTGACTAAAGCTTTGTTTTTATATTATTTAATAAATCAGCCCTTATAAGGGCTATATGATGTATAAAATCGGTCACGCAACCTCCCCGCGGTGGACATTGATACATTGGGTAATGCTGATGCTTACGGTCCTACAAATGTTATGCAAGGTTATACAGAGATAACTTGGGAATGATGACGATATTCTGTTTTAATTTCATGAAATCTACGCCACGAATAGTTTCGCGGTGGAAGAATAAGCGATACTGTTTCAGTATTTTGATGACGGGGTTATAGGGTTATGAGGTTGTGGGGTTATGGTGTTATGAGGTTATGAGGTTATTGGGTTCTGAGGTTATGGGTTTATAGGTTTTAGGAGTTAACCGTTCAAGTTATATATGTAGTTATATACATTTAATAGTGCTGAAAATCCTTATTTACTAGGTTTTTTGAGGTTATGGCCAAACCCTGACGTGCTAGGGTTAAACCGACCTTGGATTCAGATTCAGCGACCCCAAAAACATATAGAATACATAGTCAGACCCCCAGGCCCAAAAAACAATATTGGACAACCGGTCACGACGTCTTTACGAAAGCTCTCAAGAAAACCCAAGAGAATTTCAAGAAACAAGGGAATTTTTGAAATTTATAGAAAACCATTTTTAATTTTTGGAAGCAATCGATAGCTACAAATCAATACCAACCCAACAAGTAAAGTTTCAACTACAACTGCTAAAACACATTTTCGTAGCTGCCCCAGAACCAATTAATATTTGCGTAAGTTGTCAGAAAATCATAAAACCGATTCATGATTACCTTTCAAAGGCCAAATTTTATTCCTCTGGATAAGGGATAGTAGAAGAAATGCGTGCAACCATTGCATCAGTAAGGAATTCAATTACGGCAGAATATTGCCAAAATAAGCGCATTGAAATATATTAAGTTTGTTATTTTTTGTCTAAACATATTTTATTTAAAACCATTTTTAATTTTGTTCGTATTTATTCAGTAGTTCAGTAAGATGTAGTACAATAGTAGATTCACTGCAAATGAAGAAGTAGATGTACTATTCTGCAGTTGGGTAGTATACGATAGTGATCTATTCCGCTTGGTTACTGCAAGCAGAAGATGGGTTGTACCTAAGCAAATCAGATGCGGTGGTAAAATCGATGGCGTGGATAAGATGGTACAGAAAATAAACGAAATTTTTGGCTCCAATTTTATTAAACGGTACATTTCTGCGTGTATTGAATGTTGCTACAAAAAAAGTCTGGGAGATCGCATGGAGTTGCATCTTATCGAAAATGGTTGCCATACCATTTGGACCATCTCGGATCATTCCCCAAAAATTGAACGGGAAATATTTATCTAATTGTGATGGTACACGCCTTTTCGAAATATGTGGTGATCAGAACAGTGAGGGATACATCGACTTGTAAAAAACAAAGCAGATAACTAAATCTGTTAAAAGTCTAGAGCAACAAAAACATAAAACTTGTTTGATTTGGTGGAGGCATCAATTAATATTGTGACCATATCAAGCCATTCTGAAATCCAAACGTTGATGAAATCGGTAACGGAGATTAAATAAGGTCATGGCCATAAACAGTGATGTGTAGAAAATAAATACGTCGGGCTCTGACACTTGCCGGAAGTTAACCATGATGCCTTATGTGGACCAATGATTCACCAAAGAAGACAAAAATATTCACCGAATTAAAGAGAAAACTGCCAAACGAGAAAAATAATTGAGATTTGTTTCGTGAGCTGACCGAAACAAAAATCCCCAATCAGTTGGAAGATAAACTAGAACTACCTATTGAAATAATATAATCTATAGCCCATGAGAGTTCCATGAGAATTGGAAAAACTTATCCAGTTGGTCGAAGGAAAACGTCAGGCAAGTAAAACCTAGCAGATTAATAGATCTCCAGAAAACAAGACAAAGCTTAAAACTGATTTACGATTTACAAATTACGACTGAAAAGCACTAAAGTTCAAATACCTCCGATTAGGAAACATGATGGAACCTATAGACACGAAATGTTCAACCTCTTCCCAGGCAAACTGCTGATGAACATATCACACCAGTTTCTAAGATTGATGAGCTAAATATAGAGCCTGTGAAACTACTTGAATTAAAAGAAGAAATAAAATCTAACGTAAATGTTAAAAGAGAATCATGATATGAATTGATCACAGGGCAAATTGCCAAAGCCTCGCCTGGGAAAGCAATACGAAAATTACATTATAATCAATTCATGATTCAGGTTAAAATATGTTCCCCGCCAATGGAAAGTTGCAGAACTAATAACGATAGCTAAACCATGCAAACCTCCAAATGGCAAAGGATCTTATATAGGCCAATTCCTCTGCTGCCAACGATGCCTAAGCTATTCGAAAAATCACTACTTAAAAGGATTAAACTGTTAATAGAGAACATAAATTCATTCCATCACATAAATTTAAATTCCAGGGAAAGCCCTCCACTAGTACATAGAATCACAATCAAAATTGAAGTCGCGCTGGAAAGTAAAAAAAATATGTTGAAGTATTTTTTTGTTTTTTAGATGTGGTAGAAGCATTACCATAGATACTTTCGAGTATGATGACGAACACTCCAATTTTGGAACCAATTTTGTATCTATACTGTATACAATATACCTCCCAACACCAAGAGAAGGAACTTTTGCAATAGTTGCTGATGATACAGCTATCTTGGAGATAAATGTTGAAGAGACAACCAGCAAACTAAAGAGAATCACTAATGAGGTTTGGAACCGAACAAAACGATGGCGTATACAGCACATCGAAACAAAATTCGTTCACATCAACTTCACTAATCAAAAGGTTGTTGGTTTCTTGGGCGAAACTTGGAGTTAACTATTTACAATAAATTGATCCTTTATTGGCAAATTCTGAAACCTATATAGCCGTATGGTATCTAGCTTTGGGGATGACTAAGAAGGGGGATAAATTTGAAAAAAATTATCGAATTATTGATAATTGAATTTAAGCTAAATTTTCTCATTTTAATCCAATTTCAAAGGCAAAACAATAATTCCAAAATGATATAAATCGACCGAAATGCAGTCTGGAGGAATTTGGGTCACTTGCATCTTCATCTCCATGTCTGACGATGCCGCAAAAGAACATGATTACAACGGTATATGTTGTGAATAATCTTATTCTTGTACTTACTAGTTAACAATACGATTTAATATAGAGTACGTAAACTAATTTTCACTTATATACGGCTTACTGCTTAATTTCACTACACATTTACATACTTATTCACACTTTACAGTACACATTTACACTACATTTAATAAAATAAAATCAAAATAACTTAATCACGTCACGTCACGATGCAACAAGATCAAATAATGAAACAAACGAATCGAAAATGTCATTTTCATTTTTTAAGCTTTTGGTGTTACACTCATGAAGCGCCATGCATAAGAAAAAATTAATTTTGTATGTTCATCATCCGTAATTAGCGAAGACACATTTTAAAAATGTACTACATACATGTTTTAGAGATTATATTAATTTGACATAAGTGTATTGCTTTGGTAAAAAAGGATTAGATTTATGTTTGGATTTAAAATTTCAGAAAGCAACCCGCAAAGATTTATTTTTGAATTTAATTTTTGTTTGATGTGTTTCATATGAAGCAAATTCTAGTGGTAGGTATTGACACTAAAAATCGGATTTGTTAAGTAAATTCAAAAAATAATTGGATTTTAGCTGAATCTTTTTTGGATTTATTAAATGCAATTGTTGTTGTATTTTTTTGTAGATTTACCAAAGCAGTACACTTATTGTATAATTTTAATTAACCGAATGATTATAATGAAATTAAATCCAATCCATTTAATCCAAGAATGTGCATATTAAAAAAATTATGTATGCATTTAGGCGGTGGGCTAATTCTTGGGTAAATCGATGTGTATGGTAAAAATCGACTTTAAGCGTTCATTTTGTTTTATATAGGCACCTTTTTCTATTTTTCGGGTACTAAATTCATATAACAAACTAAAAATTAATTATCTAAACATAAAACACTATGGTATTTTAATTCCGTTTACTCTTCTTCTTTTGAGAAAGGTAAATGAGTTTTATAAATTTGGTGTAATTATCCTGATCAAATACGCAACAACACAAACTGTAATAGTTTTAAATTGAAAAAAAAAAATAGATTTACGTAAATTAAATTAGACTTTTAATAAAATCAATAAAACTCATTAAACAAAAATAAATCTCGGAATGTTATTTTGGTCAATTTTAAGTCAGCTAAGTTTTTACCCAGCAATGAGTGCGACCATTTGTTTCATTTTGTCACAATACTACTAGGAGTGCAGTTGTTGGATTGGTTCCGCTTGATTCAATCTGGCGCCACTTTAAAGCGCTTTCTTTGGAGAAGCCTGACCGCCTCAAAGTATCTAGAGGTAACTTGAGGTCATCTTGCTCAAAATCAGTTTATGGTTTTATTTGGTTTCTATGAGGTTGGCGAATTAGGAGGAGAACCTACTAATTTTTTGAACCAATTGTAACCATTAATTAAAGTGATTTTCTGTTGAAAAGAAGGTCCTCCACAGCGAGACTCTGCTGCACTTTACCCTTCCAAACCAATAAATTAATTTAACACGTGTACAATTGTCTATTATATATCATGAAAAATGTGATAGAGCCTTATTTCTTCGAAAATATGCCGGTTTCATTTATCATCCAATAGGATAACGAACCTAAACACACTGTAAGGTAAATGAAGTTTTAGTTACGGTTCAACGAATATATGTATTGGATTGGCCACCGTGAGCTCTGACTTTAACACAATCAAGAAAACTTAAGGGCAGTAGTTAAGCGAGCATTAAAAAACAAAAGTTCCAAGAGTTCAGACGAGCTATTTCAAAATATTAAGGAAATCTAGAAAACATTCCAGCGTCGCATTGACCCCAAAATTCACGGGCCCTAGGCACGTGCCTAGTGTGCCTAGGCGTGAATCTGCCTCTGTTGCGGAGCTGTGGAGTATTGACGGATAGATGCGACTTCGACGCCCAGAGCTAATGGCCAATGCAAACGGTACAATAGGACCGTGTTGGAAATGCTGAGAAAGAACACAAAGGCGATAAACGATAAAAGAACCTGGTATTATAAGACTACAATGAGCGATTAAAAACCGCAAACACGAAAAATTAATCTTAACATATAGTCGTCCTAACTGTGAATTAACGTATCTGATATTTTTTTTCAAAATTTGTTTTTTTATACTAAACGGTTCGTCGTAAGAAACTCTGTCCAAATTGTTGCACCTACTTTGGCTCAATGTTTAAATTACAACGTCGTCCTAATGGTGAACCAAAGCAGGTGCAAAATTTCAGACAGAGTTTCTCAGACTTTTGTAATTATTACACAATGAGGCCAAATCTCGATCAATTTAAAAGTTTGTTACGTAACACTTGATTTTACTCATGTGCCCGCAAGCAGAATATCTCACGGTCTCCACCTGCAGCAATTGCCAGCTAATGCTCAACCCGGGAGGAATTCTTTTGTGGTGGAGTCCGGTTGAAACCAAAGATGCTACATAAAAAAAAACAAATCCATAACCACATAAGAATCCCTCCCAGAATAAGATGAGATATACTGATTGCGGACACATGTGTAAAATCAAGTGCTACATAACAGTGGCGCCCAACGTAAACGGTAAAATTTTCTAACGTAACTTTAAAATTTATTTGCAGTTTTCCTAATTAAGTAGTTTTTTCTCTTCTTGAGTAATATTTGTTGTAGAACTAAAAATCTCAGAGATCTCCGTTGATGTTCCCTATGTTGAGGTTCCGGTTAGTCAACCTCCTACTCATGATTTGTCAAGTGAACAAAATAAAGCTCTGAAGGACGTAATTAGTCTATTCCCATCTTTCTCTAATTTAGGTTTCGGCCGCACCAACATAATATCCCATAAAATTGTCACAGGGACCGCTCGTTCTCTAAAACAGCGACATTACGCCGTGTCACCGGTAATCCAATGGCAGCTATATGGTGAACTGGATCGTATGCTTGAGCTCGGTGTAATAGAGGAGAGTGGTGAACACTGGTGAAAAAGTCAAATGGGCGAGGGATGTTGTGCCTGAATGCCGGAAAAATTAACGAAGCAACCTTAAAGGACGTATATACCCATTACCGCTGATCGATGGTCTTCTGAGTCGATTATAAAACACCACTTTCATATCTAGCTTGGACTTGAAAGATGCCTTTTACAAATTTTTTTTGACAGTGATGCAAAAAGCAAAACTGTATTCACGAGTACCGGGTAGGCCCCTTCATCAATTTACTGTTATGCCTTTCGGGTTATGCACCGCTACACAAAGCATGATAAGATATTTGTCTATCTTGACGACTTATTGGTGACGTCTAGTGGTTTTGAGGAACATCTTGCTCTTCTTCGACTCGTAGCTGAGCGGTTGCGATGGGTCAACTTGACCATTAATGTTGAGGAAAGCCATCTTGTTCTCACACAAATTAAATATTTAGGGCATTTGGTCGGAGAAGGGTGTATCAGGGTTGATCCTGCGAAAGTCAGTGCAGTTTACGCTTTTCCAATTCCTACCACCTTTCGTAAGCTTCGCAGCTTTCTCGGCCTCAGTGGCTGGTACAGACGATTTATATCGGGCTCTTCCTTTACCGCCGCACCATTGACGGATCTATTAAAGTCCAAATCAAAACTCGTGCGGAATTCCGAAGTAGAATCTGCTTTCAATAAATTAAAAGAGGCTCTTACTACTGCGCCAGTCCTAGTTCACGCTGATTACTCCATACCTTTTTTCATATAAGTAGATGCGTTCACATCTAGGGTCGGAGGAGTACTATATCAATTTCATAACGGAGAAGAACATCCGATAGCATTTTACACTCATAAGCTGAACTCGGCGCAACGTAAGTACAGCATCATGAAGTTGGAGTGTTACGCAGCTGTGCTGTACGTAAAACGGTCCAACGTTGTGCCTGACGCCTTATCACACGCCTTTTGTGACGCTCTCGAACCTGGTCCTTCAAACTCTAATCCTGATGAGAGATTGTGTGTAGTTCTGGCATCTCCAGGATATGAATTTTGGTCGCCTCATGAGTCAGTGAGGCGAGAATTACCGGATCGTGATGGTATTGGTTATTGTGTGTGTGTTCGAATGCTCTTGCTTCATGCTCTTTATGCTCTTTTAGTTTTTCGTTTAGTTATTTTTTGATGTTTGTAGAGATTAGTAGCGCTGTAAAAATTATTTTCTTCTGTTTTTTTTTCTGTCTTGTTCCGTATTGCTTATTACCAAAAATTGTTAATATTATTTTATAAGATGCACTTTATACACTTTCTCATTGGTCTCATTGGATATTGCGAATTATCGTAACATTAATTTGCGTTAATTAATTTGCGTTACATTCACAAAATAAAAAAATTCATTTCTTTAGTTTAACTTATTATGTATATCTACATAATGTATATTAATTTTTTAATAATTTATAATAAAAAACCGATTTATTATAAATTAATAAAAAATTAATAAACAAACAAAATAAGTTAAAACTAAAAAAATACATTTTTGTATTATACAAAATTAGAAATTAGTAAAAGTAAAATATTCATACCATATTGCTGGAATAATGAACAACGCACAAATGTAAATTCTCTTGCTTCATAGCAAGTGAGATCTTCTCACACGCGAGCATAAGCACCAAAAATTTGAACCGATTCAACCGATTAGCTTATTTTTGATACTTACCGTCACAAAACGATACACTAATACAATGAACGTATATCATAGCACACAATTACAAAATGTATATTATACGCCTTGTACGTATATAAAATTCTCATGAGGCAGTGAGGAATTTGCGACCAAAATTCATGTCCAGCTTATTGCGATCCTGAATATCTGATGCTTACTCGTGAGGTATCTAATCATCCTGTTTGTCAACCTGGGATCAAAGGCAAGAATGGTAAACTGTTGATTCAACCTTCCTATGAACACCGATAAAACGACACGGATTTATCACATTGGAAACTTTTTATTCCTACGGGTTTAACCGCTCAGTTGGTTCAATTGGCTCATTCTCCACCATCATCTAGTCACACAACGACAGTTTTATTGGACTGGTACGTCCAAAGGCGTTCGTATATTTGTTCAAAATTGCAACGTATGTAAAATGGTAAAACCATCCATGGGAGACGCAGTCGAAACTATCAGGCCTTTCCAACATCTATACTTGGATTTTCTTGGACCGTTCCCAGGTTCCAAAAACCTTAATACTCATGATTTAGCCGTTTTAGAACAATACTTAAAATTGGTATTTCTCAAAGCCTTTACGTAAGCCTCTACCGCTCTTATATGCAATTTTGGGGAAAAAGAAATTTTTGAAGTGTTCTCCGTGCCAGAAACGGTGCTCACAGATAACGGACAGCAATTCCTTTCATTATCGTTCCGTCAGTTATAAAGTAAATGGCGTTTCTCATGAATGGGATTGTCATTTACCTACATATATAGTAGCAGCCACGATGAGGAATGTTATTCATTCAGCGACCTCCTTCTCTTCTCACTTTCTAGTCTTCGGCAACATTATATTAATCACGGCTCCGAATATGAACTTCGGATATTATTAGGATGCGACGATAATAGTGAAGCTAGCTAGCACTATCACCCGCTCGTTGCACCAGGACACGGCGCATGAGTGCGTTCTAAATCATCTAAGGGAAGCTCAATTGAAAGGGGACAGACATTACAATCAAAGGAGCAATCCACGAGAATTTGGTCAAGGACAGAATGTTTTCGTAGCAAAAGTTGTTGAACGCATTGGACAAGTAGTTTATCGCTTAGAGGATTTGTCAGGTAAACCATTAGGCATTTATGATGCGCATGATATCCGACTCTAAAACGGTTTAGTAGGAATATTTAAATTACACTTATATATAGTTTTGGCCCGGCTGATGAGACATCTCAGTCTCGTGGATCGTCCCCACGATGTTACGTTTGTTTTATTTACTTGCGTCATTAACACATGCATGTTGTCTTGCTGTGTGCGTTGATGTCAATTAATTTAAGTTGCATTCGTCGGATGGGTGTCGGTTCCGCATAAGCTCATAGAGTTTGTCTTCATCGTGGAAGAGATGAGCTGTCAATTTTTTTTTTCGGTGCGGTGGATGATGATAAAAACGAAAAAGAAAAGAGACTGAGTTCATCAAGGAATACGAGCGAATAAACAACTGTCGAAAAACAATAAGAAGAAAAATCGAGGTGTGAACGTTAAAAGTTTTTCTTGTATTGAAAATAATAAAAATAAAAAAAGAAAACTCCAGTAAGTACAAATTAAAACAAACAAAACTATTAATAAAAAAAGTAAATAGTTACATAGAGTGATAAATTAATAAAATTCCTTAAGAAACAAAAATAAAAACGAGAAAACAAGGACACGGCACGACACATAAGAACCACCTGTCTGGCAAATAATGCTAAGGCAATATCACAAAGAAGAAAATCGTACTGTTAGTAGTTCTTCGATGAAATAAAACACATAAACGTATAGCGAAACGAATTGAAAAACAAAACATCTAACGTATAAGAGTAGAAAATCCATATTCTTATCAATCCGCTGGTGATACAGCAGGAGCTAGCGGCTTGCTTATTTGTGGCAGATATCAGGAGCGTGGATTGCTGTTATTTGGTGTACAAGTGAATAAGAGACTGCATCACGAGGCGTTGCTGCGAATTTGGGATTACCGTGTTGGCGGAGAATAATTCAGTTGGGCATCTTGGATTTGGCAATCAACCTGTTCATTTTTTTTATTAAATTACTTTGATTTTTTTGTATATTCAGGATATATTTATTTATTTTTGTTTTATTATTATTTTTGCTTTAATTAACTCCATTTTTGGGGACCTTGTTTCTGTTTTTTTTATTGTTTATTTCAGACTGATACACGAGCTTGGGTGTTGGCGGTACGGCGTGCTTCCATTTGGATTTGGTTCGAATTAATAGAAGAAATAATATAAATACTTTCATGTACTATTTTTGATTCTTGTTTTTATTAAAGTTTGCCATTTTTCTTTTCATTGTGTTAACATAATAAAATAAACAGATTGTTAATGTTCAGTAAGTTCAAGAGATGACTCAATTTCAGAAGATGAGTGTGGTCGTCGGGTGTAGGCTTCTTAGGTTTCAACGGGACTCCATCACAAAAAAAATCCCTCCTGGATTGAGCATTAGCTGGCAATCGCTGCAGGTGGAGACCGTGAGATATTCTGCTTGCGGACACATGAGTAACAAGTTTTCGATATTTTTTCGGATGGAATGAAAATTTCATTAAATTTTAACCGACACAAACATTTTGAAAAAAAAACTTTTGCTAAAGCCGCATGCTAACTCCTCGTACGCGCTGAACTGGTTGCAATAACACGGACATTTTGGATACAATGGAAATAAATGGTTTTATTTAAACTGACCTTGATTTTACTCTTTATTTCGACTAATAATCGATGAAATGAATAAAATAATTTTATTTATATCGGCCAAACATTTTACTTAAAAAATATTTTTGTATTCTTAATTACCAGCTGGCCGTTTTTGGGCTACTAGAACTTTCCCAAATTGCTTCGAACTGGTGGAATTATCATTTAATAAAATTACCAAAATTTGCATTAATATAATTTAGTTAACACCAACGGATTTTTCAATGATTTGTATAATATTTCGAAAAATTTTAATCCTGAGATAAACTGTCGTATAAATTATTGATAGTGGTATTCCAGTTTTCGAAAATTTTAAAACTAAAAAAATTCCAAGATTTCCTGAAGTAATCGAGAAAAATTTGTATAACTACATATCTGTGGCAATATGGAATAAGGGAATAACTCGAGTTATACCCTTTTACATATTATTTCAAATTCGAAATCTCCATACTCGAATTCATATCATATCAATTTTTTGTAATAATCCAGCAACTACAAACAACCGTAATAATCATTTAAAAAAGCAAGAATTCAAAAAACTCATACGATTTTGAGTATCTCTTAATTTTAAAAACGTTTTCCTGCAAAATACGAATTTTAGAGTTATTCCCTTATGTCATATTGCCACAGAATGTACATCGAATTCTCGAGAAATGGAAAAAATTGAGAAAAAAATTCTCGATTATTTCAGAAATGAATCGGAACGTAAAATCTCTCTAACTTATGAAGAAGTGTACTATTGTTAAATTCAGTTCAGTGACCAGTTAGCTTCAGCAATAAACTTTTAGTGTCAAGAACCAACTGATGGAGATTAATCCCATTAAACCAGTCAACTAAATTAAATTAAATTATCAGGCTCTGTTCTCGTTCCGTGTTAAAATACGGTGTATACGGTACGATGCAGTAAACCTAATAAATTTTGATCCAGCCTGGATGTCAGGTAATGAACATATTTCACAAAACGACCTGGCAGTATAGTTCTTCCTATCACTTTAGCGTCGTAGGTTTTCAGTTGTTCAAAGCTCTACACCATGCACAAGATGATTGAATCGACTGTTTCTAGAATAATTTATAACCATTCGCGAAAAAATTGGTATTATGTTAATATGGTATTCGTTACTTCAACATACTAATAAATAATAAATGAGAGTTACAAAATCTTACCGCCCCAAGATGTTTTTATTTTAAAACCACCAATTTATCTAATGGATTCGATTATAACATTCCCTCGTATATCATCTCTGTAGTTAGATACAAAAATGTTAACCTATATGAACTTTCGATGTTGCGCATATGCTCAAAACCGTCAAATTGTATATTTTCCAGACAAACCCGCATAAGAATAAATGTCATACTATAACATAACAAATGTCTTTCCACTTTAACCGCATACATAATCAAAATAATATTTCAAAATGCCAAAATCGATTGAAAACTGTCAAAAATTTGTTTCGTATTTTGTATTGAAAACTTTTTTAAATCAACCGTAAGCAGAATATATGGATGAGTATTAATATTCTCCGTATTATTAAATTTTAAAGCGGGTGGTTTTATACCAACACTATATAGAGATTTTTGTGAGGCTTTTGGAAAATTTTCCGCTTTATTTCTTCTTGTTATTTATTATAAGTATTATATAACTTTTCAAAGAATTTGCTTCCCTACCAAAAAAATGTTTACCTTTATAGCCGATAAAATCCAAAAAATTTTACATTTTCTTACGTGTTTTGTTTCATATTTTGACGACACTCGGTGTGGTGCAAGCGATATCCAGTTTATAATATTTCATGCTTTGTTGGGGAAGGAATTTAAAGTGTCGCAAACAAATATGTATACGAAGCAATAAAAACTTATAAAATGACATATTGAAGGTTTTCTGTGCTTTTGACAATTTTTTTGTACTCGCTTTTGTAAGGTAAAATAGTTTATCCCTCATCTTGTACAAACAATGAAAACTACCTTCAATCAAAAAATTCCACAATACTTAAGTATCATATTGCAATTAATTTCACCGTGCACGATCACAATGGTAACAGTTTACGTTTTTCTATATACTTTACAAATTATAAACGCAACTTTTTTATTGTTGTGATGATGAATTTGAACATTTTGAGTTTATCGAAATTTATCCCATAGCTAATTTGGGTTTATTAACATAATTTTGATTCAAAGTTTCGGTAAATAATGTTGTATGCTTGGAGAATTCGAAAAAAGTTTTTTTGTTTGTTAAGCTGGTATGAATTTTTCATTTTACAGTACCTCTCTAATCATTATCGATGTATAAAGTTTTTTTTTTGTGTTGTTGTTGGTTTGTGATTGCACAATCTACACTTCTATGTATTTTAGATGTTCAAGAAGAGAGCTTGTTATATTTTCAAATATGTACATAGCTATTTATAAGTATTCAAGTATATGTACAAAGGAAATAAGTAAATACAACTTGAAAATGAAAAGTTCTGCTTTATTGGAATATACAAAATTGATAAGAAATGATTTTTTACATTATTATTCGGTAAAGATTAGTGTGAAGTGTACAGTTGGTTAAGTTTTTGGCAAAAGTCTCTATTTTCTAGTAGACAGACAGGGATATTACCACAAAGAGCGTAAATTTTTTGTTCAGAAATATTTTAAACCTTTTTGCCTACAGGAACACTTTTGCCAAAGTGAAAGTATGAGAAGGTACAAGCAATTGTAAGAAATATTTCTTTTGAACGGTTTGGGTCGATGTGGGTTCGACCAATTTCACAGAAAAACCAATAAATTCACAAAAGAACGTTGTTTTCAGTCTGTCGAGAATGAGGTCACAGTCCATGAACAAGTTGACTAGACTAGATAGGTGTAACATCGTACAGAAAATGGTAAAGCTAAATGCCACAAAGACTCATATATTCACGGACAAAATTAATAGGCAGCTCTATATTGACGGTATAACTGACTACCTTAATATTTTGTTTACTGATTTTTGATTTCTTTTTCAATTCGATTTATTGCTCTTTCCGAAAGTTGCTAACAGATCGATAGACTTAAAGCTTCCAATTGTTTCTAGCACTTTGCTTCAGATGGATGTACTACTTTTTCTGGTATTGATCTTCCACTTTCCGGGCATCAGAAGTTCAATCGAGTTTAGGTCGGTTGTATTCTTTCTAAGTTCTCAGAACATTTACGAATAACCTCAATGTTACTTTTGTCCGACCAAAGAAATTGACCCATTCCGAAGTAGTTAATGTTTTATTCAATAACGCTAGTAATCGGGCTCTTAAGCCAAACTCGTCAGGCACTCGGCCAATTGTATACCAGGAATCTGCTACTTCTGATTGTCTTTCGTTGTCCTCTTCCTGGCTTATAGAAGTGGTACGCTGAATCTCACAGTACATCGTTGTTTCCACAACGTAACGCGAACATATAATTTGGGATGATATCTCCGCTCGACAAAATAAAATAAATGTTTAGGATGGCCGGCTAAACCATCGATTAGCAATTTGAAGGCCATTTTGAAATGGTGCTAGAAGAAATCAAATGTCAAATGGACTTACATTTTGCGAAGTTCCCCTTCCAATTTAGTTGCAGCCCGTCTTCATACAGGAATTTGCAAATAAGTACCTCATGGTCATCATCACCGTTGCTTTCACATCCAAGTGGTTGTGAATTCTTGTCCTTGCACGGAAAAATATTCACTCAACCAAATTCACACCCCCATAACAACACAAAATTTTTGTCTGTGTTCCATTTAAACAGGGATAAAACAAGACAAAAAAACAGGTATTTGGGGATTTTGGGATTGACAAAAAGACCGGGATCCCAAGATTTCAACGGGATCCCGGGATTTTGGGATTGACAAAAACCGCTTGATCTGCCACTGGTGGCGCTTTACTGGCGAATTTGATAAGCAAAGCGACAAAACTAAAATTGGGACAACGTTCGTTTTAGAACAGTATTACTTCCAGGTTGGTAATCCATATGCGAGAAACCAAAGAGGAATATCTACAAACAGCTCCATAACGATAAATTACGGCACGGTAATATTCGACTGAAAAGAACTGATTTTAACCCCATCGTGGTGAATTTTTATGTGGGTGGTAAGTAATATTTAAATCCTATTGGTCTCTCAAGATATTTCAAACATATATTTCACCTACCACCGCCTTTACGGAGATTTACCAACTTTAGTGTCAGAATTTAAATTGTTGCATATCTCGAAACATTTACAATGATATACTGCATTTGACCACATATGACAGAAAAACATTGTTTCACCATATCGTGGTGAATATTTATATGTGTAGTGAATAATGTTACGACTCCTGACGGAAAAAAAACTTTCCGCAGCACTGTGTAATATGTAGAAGTGATGGACGAAGGAAATTCGTTTTGAGGATACGGGTAAAAAAGGAATTTTTCTACTTACGTTTTTGGTTGGCTTATTTTTATGGCAACCTGTTGATATACATACCTCAATAAACTCAACAAATTTTTTATTTAATTGCTGCAGTAGCTGTGCCTCAAAAGTATGCCAACCGATAAAAAAACACCTTTTTCTCGTTTCCTCAAAACAAAGGTCTTTCAAGGTCATCCAAGGTGACCAAATAAATTTTCTTTCTCTTCAGATGCACTTTCCCAACCCTGTATAATAAAATAATCCACAATGTTTAAGAGTTTTTTGTTAAAGTATTGGGGTTTCAATTCGTATTATCAGTGGAAAGTTCATTCATTTAATTAAAATATGCACAAACATGTATTGCGCAGCGTTCCATCAATTTTTTTTTTTTTTGAATTAACAGAAACTTCTCTTTGAACGACAAATTAGAAATAATTCGTTTTTCATCACTCGCCTCTGATATCAATTTCTAATTTTTTTTGTCGGTTGAATGATAAACTTTAAATTGCAAGTTTCTTTAATTGGCTTTTTACAACTAACAGAATTACGAGTATGTATATGGTATGGATGGCTGCACAAATCTGAACGTAACCGAGATAAAGTTTAGGTTACAGTTTTTGAGAAAAGTCAACCAAACTATGTTTAAAGGTTTTTGGCAGACAATATTGTGGTTGGGTTAAACAAAGTTTAAAGTAGCCCCCTAAACGAAATACATAGTTTAGGATTTAATGGCCAATGACGGGTAATCTTAGTAAAATCTATGCTTAATCAAATTTATCGGGTCACTCTTTCTGAAAGAGTTGTCGAATTATAAAACTGAAATACACAAAAATCTGGTTTCTGTAAGAGTTTCTATGATTACACAGGACCAGAAAAAAAAGTGGGGTTTCTTAAATAAGATCAAGTGGATTATATGTTTTTTGGGTCGCTGAAACCGAATCCGAAATCTGTTTTGCCCCATCACGTCAGCGTTTTTTTTTCTAACCTCAAAAAGCAGCTTGAAACGATAAAACTCGACAATATCAACCCTTAAACATTGTTATAACCCTATACCGTCATGGCTCAATAACCTTGAGATCGATAACCTATAACTCTAAAACCTATAACCACAAAATCTATAACCTCAAAACTCATAAATCTTAAATCCCAATAAACTACAAACCAAAATTGCAGCAAAAAAACACACGCAAAATTCAAACCTCAATCACGGAGAGTTTTAGCTTGATAATTCCATACGTCCATCACTTCATAACCTCAAAACTCATAAACCACACAATCCTGAAGTGTAACATAAGACAATTACATGTAACAATAACTCCGAATCATGTAGAATTAAATTTGAAAACTCCACATCCCCATAACTCCATACAACCTAATACATACAAACTCCATAACCCCGAAAGTCCATAATCATATAACAACATAACCCCATAGCCTTGTAACTCAGAAATTCCATAACCTTAAAGCCCTATAACCATAACAACAAAGAAACTTACAAATGAGCCTTCAAGAGCAAGTAATCTCAGAAAGCAATACTCAAAACTAATGCTCGAGACTTAATTCTTGTTTTGCAGAAAGTTTATTTGGCGGTTTGGCGTCTTTTGAAGGGGGAGGGGGGACCAAAGTTGGTAGATTAATCTACCAGCTCCGTAACCTTCCAGTAGGGCGCACATCACGTAAGCTGTTCTGGTCATGTATTGGGCATACATATCTCTTTTCATACTGGTGGAATCTTTATTTATTTGTTTATTTACTTATTTACAAAATTGTTTCGAAATTCATTTTGAGCATAAACTCATTTACAAATTTACAATATAGCATCAGGAAAGAGCAAGAGGTGTACAACATACTAATAAAATTGCTGCATTCGCTACCACTTTCTTCGGCATTATTGCAACTTTATTTCGATCTTTGCACTGTGCTAAAAGGTGATCAACCGATTTCTGCTGTCTGCCGGCCATCTTTTTTTAAATCAGACGATTCGAGATAACATCACACGTCCCAAAGTTGAAGCAATGGGCGTAATTTGCCAATTTTTAACCTGAACACTCGAACTCGAATTTGTTATTCGGGCGGTTTAAAGATGACGTCACAAATTTCCGAAGTCGAAGTAATGGGTTCAATTAGCAAATTTCTAATTAAGATTTAAAAAAAATTATTTAATTATTTCTGAAGGAAATTAAAAAAGAACAGTGCTGAGATGTTCTAACATCACTTTCGATTCGTTTTCGATAGTATTTTGTCTGTTGTAACAAGAACAAAATTGTACGCTATTTTCTTCTTTCATTACAATTTTTCTAATGCGATCTCAGCCTTCTGTATACTTTTCTTTTTCTTCACATCGATAAAATATCGCAATCAAAATTTTTTGTGATAAAGAGTGATGAATGAAAGTAGAAATAGAATGATGTTTTATGCGAGCATGCTGAGATCGCAATAGAAATAGCTTAATTCAAAAGTCGAAATAGTATACAATTTTATTCTTGAAAAGAGAGACATGAATACTATCGAACATCGAAAAAAGTGATGTTAGAACATCTCAGCACTGGTCCGATGGACTCGAAAGTCAAGGCCTTCTTCAACCCCTGCTCTTCACTAAAATCGCCTAAATTTTCAGGAAAGTACTCAGTATGAGAATGAAGAAAGGACAGCTTTAAATTGATTAAGCATCCCATATGTTTACAATTTTTTGCCAAATTTTCAACTATAGTCACTTAATTAGGATATTTCCTATTTCCTAGAAATTATCTTGTAACGTCTCTAAAACTTTGCCAAGCTGCTTTCTCCACCTTAGTTATTCGTTTTTGAAATTCATTGTCTTTCAAAAATGCTCTAATTTGTGATCCATCAAAAACACTATCTCTTATTTTCGCATCAGACAGTTTAGGAAACTTTTCAAATATGTACTTAAAAGCTTTGCTCTCCGTAGTTTTCATTGAGGTGACGAATTGTTTTGCAAGCCCCAGCTTTATATGTAATGGTGGAAGGATTACTTTATCTATTAGTATTAGACTCTGTTTTATGATATTTTTAGATCTAGCATTCTGGAGTTGTTCGGCACGAGCTCGGCTGTTCCATTCACGTAGAAAACATGGATGTGTGAAACCACTCTGTTGAACTAAATAAAATTGTCATTAGTTTTATATTTCCACATATTTTCTACTTGTGTTTAGCGTAATCTAATTTTTCGAGTAGAGCAAGATGGTTGCCATTATGTAGCAAGACTGCTTTTAAACTATGTGTTGAACAATCTATGAATAGACGCCAGTCATTAGCTTCATAAGAAAAATTATATGTACTCATTTATTAGTCCTTCAATAATGTTACAGTAAACTATCATAAATTTTTTAAGTCTTCATTTCATACACACATTTTTAAAATTTTTTAAAAACACTTGTTAAATATTTCGCAAAATTTTAAAAATGTGTGTATTAAGTGTGTTTCGCCAAGTGCCTACGGCAGAAAGTGTAAAAAGTATTTTTTAAGTCTGTAAAATATTTTCTAAATTGGATATCTCTTTCGCAATAAAAAGTTATACGAGTTCCTTGAGCTAGGCAACTTTTCTCTTTTAATCTTGACACCGTTCCCGATAGCTCAGAATTTTTTTTTTTTTTGAAGGTCCAGCATCTCGGAACAAGTCATTAAGCTCTTTTTGTGAGAACCCATTGGGATTTATTAGTCTCGTCTACTGAATCTTCTGATGTTTCGTCGTTCATCTGTATATCCTCAGCAACGTCATCAGCTTCGATATCCGACTTTTCCATTGCACTTTTATATTCGTCGCTAGGTAGTAGTATTATTTTTGTTACTCTCTTCAGCTTCAAGAATGGTAGGACAAGTCACAGATTCAACAGTTGTATAAGAAATCGAAGATTTTGTTTTTCGGTTGTGCCCACAAACTTTTGTTAAACAAAATTAGCAATCCTGCTCATAATTTTTTGGTTCCCGTCAGATAATTGGAGAAGCAAATGCCCGTTTCTTTTGTTTATTAAGTTGCAAGGAGCATCTTAAGCATATAGTAAAAGTTCTGGTATTTATACTTTCAAGTATGATACATCTGTGAATAACTTTCTAAGTTTACTCACAACATATTCTCCACAAACAACGCAGAAAGAGTCTTCTCAATTATTGCATTATGTCTTTATTGTAACATGATACTTTTCAAAGGCCAACTTACCCACAGATGTAGAGCTGAGGTCGTTTGATGAAGATGCCTAGGGGCCCGCTTTCTCACCATAACTAGCCGACACTGGGGTCCGACTGCCTGCATCTTACTTTTTAGCGTGCCGACTATGACAGTATGAGCGCCATAATCCAGGGACTTTCGTTCACCGTAACCCCGTGGAGGTTCCCTGGATGCCGACACACGGCAAAACTGTCAGACTCAGAACTCAACTCTTACGTGTAAGTACATTTACTGTTGCATTTTAGGATTATAGGGTTATGCGGTTATAGGGTTACATGTTGAATGAAAGGTGATGGACTTATAGAGATATGGTTTCGTGGAGTTTTAACTGTCCACCTCAAAGTAATTTTTTGTCGCATTTAAGAGATATAGGATTATGACGTTTTCGATTACTGGGGTTATAGTATGTTAGGGTTATAGGGTTATGGGACTCCAGGGTAATGAAGCTATGGGTTTTTTAGGTAATGAAGTGGTGGAAGTAAGGAATTATAAAGCTAAAACTCTCCGAGATTAAAGTTTGAGTTTTCCGTGTAAGTTTTTTTGATTTTTTGCTGCAATTTTAGGTTTGTAGTTTATTGGAATGTGAGATTTATGAGTTACGAGGTTATAGATTTTAAGGCTTTAGGTTTCAGGGTTACAAGGTTATCGATCTCAAGGTTATTGAGCTATGAAGTTATAGAGTTATAAGGTTTAACGGTTGATATTGTTGGGTTTTATAGTTTTAAGCTGTTTTTTGAGGTTAAAAAAAACGCTGACGTGATGAGGCAAAACAGGTTTCGGATTCGGTTTCAGTGACCCAGAAAACATATAATCCACTTGGTCTGATTTAAGGAACCCTCAACTCAATTTTTTTGTGGTCCTGTGTGTTATTTATGCGAAACGAGATTTGCTGTACTGAGTTTATAACATTTTACTGTTTGGACATCGATAATTATAAATGTTAAATGAAATTCTGAATCCTCGTAATTTACAAAACGTAATTCAGTTAAAAAACATTTCAATTTAATGTTGACCTATTATAACAGGTTATGTTAGAGATCTCAACCCAAATTTCATTAACCGATCATGGGCTCAGAATATAATCCGAATATGAGCTCAGAATTGCTCTATCATGTCAGGTTTATAAGATATTCTAACCTAAAAGTGCAAAAAACACTGTTTTGTGACGTATTTGAGGTTATCAAGCACCGCGATTTTTTTTTCTTCAAAAATCCTTATGTGGGTTCTTATAGTATAAGTCTTCTTCTTTCAAATGCCGTTGAGTTTGCTCAAATATCTTTTTTTTCGCCGAGATATCGCATTTTCGAATTTGCATGTTCGTGAACTTCTCGGCTTCACGAACACCGAAAAATTCACGAGCATGCAAATTCGAAAATGCGATATCTCGGCGAAAAAAAAAGATATTTGAGCAAACTCAACGGAATTTGAAAGAAGAAGACTTATACTATAAGAACCTACATAAGGATTTTTGAAGAAAAAAAAATCGCGGTCCTATATAACCACAAATACGTCATAAAACAGTGTTTTTTGCACTTTTAGGTTAGAATATCTCATAAACCTGACGTGATAGAGCAATTCTGAGCCCATATTCGGATTCAGCGTGAAAAATTACTTCGGAAACAGCTATTCATTGTCCAGGGGCACCAAATTTTGCAGAGTAGTGTTATTTAAGGGGGGAACCTCCTCCAGATATTATTTTTTTTTTGCATTTTTTTCTGCTTTAAAAATTCATTTAGCTTCTGAAGAATATATTTCCAAAGTTTCAAGCCCAAAAGAAAGTCCTAAAGGTTCCTAGGAAGTCACCGAAGTTATGCGAAGTAATGCGTTCTCTTCAAGAACGAAAACTTCAATCGAGTTTTTCTTGGAACGTGTTTTTTTCCGCGCCGTGGAATGTAACTCAAAAAGTAATGAACCAATTAACTTGGAATTTTGTACACATATTCTTTAGCTTATTGGCCTTTACACAAAACTAAAATTTCGTATAAATTGTTTAAATAAATATTGGTTTTAACGAATTGTTTATAAAAAAAAACGAGTTTTATTTTCTTTTTGTCCTCAAATTTTCAATTTTATTTTTTGTTTGCTACATTTAGGTTCATGCAAAGCGGAATGAATTATTTTAATGAAAACAATTTGTTTCGTTGATTTTAGTTAGCTTCAAGGACCTAGGCGTTCAACGGCGCAAACTCTAGTAGCCAAGTTCGGGCACCTCTAGCGCCGCCATGTTGTTTTTTTTCACTCATAAAACAATTTGTTTATATTCATTTGAACGTCAATATTATTATGTAATGTATTTCATTGCAATAAATGCTCTCAATTTTTTGTAAAAAAATAATTGAAAACCCAGTTATCTGGAGGAGGTGCCCCCCTTAATATTTAGTTATTTTAAACTCGCCTGATGTATAGTCCGCAAAATAATAAGTGCTGCTTACAGAAGAAGCAAAATATACTTGTTATCAACTATTTGATGAAGATGTTCTGCAACTTTTGTGAAATTCCATTTTCACCAAAACAAGAAGTTCATGAAATATCTATATCTAGTACAGGATTTCGAACCGAACCCGAACCTGAACCCACTTCAGTTCACAAAGTTGTTGTACCAGCAAATGACTATTCGAAAGAAAAGTGCATATTTTTGCCTAACTCCATTTGCTGTACAGAAACTGGTTTTAATTTACGCATTTGTTTTCAACACACCGACTTTTTATGTACTCGTTTAGAATACCGTAAAAAGTTAAAATTATTCCTATTACAAGGCAACCATCAAAATGCCTAAACCACAAAATGTTCGAGGCAAATCCCAAATCGATCGATCGATTTACTATGAACAATATATGTTCTCTACTTAACATAAAGGTTTCCTCGAATACCAAATTAATAATTTACATGACCTAAATGTTTTCGTTTCAATTTTAATACATTCCATAATTTTTTCCCCACTACCTACGAGTAGGTTATACATTCGTTTAAATCAATTATTTGATGACATTTAAATTTTTTATGGCTCATAAAATCCATAAAAATTCTTCTGTATTACGCTAAAAAATGTGGATTTAGAGACGTAAAATGTTTTAAAATGTCGATCCACCTTGATTTGAGCTCGATGATGAAAGACATTTATGAATGTATGTAAATTGTATTATCAATTCTCACTTGCACAGTTGCATAATTTGTAATTTTATTTATTGTTATCATAAACGGAAATGCTTTCAAGACGATGAATACATAAAAGAACTGATATGCCATAAAATGTCCCATAAAAATATTTACTTTACACCAATATGACGTCGCTCTGTAAATTTAATGTTTGTAATTCTTAAATATATTGTATTCACCATCACATCCCACTTACATACACAACGTCTTTTTTTTTGTATAGAAGCATATCGATAAGAAAACTACATAACGTTTGTTTTTCATTTCGTTATCTCAAATTGACAAAACGACAATACATAATTTCATTTTCATCTACGGCTATAGCGACTTATCGTACACGACGGTCTATACAAAATGTAGATTTCTATTGTTCTGTCGCACAGACGTGAAATGAACATAAACCATTTTAAATGTAAGATAATCGAATTAGAGATGCAAATTTGTTATGTTGTTTGAATATACGCTTCGATGTGTACATATGTAATTACATTTTTTGTTTTTAATCGTGCAATTATCATATTATTCATACATTCCCACAGGAAATACGAACAATCGTTCACATCGATCATGATATGTATTGTATTGTAGTATATCACTCTTATACCATAAATAGTTGTAACATAACTCCAAAAACAAAATACTCCTATAATTATGTTTATTAATTGGATCATAATTCATCAGGCTGTGTGAGCGTGATTTAATAAAATTTTAAGCGCTATTAAATAGATTCAAAAAAGACAGACATGATACCCATGTATAAGTGCAACGAAGTACATAAGGAGATGAACCAATTGAAAGGTGAAGATAAAATTTTGTAATTTACAATGTGTTACATATGAACTTGTACTATTGTGATATATTTGTACATTATTATGTTGTATGTTTTCATGAGATTATGTACAAACACCAAAAAGAAGAAGAACACAGTCCTATTATGTATAATAGTTTTTATGTATTGTGGTTTAATTTAAACTGAAAGATTTATTGCGCAAAGTTAATTTTGTTAAAATTTACAACATTTTTTTTTGTTATAAGAGTATATGAGTTTGTTTTCTTCTACTCTGGATTTACGATCTTGAAATTAATTTTGTGCACGAAATTTATTAACTTTGCTACGTTACATGGTTTAGAAATTGATTTTTTATTTAATTTTCTTTTAAATTATTTTGTAGTTTTATTACAGGTGTAGCGTGAATTGTTGTAGTTCACCTAATCACACCATATAAGAGGAGCGACCGAAGAGGGAATTCTCAAATTTTTGCACGAATGACTGAACGTTGAATTTAGGAATTTCTTTATTTTCACAATATTTTGTTATCGTTACTATCTTTAAATACTTAAAGTAAATAGGCATTCGAATTCGTGAAATGCTATTATTTATGTACTTAAAAACTATTGCCATTTGACAAGAAATCAATAGGTCAGAGGATAGGCGATGTTGGCACTATAATTTGCAAAGGTCGTTGTTTCGATCCTAGCTTAGGAGGAAGTGGTATTTTTATTTTTTATTTTGATAATTATATCTTATATAATCAACTAATACCCCAGGTGGTACACTTGTTACTCATGTAAATCCAGCCTCTTCGGAGGTCGGCCTCATGAATTCTGGGGCCATTGCTATACTACAATTGTTACTTACCAGCCATTGGTATACTACAATTGTTTTAATCAAGCCCGAGACATGTTTTTTTTTTTTATAAGTTTTTTAATTGGGTGCAGAGCGGACTTATTAACGGTTCTAGCTCCTTGTAACTGTCAGAGCTTCTGCACCCAATGCACGATCCTGCAAGTAAAGATTAATAGCTATCTTAAATTTATTCATTTTATATTCCTTCGGAAATTTGAAATGTATTAGCGAATTCGACTTTTTTGATGTTCGGTATATAAATTCGCGCTTGATTTCTTCAGCTCGAGGTTTCGGGAGCTTCACCGTAAACCTATGTGCATTGGTTGTTCCTCTTGTTACTCTTGTTGTTGTAACGAATGGTGATATTTTCTCCGATAGTTCTGCAGAACATTTACCATGTAAGCATCTGTAGAAGACGCAGAGTTCTGCAACATCTCTGCGATGATGTAAGCTGTCTAGTTCTTGAGTAAGTCTGGGATTCCTTATTATTCTGATAGCGCGGCGTTGAACCCTGTCCAATAAGTGGAGGGTGGTCGGATAATATATACATGGTCGGATGAAGGTTTTATATATCTGGAGAACTTGATGCGATTTGAAAAACCTTCTGCATCGATTCAGGAACCCGAGTTTTTTTGAAGCTGATTTAGCCAATGCAACAATGTGTTCATTCCATTTGAGTTTGTTACTTATTTGAACACCAAGCAGTCGAATTGAGTCGCAACCCACAAGAATATGGTTTTTTACCACAAATGGGTAGTCGTTGCGACTTTTTTTACGTGAGAATGTGCATATTTGTGTCTTTTTTTCGTTAAATTGTACTAAGTTGTTGTTACCCCACTCAAATATTGTACTTAAATCGGAATTAAGAGAAGTTACGACTTCTGATCGTTTATTATTTAGATCTGTAATGCTCTTGTCCGCCTCAAATGAAATAGAAGAATGCAATGTGGCATCATACGCAAAGCTATGGATAGGGTTTACAGTGCTATCCAGCAAATCGTTGATGTATAGCAAAAAACAGGGTCGGTGACAAAGGTTATCCCTGAGGGACTCCGGCATTTGGGGAGTGCGTCGATGATGATCTCCCATTAAGCACGACGCTGATTTTTCGGTCATTGAGATAGCTTTTAATCCACCTGGTGGTCATCGAGTCCAGCCCGTATGCCACAAGTTTACAAATAAGATTCTCATGCCATACCTTATCAAAAGCCTTGGATATATCCAAGGCGATTGCAAAGGCCTCTCCGTGGTGTTCTAGGGCGAGATTCCATTTGTTCGTGGCATACGTCAGGAGATCGGTCGTGGATCAGCTTTCACGAAAGCCGTATTGTCTATCCGAAATTAGTTTGCTAATTTCAAGATATCTAACTATATGTTGATTGAAGCATTTCTCAAAGACCTTAGCGACGGCTGACACAATTGATATTGGCCGGTAGCACGAAGGGTCAGTTTTGTCACAACCCCGTTTCAGCACGGGTTGCACCATTGCATTCTTCCAGGCGTTCGGGTAGTCACCTTGCTTATATGAAAGTAGGAAAATTTTAGATAATATTGGAGCCAATTCACTGGCAAACTCCTTCAATATTCGAACTGGAATTCCATCAGGTCCGGTGGCCTTATTTGCATTCATTGACTTTAGATTAGTAAAGACAATTTCCTCCGAGATGACGACGGGGCTCATTTTAGAACCACAATATGAAATTAATAGAGGTCCTAATCCATCTGGGACAACTAATGTCGGGTTCGATTTGAAGACGCTCGCCAATAAGTCGGCTTGTAAATATGGATCCACCACCAAGGCGCCGTCAGCACGTTTCAATGCTGAAACAGATGTTTTCGAAATATTTGCAACCGATGCGACCATGTGGTAAAAGTTGCGATCGGAGATTTTCAACTCGGAAGCCACATTGGCTTTCTTGCTGTCGGCTCTTTTTGCTTCTCTACCACAGGTTTTCTTGCAGGTGTTCCGTATCGTTTTGTATTCCTCATAAGAAATTTCGTTGCGTTTAGATTTTTTGTGTGCCGCTTTATTTTGTTTGGCAGCTTTGGTGGCTTCTTTTGAAAATATTTTAAAATTTTGATTGGGATTGGAAAATGATGAGGGTATAAATTTATTCATTCCATGTAAGACGGTGTCAGTAAAACTGGAAACGGCGTCGTCGATGTTGTTGTTATGTAGGCAATGGCGTTCCCAAGGGAAATGTTGAAAAAATGACCGTAAACCATCAAAATCAGCTTTATTAAAATGCCAAAGACGCCTTGGCTGCTGTCTAGATTCTAGTGGTGTTTCGACAGATATTTTTGTGGTTATTAAGTTATGGCCAGAATTTCCAATTCCAGTTTCGACATGAGCCTCCATGGAATGAGGGGTTGATGTCATACAGAGATCCAGAATATGAACTCCTCTAGAATTTTGGCATTCAAATGTGGACTCACTAATAATCTGTGTGAGGTCATGCGAAACGGCAAGCCATTCCGCATGGTGCCCAGCGACATTTGTATCTTTGTGATTCAACCATTGTTTATGGTGGGCATTAAAGTCACCGACCATAATTAATTCGCATTCGGGATGTTGATTACGAATATCGTAACATTTGTCTGATAAGCCCTCGAAAAAGCTAATCGTTTCTGAATCCGTCTGATTAGGAGATCTGTACAAGCTAATTAAAAAAATGAGTTTATTAGGAAGAGAAATTTTAAGCACAATAGTTTGAGCGGTTTTTGAAAATATTTCGTACTTTTTGTGTCTCGAGTACGGTATGTGGTTTTTAACGAAGATGCACACTCCACGTTGCAACTCAAAAGCTTGTTCGAACTGGTAGCGCTTGAAGTAGAATTCGTTTTCGTAGATGTTCGACGATACTTTTGTTTCCGTTAGAACTAATATGTCGGGTTTACGTGATTCGAGATGTTGATGTGCGCAATTTTTGTTAGTCACGAAAACGCGGGCAAAATTATGTATGAACTAAAATAATTGTTAAAATAAAATTAAAAAGTTTTTACGGATGCTGAGAATAAACAAGCTCAATTGAGCGAAACAGAAGAGGATACTTCACATCCCTTTCGGACGGGTAGGAAAGTATCGTATTCTCCCATAAGAGGCGGTAGGCTCTCCATTGGAGCCAGCAGCAACAGCAAGAACATTCGCTCTAAAAACGAATAAAAGCTTTACAATGAATTGTGTAAAGCTAACAATGCATTAGTTGAAGCCAACAATATTAAGAAGCAATTAAATGATACAATTGCATGGATGCAGGAGCGTATGAAGATGCTTGAAAACGAATTTAAAGCTCTTAAGCCAAAGGAGAACATCTGTTCTACTCCTAGTCAGACTACAACTGAACAGGAGTACCCTAGTCAGACTACAACTGAACAAGAGCACCAAGCAAATCGTAGAGTGTTGGAAACTACTCATGGACAATTGGGTACAATTACATATGCTCAAGTAACGATGAGTAACGAAAATCTGAAAAACTGTTCAAAATGACGACATAAGTCAAACACTTAAATTAATTTTAAGCAGAATCAATACGTTTGATGAGCGACAAAAACTAGAGTACATCACTAAGGGAGCCAACCCTAAACAGAAAAATGGCCAATGATCTTAGAATGGTATGTTGGAATGCCAATGGACTTATGCAATATCGCAACAAGAATTGCGGGTGGCCCTGGACACAGAAAAAATCGATGTATGCCTCAAACAATCATTAAATTTAAAAATTATCTAATATATCATACTTCTTCTTCTTCTACCGCTGGCGCTACAGCCCATGAAGGGATTTGGCCGCCTCAACGATGCTCCTCCAAATAATTCGATCCGCCACAAGAGAACGCCAGACACGGTGACCGAGTGTGTATAGGTCCCTTTCAACGTCGTCCATCCATCGGGTAGGTCTCTTCTTATGATCTTACGCTCAGTTACAGCGATTTTCTGGATGTTTTGCGCTGTCAGCGTCCAAGACTCGCAACCAAAGGTGATAACTGGTCTTATCAGCGCCTTGTAGATGTCCAATTTTATTTTGCGCGATATATGAGGAGACTTGAAAATTTTTATATTGGCGTATAATGCTCGGTAGTCTGCTGCGATCCTCGATGAAATGTCCACAGAAACGGAGTTATGCTCAGTGATCAGTGATCCTAGATATTTGAACTCATTCACCTTTTCATATTGAGGGTCTCCTGATATGAAGTCCCCAACGAGTCTGCCTTCTCGCGGTCACCATGTATTTGGTCTTCGCTTAATTGATCTGAAGGCCTATTTGTTGGGCTGTTAATTCCAATGGGAGGAGGACCTCTTTCAGAGAGATGATGTTGCGACCCAGAATGCAAATATCGTCAGCGTATGCTAATTGCTGGATTGATTTATAATACAGGCAGCTACGCTGCGCTTAAACTGACAAATGACATACTCTAATGATAGATTGAATAGAGTTTGAGCTATTGGGTCTCCTCAATATACTGTGTACAGGGATATCCTTTTCACAGTATTTCTTCAGCAAAATCCTCAGCGTAAAAGTTTGATCGGTCGTTGATCTATTTGGACGAAAACCACATTGATAATCACCCAAGATCCTCTCGCTATAAGTTGATAACTTTACTGCGACTACGTTGGCCAAAACCTTGTAGACTGTGTTCAGCAAAGCTATACAGCGATAGTTGTTGCAGTTTAATCGATCTCCCTTTTTATGAAGTGAACATATAAGAGCCGTCTTCCACTCTACTGGGATTTCTTCTCTAGACCAAATTGTTGATATTAGCTCAAACATGCGGCAGAACAGATAATCACCGCCATATTTGAGCATTTCGTTGCAGATACCATCCTCACCAGGTCTCTTGTAATTTTTCATCTGGGATATCACGTTCCGCACTTCATCATATGATGGAGGAGGTGGTGGTGTCATCTCGACGTTAATATCGCGTTGAAGCAAGAGAGGTTGTTGCTCGGAAGGTGATGCCTATTTATTTAAAAGCGAGGAGAAGTAATTTCACCACACTTCGAGGACGGTTTTGGTGTCCATTTCCAACTCACCGGATTTGTTGCGAATAGCGCTGCTACGTAGATGAAAGTCCGTAGCTAATTCTCTTATGCAACGATATCTATCTCTCAGGCTAGAATTTTGGATGTTGCGTGTCTGTTTTCATGCCATTCCCGTTTTTTCGGTCTACATAGCCGATTAGCGATTCTCCTTGCAGTCATGTAGGCGTTATAGGATTGCCTTGTTCTTTGTGATAGATCTCGTTGTCGTGCGCGATCTTTTTTCAGAATAGCACCAATACAATCATCATCAATCCAGAGATTTTTAGTAACGGATTTTGGCCTATGGTGGACTTTGAGGCATCGGTTACCGCCGTTTTGATAATGTCCCACTGTTCTTGAACGGAGTCAGGAAGTGGTTTATTTTCCAAGATTTCGGATACAGTCATCCCGAAGGTGGTATATATCATACTATTCATCCTGAAAATACTGCTAAAGGGGGTAGTGCTGTTATAATTAGAAGTAGTATAGATCACTACGAAGAGTTAAAATATGAAATAGAAGAAATACAAGCAACTGCTGTTAATGTCAAAACCAAAAATGGTTCTATTTGTATTGCTGGTGTTTACTGCTCACCGAAGCACTCGTTGAAAGAAAAGGATTATCTCGAGTTCCTCAGTAAATTAGGAAAACGGTTTATACTTGGAGGAGACTTTAATGCAAAAAATGTCCACTGGGGCTCCCGATTAACAACAACTAAGGGTAAAGAACTCCTAATCGCTATTAGGAAATACAGTTGTAAAGCCCTCTCAACTGGAAAACCAACCTACTGGCTTACTGATCCAAATAAAGTACCAGATCTGATTGATTTCTTTATAATAAAGAACATATTATGTAAATTATGTACAAGTAGATGAAAGCCACAATTTAAACTATGATCATTCACCGATACTTTTAACGTTAAGTGAAAAAATCATTAAGAAAGAAAGAAACCCATTTCTAGTAAATAATCACACTAATTGGGAATGCTTTAGACTATCGCTAGAAGAAAAAATTAACTTAATGGTTTCATTAAAGACAGAGAAGCAATTAGACAAAGAAATTCACAAATTTGTCAATAATATACAGCAACCAGCTTGGGGAAATACCCCTAAAATTAAAATGAAAATCAAGGGAAACAAGAACCCTTTGGAAATTAGGGAACTCCTAGCAGATAAAAGAAGAGCGAGAAGAGTATGGTAACAAACAAGGGCCCCCAAGATAAAACTAATTTGAGGAATCTCACTCAACAATTAAGAAGAGAGATCAAAGAATTGAAAAATTAGTCAATCAGCAACTATCTTAAAAGAACGGCCAAGGAGAGCTCTGATGAAGCTTACCAATCTTATAAATGCAGCATTTAGAATCAAATATGTACCAAGTTTGTGGAAAATTGCACAAGTAATTTTGATCCCAAAGCCTGGGAAACCACCACACATAGCCTCATCTTACAGCCCAATTTCGCTATTGCCAGTCATGTCCAAACTCTTTGAGCAGCTACTGGTAAGAAGGTTAAATCCGATAATCGAGAGTAAAAACTTGATCCCAAATCATCAGTTCGGTTTTCGTAACCAACACTCAACAATTGATCAAGTTCACAAAATAACCAGTAAAATTGAGAAGGCACTAGAGGAGAAAAAGTATGTTCAACGATATTTCTAGACGAGCGTTTGATTGAGTGTGGCATGAAGGACTTAACCATAAATTAAGAAATCTTCTACCAATCCAATTTGCTAATATACTGGAATCTTACTTAAAAGATAGATTCTTCAGGATTAAGTTAGATGATACTTTCTCTGAATTGAAAGAAATCAACGCAGGAGTTCCACAGGGCAGTGTATTAGAGCCGGTTTTATACCTACTGTACACTTATGATCTTCCTGCATTAGAAAACAATACAGTGGCGACTTTTGCAAATGACACGGCGATTTTAGCTGTTGGCACAAGCAACGAAGAGTCAACACAAAAGTTACAATCAGCAATAACTAAAATTTATAAATGGACAAAAAGATGGCGAATAAAACTAAATGAAACTAAATCAGTTCACATCAACTTTACATACAGGCGATTCGAACATATCCCGGTTACCATAAATCAAGAAGTAGTACCGTATGCGAACACAGCTAAGTAGCTCGGCATGACCCTGGATGCTAGACTGCGATGGAAAGCACACGGCAAGAAGAAAAATTAAGAACTAAGACTTAAATACAGAAAGATGTATTGGCTGATGGGAAGGAACTCTTCGCTTCTACTTTACAAGCTTATATTAAAACCGGTTTAGACTTATGGTATTCAACTTAGGGGTTATACCAAACAGAGCAACGTAAATATCATCCAAAGATTTCAGAATATGGTATTAAGGAATATGCACTAATATGCATAGGGACCTAAAAGTGAACATCATTGTAAATGAAATTCAGGAGAAAGCGCGGAGGCATGAAGAAAGCCTCCGGCAACGTGTGAACATTGAGGCAACTCAGCTCCTTTGCAATACGAATTTAGTACGCATACTTAAAAAATCAAACCTTTTGAGCTGGTGTAATTGTTAGCTTAAACAGCATTGTGATCTAAAATCCACTACAAAGATGTGGTTTACTCAATTTACCCGACACTATGGAACGCCAATGGGAAGAAGCCATAGATTAATATAAGTTAGTAAATTAAATCACGTTGTAGCCGGTTGATTCAGGGCAATTTGTTGCACAATTGCAGCTGTGAAATAAACGCGTTGTCCAGTTTCTAGATGTAATGCGGTGAACAACAGCTGGACTTCGTTCATGTATATAGGAAATGAAAGGATTCGCCATATAGCTTCATTGCAGCTTATGTATCTTCCAGCCTGATACTTTGAACACCAAAAACTGCCATGTCGCTGCTTTTATTCACGATTTAACGGAGTTACAGTATTCCACGTTTATTTGCACTTTGCATGTTTTTGATAGTAAAGGCGAATATGGAACAACCCACCGGTTGTCTACTTCGATGTCACCGTTTCACATTTTATGGTTGCTAATTTACTGCTATCTTCCACTGATCTTATTCTGTATAAAGGATATCCATCGTTTCCTGTACATGTTGGATACTAATGCTCGAGGATATCGCTTAGAGCATTTTCCGTCTATCATGCATGGTAAATTTGAATTCAGTGTTCCGCAAGGTCCATGTTTCATATTTTTCGTTACAACTTCATACAAATCCTTATCGTTGTCGGCATCGGGTATTTCAGCGCATATTACATCGTCGATTTCGTTTGAGAGGCAGATTAGTATATCACGCACATACATATACTAATCTGCCTCTATCGTACCTATTTTGAAATAAATTGACCAAAGAATCAAGGCAGCTTTATGCTTTATGAGTTCGGGAAAGTGGGTCCAGGAAAGTTACTCTTCTTAGTATTACGAAATATTTATTTAAATCAAACTACAGTAGTTGTGGCGATTATTTACAGTGTTTTCTTCAGGAAAAATAATTTTTATTTGCCTGTCAAATCACTAGGTGTATTCTTATCGTATAATGTACTTGCTAAGAAAGAAGAGGATTCAGATTATTAACTAATCTTAAACATAAACATTAAATTTATTTACGAAATTAAATCTGGATGGTGAAGAACTTGAACATACCGAGTTCCGAAAGTTCCGAATAGAACCAAGAAATTAAGATAGTGTTTGATAAAGAATCATTTTCACTTAAATTTATTCATAAGCAAAGCTCTATAATAAAACGATTGCATTAGCTGTTATTGTAGGTTGAAGTGGCTGCTATCGCACACTTAGGCCAGCAATGGCCCGTTGTGATAAAGCTGTTATTGTAACAGTGGAGCAAATTTAGTCAACATGCTCATTGACGTACTGTCAAGTTTAAATCATCCAGCACAAGTAAATTTTTAGCTTTAATACCATGCAACAGCTTACCCATTGCATTCAAAAAAAAAACATTTTTGAAGATCACATTCCATTGAACTCTTTCGCAGTTCGCATTTAACGTCCTAACTTACGCAGTAAGTAACCAAATTGATTTTTGGCTATAGGCCCATTTTACGAAGACCACGCGGCGCTTCAGGCCAGCCTATAGTACGGCCATTAAAGATGGGTCGGCCCATAAATTCTGCAATCTCCTCGGGGGGTTATAGCTGTGCGCATCATCATCACCGATCGTAATCAAATGATGAAAACTCCCTTTTGAATTCCGCCCCTATCGGGATCCAAACCTGGCACATTCCGATCCAGATTGTACAAGTCATTATAGGTGGTTCCAAAAACGAAAGATTACTTTCACTAGTTTTTATTCTGATGAACAGTAAGTCCGAAATTTGTTACCAAAGGCCATTTGAAGAAATAAAGAAAATAGCGCAAGAATTCCAACTTGTTCTGATTCCAACTTTCATTATTACTACTTTTGAAAAGGCGGTCATGAATGCATCAGCAGCTGAGTTTGAAAGAGTGCAGATTAAAGGGTATTTTTTTTTTTATTATTGACAGCCCATTTGGCGGAAAATTCAATTTTTGGGTTTATCAAGCAGGTATGCATCAGACGAAGAATTTAATTTAATAACGAGACAGATAGGCGCATGTTTATGTAACATTGTGAAAGAAAATATCCACAGAACCTATACGGAACTTGCATGTGCCATTGCTCTTTTGTTTATTCTGCCTTGTTTTATACTTTGCAGCAATGGTTTTGGTTGTGTTTGCTGTTTGTTCCTTGGGATGATGGTTCTCCTCTTACGCTCCTTTCCATTTCTGCACTCTCTTAAAGGTTTGTATAAATTTTCTTGCCTTTTTTCAACCATTTATACAATATAATTTTACATGACCCTTGATTGCTTGTTTCGTGTCAAATTCTTTGAGGTTCTTTTTAACTAACTGTCCCACGAGTTAGACAGCTGAATTTGTGTGCTCAGATTGGTGGAACATTTTAATGTATCTTATTTTCACGATCCTTCATCCGGTTTTAGAGAGTTTTAATGTCTAACCCAGTGGTCGCAAATAGTTGGTTATTAGCATGCCAATAAAATTATTTCTTTAAACAAACGATTTTTTTGCGTGCCAAACTAATTCCGTAAAATAATTTTTTTTTGTGTAACATTAAAGATCAGTCAGAATCGGGCCATAATATGCCAGATTTTTACTTTTGTAATTCAACACAAAATTTTGTAGGAAGAGAGCGAATAAAATAACTTAATCTTAACCCCAGGTAATTGTATTTGGCCGTTCGGACCCTAATTATTTGTATACATCTGTAAAAATAGAAACTCACAACGATTTGTCGAAGGAAAATTTGTTAGTTCAGCTATTCTCAGCTGTCGCGCAAAATTATCTGTTGAACGATAATTGGCATCGTAAAATTAATGGCTAAGTAGGTTGTAGTAGATGAAGAATAACGATTCTGAATTTTAGGTCTTCATTCGAACTTCCAGTTTCAAATCTCTTCGCGTGAATTAACTTTTCTGCTAATCGCGTTTCTCTTCTATTTTGATTAGATCTTTAAAAACTCAGAGGAGGGACCAGAAAAATAAAAGCTTCCATACAATTTAAATACCTTAGTTAAGAAATTAAACTCCATAGTCATACAAATAAAAATATATCGATAAAAATGTGTGTTCCATTTGGTGCTGGAGGAGAAACAAATTGATTGGATTGGTGTATGGAAAACCAAAATTGGTAAATCTAGTTTTTGATTTATGATATCGACCATAATATCATTAGTATGAGTATTGTTCCAAAATACAATCATACCGTTGGGCCATGTTTCAATATACAAAATCTGATCGCAGCTCAACCTTAAGGCCGTGAAATAATAGGTTTTATATTAGGAACTATTTGTAACATCTACAACATATTTCTGATATAAAACTTCACTAAAATCCGGCAACAAATGTGCTTGTTACATTTAATGCTGGAGACTGCGAAGAAAATCTGAATTGGCCAATATTTCTTAAATTTCAGCCTTCGTTTAAATAAGAAATTCGACCCCAGATGATATGGCCGGAAGAATTTTTCAGAGTCGGAATTCATTATTTTTCTATTAGGAACTAGTTAAAGAATTGATTTTACATCTCAAATCTCAGAAATACATTTTTATTAAAATCCATCCACAAAAGTTCCTCCTACTTACATACATTTTGAGCTTGAGACGTATTAAACTGCTGCTTGGATTGGTTGTTAATGTAAAAAAAAAAAAAAATTTGCTGAACAAATTTTTTGATTAATGGTACCAACCATCATTAGTAGTGTTCCTCAATATTTCTTGAACTTGGGCTCTTATTTTAATTCAATTTCAATTTTATATTAGGAACTACCTACTGAATCGGCTTAATAATCTAGATATGAAATTTCACTAAACTCTATTAAAAAACGTGCGTGTTCCATTGGTGCAGGAACTGTAGAAAAGGCCTGGATTGGTTATGTACTTGAAAACAAATTTCTTTTTCGCAAATTTTTTTATTTTAATTTAATAGGCTTAAATGTATGTACCAAAACATAATTAGCACTGTCCTGGAATATTCGTTGAATTCTGGCCATGTTTTATTTAAGAAACTCAATCCCTGTTCCAAACAGAACTTTTGCGATTAAGCACCAATTCCATTGAAATTTATTATCTGACTTAAGGCGAATTTAAGGTTGCCTTTGTTCCTTCATACATTCGGTCTGATTTTTTTTAATCCAATCAAAGGAACAGGAACGAAAAATAAGGAAATCCGCAAAATTAGGAAGAAGGAATCCGCCTTTAACCAATATATTTGATGACAAATGAATTAGTTGCGGCATACACTTAGCTGATGAGTCGAGGTGGCGGGTTTTGGAACTTTCCTAGAAGAAATTTCACTACAAATCTGTTTTCTAACCAATGGATAGTCGTCAACACCAAATCAATTTTATAAAGATTTTTTTTATAAACACAACAAATTTCGAAACTTAAAAACTGCCTTGGATCTTTAAGTCGAAATTTTCTACTTTTTCAAAATTTTTTAGACTTCGTTCAGGTTAAGTTGTTTTTGACATGATCATCCTAGTGACAACTCTCATTGGCTATATCGATTTCTTGTAATTGATCCAAATGCAACGTGCTTCTTAATTTGTTGTAAGAAATAAACCTAGAACTAAATTACTAAACTCGTAAAATTTGCGATGGTTTATCAAGAGGTTTTGCGAGGGATTTGAATGTTTGATCAAAACACGCGGAATTTTTCGCTGTCGATAAGTTATATGTGGTTTGGTGTGCTCCACGATTTTTTACTTGTGAAAAAAATGGAATAAAGAATCTGAAAGGAGTGTTGAATTTCGACCAAAAGCAGTACCGAAACGACATTGCTCGGAAGTCGCGGAATCAAGTGAACGACGATCCAGAACTGCTCGAACGGGACTAAACTGGTGATAAAACAGCAGTGTACGAATATGACGTCGAAACTAAGGCTTAATGGTCCTAATAGAAGCTTCCTGAAGAGGCAATACCGACAAAAGCTCGTCACATTCGAAAGAATATGAAGGTTATGCTCAACAGTGAGCTTCGATTTCAATGGCGGAGTACTACCTGAAAGTTACATTCCGTTGTTTGTTCGTAAATTTGCCTAAAACGGTAATGTTATGATGTCTCAGCTTCCGTATTTGCCGGCCATGGCATGCGACTTCTTCTTGTTCCAAAAACTAACTTGCAGGAAACCTCTTTGACAGCCAACAATTAACTAAGCATCCAATATAGCTACAAATATCATGATACGTTAGGGACAAGTGAATCAATACAACAAAAAAACTTGTAACAACTGGACATCAAGCCCACCAAGTTCAAAAATCCCTCGATTTTTTGATCAAACCTAGTAGTTAATCATTCAAGCAGTAAAGGTATATTATACCCAAATTGAATTCGTGATTTCCCATTTTTTTTGGCGTGCCGGACAAATTTCTAAACGTGCCAAGTTTGGCACGCGTGCCACATATTTGCGATCACTGGTCTAACCTTTTCAGCTTGATCAATAAATTTGTGTATTATTTTAAAAAACTCAAAAAAAAAAATTATGCTCATGTCGATGTATAAATAAAAGGTTATACCCAAAGAGCAAAGTCTTTTTATATTCACTTGTTATTTAACTTAAGGCTTCAATTTATCAGTTTGCGCTTTTGTTCAGTAGATTTACCGCACGATACCTCAATTATCCATATCGAATGAAAAAACATGGAGCTATGTAACTAAAATGGCCGCCAGTGATTATATTGTAACACTCGTTTGCACGCTCTTGGACTTTCTGTGACTTCTCTTGTAATCCTTAAGGTCATTTTACACGATGCGATTTGCATACAATATTTATTGTACAATAGGGGAAATAAATCGTATACAATTTTCCCCGCAATTTTGATGAGATCTGAATTTTTCGTTGTCTACACCGTACAACTAAAAATTGAATGAGCTTCCCAAAAAAATTAGAATAGTGGTTTAATTTTCTACTTATTCAGAATGAAAAACCAAACAAATTTAATGTTTATCGGGTTATGCGCAATTACGATTGCAATTATTAAAAACAGAAAATTAAAGCGATATAAAATTAAAAATAGGACGATATAGGGAAGGAACTAGCTGCAAAGACGAGATTTTGGAGAAAAGGAGGTTCATAGTCTCGTTTTTAATGAATTAAGATTAGATGGTCCTAAAATGTTTAAATTTGTTTTCAAAAATAACTCCCTCGTATTTGAAAATATTATGAAAAAGCGTAAAATCACAAATACAACATCAACAAGACGCAATTTTAAGCTAGCTGTCAAAAATGTTGTACACACATTTTATGAAAATGCGGTTGGCTGCAATTTCAACACAATTTACATGCAATTTGATTTTCGGACATTTACACTACACGATTCCCATGCAGCAAAATATTGTACAACAAATATTGTATGCAAATCGCATCGTGTAAAATGACCTTTAGCGATCGGATTGGACTGGTCTGATTATTCTTGAAACCTTCTTTTTTTGCTTTTCGTTTTGTCTCGGCTTTGCATTCTCTCAATTTTTGATTGGTGAGGCAGTTTAAAAGTTTACAAATGTGTACATTACTTTTGAATGATGAGAAATTGTGAGTCGTCTTTCTCCCTCTGCTAAGTATTTTACTGAACAGCAGAGGTTTTGGGTTTATTTATTTCGTCTTCGCCCTTTTGACTTGTTGTGTTTGTCATCACTTTAGAATTTTCGAAAAGTTTGAATTCCGAAGCAACTTAAATGTTGAAAACAAATTTCGTCTATTAGTTGCCGGCTATGTGGGCGGTCGGCGGAATGATTGTCGGCCATGTGACCCACACCCGTTTTAAAGTTCCTACTGATAAACTACTGTGCTATGCATTATACAGCTAAAATTCAGATAAGTGCATATATCATAGAAATGTTGTATAATATACTATTTCGATTTCAAATCCAAACTAATCGTTTGCCCATTTCTATAATTAGAACAACTTCTCAGTTTACTTATCGTACTTATTTAGCCGCATGTGTTGTTGTATTTTTTTTTTTTGGTAGAAATGTTTATTTATTTCAATCCATTTTTACAGTAACTACATAGCATACCAAGTAACTGTCAAGATCATATCGTTAAGTAGGTAAAATAATTAACGTCATCTTATTATTTTTCGTCTCAAACAAAACAGAAACGTTAAAAAACCTAAACGAAATTTAATCACCAAAACTACTTTACATTGTTAATGGACTGGAAGACAAGTTGAAGTATCTACCAAAAATTATTTTAAAGTATACTCTCGTTATACACAATTTTGTTAATCAAATCAATCAATCAGTAAAATTAAATTTTGTTCTTTTGTGTGTGTGTACTAGAACCATGTTAAGAGCAAAATGTACCGCTATATACGCCGAGGTTCTTCCGAACAACGGTTTGTTTACATTACTCGTACATTAACAATTATTTGTAGAAATTTATTCTCGTCGCCACAAATTTGTAACATTTTTGCGTTATCACAATCGTTTTTTTTTCTGTTTTTTTTTTTGGGGGGGGGGGGGGGGGGGGGGAAATACGCGCCACAGAATGAATGAATATTTAATTACATTACCATATATGGAATATAACAAAACGCGCCGCATTTGCATAAATCAACAACAACAAAACGTTTTCTTATCATATTTAGTATGTTATTGTTTGTTTGTTTGTCGTTTATGACAAGATGTATTGTCACTGAATTTGGTGAATTTCAATTTATGGGCATGCGTTTGTTTTGATTTTAATCGCGATGAGTTTTAATAGGAAGTTTATAACTAATTATATCATAAGTGGTTGATTATGATTTCATGGAATATGAACACGATATATGCAAATTAAATATTTTGAAAGACCTTGAGCTATTTACAATATAATCACAATAAATAACTAAGGTTTGATATTGAGTATAAAAATGTATTTTCTTACCTGGTGTATTCGGTGGTATTGACATACCAGAGTGCTGTGAATGAACACTGTCGTCCAATTCTAGGGGCGGCGAATTTTCACGCACACAAGACATTAGTCCAGCTGACATCTGCAAATAAAACCAAACAAAAAAAAAAAATGTTAAATCATTGTTTTGTATTTTTAAAAGACGTATAACTGATCTATGTCTAATATTTAAATAACGGTAAATTGTAAAAAAAACTCGCGATTGTTGACTTATTATACAGAATGTATGTACGTATAAAATTGTTATACCCTGGCTCAAATCAAACAAAACACGAACATAACAAAACAAAATTTACCCAGTCATCATCATCGTTTGTGTGATATAATACCTTTCTTTAGATTTTATTTTTTTGTATTTAAGAAACAATTCTACGTTTATAATGAAATAATAATTATTTTAATTAAATGTGATACACCGAACACTTTAGCTAATGTTTATACACGTCAATGACCTTAAAATTTAATTGGTCCGATCAATGTTTATTTACATGTACATATGATCAATCAAAAAAAATGTAGAATACTTTGTGATGGGAGAGAAATTTAATTAATGGTTCTGGAATTGGGAATTTCTGGTAAAACAATTGACCTCCATTTGTATTATGTTATGGTATCCAATAATAATCCGATTGCGTGATTTTTTGGTGTTTTTTTTATGAAGGTCATCAAGCTAAATACTATACTAAGATAAGATGCATTCATATTTTGATTATACACATTTCTAACAGCTTCTGGCAACAAAATGAAATTTAATTAAAATTAAGAATGTGAATCTATATAAGATTGTTGCTATTCGACATGCGATCTTGGTTAGGCTTAACATTATCGTACTTCAATACTCATTTAACAAAATTCTCAGGATTCAATTATTTTCAGACTGTGGCCAATTCACATTCTGGAGGCTCAAATTAACTTCTTTAACCAAAAATTAATTGTTAGTAGTTTAATCAATGGCGCAATTCCTTATGGGCTTATGTAGTTTAGAAATTGTTTGAAGTGGTCCTCGGCAGATTTCAACGATAAAATAAATTCTGAACCGATGAGAGTCAAATAAATCGTCACATGCAATGCATTAGGTTAAACAGGATAGATGTTCCTAATACCATTCAAAAAATCTGAAAGATAAATTTAAAGTGCATAATAAAGGAAAAAAGGAAGTCGATATGCTTGAATCAAATAACATTTGCTGCGGCCGAGAATAAATACGTACTTTTTCGTGGTCAGTTAGCTACATTTCAACTTTGTCTATCTAAAATTGCAAAAACTGAACAATCGGATAAAATTCAAATTTCTAGGGTTATTAATATTTTCAAGAAATATTGTACTCGAAAATAAATTAACCTGGAAAGTTTACATCGGAGTTTCTGAACGTGTCAATACGTTGGTTGAAAGAAGATTGCAGTCCAAAAGGTATACTGTACGAAGGAAGTTAAAATCTTTGATCGCAAGTAGAAAATGTCAGCGAACCAACTAAAACCCTTAAATTCCACCATTTAATTGAGAATCTTACAGATATCCGGTTTGAGAGATATCCGGCTTAATGTTTAAAACGGGCGAAGATCACTAGGGTGTATTCATATCTGGCGGAACATTTTCACATTTACATCGGCTGTAATTGCTACCTTATAGATGCGAAAGCGTATTAAAATATCACTCAGTGTTGATCCTGTCAATAAATTGTCATTCAGGGAATGTCCCGAGCTGGTTTTGGCAGACGCATCAAATACCACACGTAGTTTTGCGGTCGTAGACGTTTCCTTCCAAACTTCATAATGCGGCAGACACAAGTAATAAAGGGAATATTCTGGTGATTCAACTTCTACCGTATTTCTGAGGCTTTAGTACTCTACCATAAATTCTATATACCGCTCTTTGTAATTTGGTATTATTTTGAAATTTCTTCTCCATGGAATGTAATCGCTTAATGGCTAAACCTATTATTGATGCTTTTAACGGGATTCTCTCTGATTTAAATGCCAGCCTCACCATATAGTGACTGTCTGGTAATTTTTTGGTGATTCATTGAAAAAGATCTTTGCAGATCTGATGCTCTGGTAATAATGCAGGGGGACTAAACACCTCTTCAGATTCCCAAAATCTTTTCAATGATTTATCTAGGTTATTATCGTCAATTTTGGTCAAATTTTGCATTATGTCCAAGTCCAAGTTTTTGTACGAATGCTTTGTGATCATTGAAGTTTGTGAACCGAAATCGAGTAAAACTCGACATAACTGATATTGACCGTTTCTTTCTTGCACTTTTACTGTTGTGGTAGGTAATATGGCTGAATAACTCTGATGAATCGAATGAAGACATTGTTGGGAGTTCGATGCTGAAGCTGTATTAATTCTGCCGAGACCTTTAGATGATGCTGGTTGGTCACTGTTGGTCTGATCTTCATTAGGTGAACAATATGCATTGTTGGCTAGGTACAATATTGAATTATGATTTTGCGGGATCCATTCATTTCTTCCCATACAATTCTTCCCGAACAATTCTTCCCAACATAATTCTTCCCAACATAATTCTTCCCGAACGCAATTCTTTCCGAACACAATTCATCCCAACACAATTCTTCTCAAATAATTTTCCCAAACCCCAAAACTTCTCAATTTTGGTGCTACTTGCGATGGGATTATTGTTGATGTTGTTGCAACAATTTGGTGCGGGGAGTCAAAGGAACGCTTTCCTCGTTCTTTCATTACGTACACAAAGTTTAGTGCTTCTACAAATGCAGCGTCCGCCGAATGGTTGTGTTGATTTATTTTTTTTACAATGCCAGCATCATTCGTATGAAGTCTAGCACTGCATTTCTTTTTTTCAAAATCGATGCACTTCCAGATAGTTTTACAACTATATGTATATGTTTTCTCCCTTTCTCGCTGATAGAGTATTCCATTTTTTATAATTCAAACAACTAGTTTTATTAAATTATTAATTTGGTTTGAAATATTTTTTTGGGAAGAATTGATTTCTTGATATATGCCTATTATCTAACAATTTTCCCCAAACACAATTCTTCGAAAAAAAGGAATCGGAGTAATACATTCTGGTTTTAGTAAAAATCGCCGCGATTTTTAATAAAACCAGAATGTATTACTCCGATTCCTTTTTTTCGAAGAATTGTGTTTGGGGAAAATTGTTTTGAGAAGAATTGTGTTCGGGAAGAATTGTGTTGGGAAGAATTATGTTGGGAAGAATTGTTTGGGAACAATTGTTTGGGAAGAATTGAATGTAAATCGATTTTGCTTACAGTAATGGCATCTACCCTTGGATATACAATTTTATGCACCGTGAGGTTGACTAAAACAGTTGAAGCAACGATTTGTCTTCATTAAGGTCTTCGTCCTTCGACTGAACACTTTTTAAACTTTGGATATTTGTATAGGGGATGGTAATCACTTTGACACACTAAACACAACGCAACAGCAGCGGCAAAAGTCCTTGAATTAGCCTTCGTTTGTGCAGGATCTGATTTTTGTGGATAACCTTTTGCCGAATCCAGAGCGTCGGCTCTCTTCATCAAAAAATCAATCAATGACTGGCATGTTGGGAGTTCTGTACTAGCTGTCTTATTCGCCCATTTATCTCTGGTTTCCTCGTCTAATTTCTGGATTAACAAATATAGTAACCAGGGATCACTAGTTTCGGCTTCCGATTCAATTGCCTTCAATCCGTGGATCACTTCGTCAGCTGTGTTCATTATCATTCGAATTTGTTGTGATGTTGGGTTATTTATGGACGGCATGTCTACAAGGTTTTTTATGAATGACTGAACAGTGTAACGTTTTCTGCCATATCTGGTTTTGAGCTCATTCAACGCTTCTACATATATAGTTGGCGTCCGAAATAGGAAGAAGTTTCAATAGGTTAGCTGCTTCATTCCTCAAAAATCCCTTTAAATATCGGAATTTCTGGGCTGGATTAAGGTTTGGATTTTCATGAATCGTTGAGAAAAATAAATCATAAAATGATTAACATTCCGTATAACTACCATAAAATGGTGCTATATCAGTTTGTTCAAATCTGCGACTCCAGTATAATATTTCTCCTCGAAATCATCTTGCTGGCTTTCGTCATCTATTTTTAGCTCGGTTCAACTTCGTGAAATTCAGTTAATAAAGTTTCTACTCATCGTAATCGAACCTTCAGTAACTCAATATCAAGATGAGATGCTTTAATTTCATTTTGAGCATTAGCATAATTGCAAATCTTCATCATTGATCCCTTGAGGTTGGAGCGACATTTGCCCAATGCGTCAAAATGTGCCATTCACCAAACACTTTTCACTATTTTAAACATTTACACGGTTATTACATAAAGCTCCAAGATATTTATTTAACTATCACAATGGATTTATTTAATAGATCTCAATGAATCGCCTACGTAATATATAAATCACTTACGGCGTAAATTAGATGAAAGACTGAATTAGATGAACTTCTGGAATATGAAAGTGCTGGAATATGGCCAATTAGGATGAAACGTGATTCTGGAATGCCAACTTTCACTAAATTCGATTAAGAAATAGCCAAGTTCCATAATAATTAGTCATATTCCAGAGCTTCATCCAAAAATCATTTTAGAATCCTATTTCCAACGGTCATGTTAAATTTTTTCGCAATCGGTTAAGGAATATCCAAGTTCCATTCTTATTAACCATATTCCAAAAAATCACCCAAAAATCATTTCAGGATCCCTTTTCCAAGACGCATGTCAAATTGTATGTCTGTTTTGTTCGGAAACTATCTCCGCATGCCCTACTACACATGTCCTCGTATTGTAATTGTTATGTCCTCTTAGGGAAATTTCAATCTTTGAATATTTTACTCTTAATATTTAATTTAAATCTCTATAAATTACAAGGCAAGGCCTTTTCGTCCAGTGTGTTCCATAATCGGGTGGTTCGTCAAAAAATGATTTTTGAACTTATTAGTGTGGGTAAATTTCACCTCAAGGTTGTAACGATAAACTGGTCGTCTTAGAGTTCTAGAAGGCCTAGTTAGCCAAGCATAAGCTTATATAGTTCAGATAAGCACATACTGTTAAAATACTTAAAGAACACAACAAAACCTTCTACATTCCGTCGGGTGGCTATAACTTGAGCCTAACCATAGCGCTGTCAGATAATTAATTAAATTTCCGGTCGATCGACCATGACGAAAACCGTACTGATGATCGGATATAAGGTAGTGGATCATCTAGATATTTCATTAGTTGAAAATTAATGATTTATACCATTAACGATACTCCTCCTCCCCCGTTAGGCAATCAATGGCTTAACTCTGTGGCAATATGATATAAGAGGATAACTCTAAAATTCTCATTTTTCAGGAAAAGGTTTTTAAAATTAAGGGTCGTTCAAAATTGAATGACTTTTTTAAATTGCTTTCATCTACACCAAGGTGGATCTTAATAACTCGTCCCTCTTGCTTATACCTGAGGTGATAAATTGTCATCTTTGATTAATACAAAGCTTCTTTGAAGTTATGTTCTTGATGCTTCCATTTTGTTCTTCTTCCTCTGGCCATATTTTGAAGAAGGTCCCATCTTTCACTTAACTTCTCGAATATATGTGGTGTCTACAAGCGGTACCTCTAATAAGGAAGAACCAAGTAAAAACTGTTCAAGCTTCAAGATGTTTGAGTCATCGAGGTCTTCGTTAAATGACGTTAACGGTCTACAATTCACGATTGTTTTTATTTGGACTAAATATGTATGTAGTTCTGCAGTTGTTGGTGCTGACTCACTCAAAACTCGGCGAATGTGGGTTTTCATGGACCTAACCCCGGCTTTCCATAAGCCGCCAAAATATGGCGCTGATGTTGATATAGTATGCCATTCTATTTGGAGTGTGCTCAGATATTCGTCGAAATTTCTCATGGCGCTGACAAAATTTGTACCGTTGTCATTATATATGGCATTTGGTAGTCCTCTTCTTCCCGTGAATCTCCTTAAAGCAGCTATGAATGAATCTGTTGATAAATTTCCAAAAATTTCTATGTGCATAGCCTTAGTTGCCATGCAGATAAATAATCAGATGTATGCTGGAACTGACTATGATTGGGACTGCGTAATCAACTTCACCATTAGCAAATAGTCGTACAAAATAAACAAATTTCCCATTAGTTGTTCGGATAACTTTGGGCGAATCCTGATACAGTGAATGCAAGTATTCAGTAATCCAAGTATTTAATATTGTTTTCTTGTTATGAAAAGCAACGCTGATGGATTTGGACAAAGGTATTTGCTGAGCAGATGTCTTAGTAATTTGCCGATCAATTGGAGTTCTTTCGGAAGAATTGCTGGATGTTTCATGGAATACAACAATTTTGAATCCTGCAAGCGTCCACCAAGGGGTAGAGTGATGTCAGCTTGTTGCTTCTTTTAATTGTTTGTTTGGTATGCAGCTGGTGTATTTCTTTGCGAAAAGATGTGAGGTACACAAGATGTGAGGTAGTTTACTCTCACGGCACAGTTTTGTAAATCTGACGCCACGGCTTATTACGGGAATCATCGTCATACAGGAAGAATATTTCTTTGCCAGTAACATAACTCTTCCTTTTTCGAAGGTGTTGGAATCAATAGTCGTGCGTTTAAAATTTGGCTAGTCTGTTTCTGGTTTTTGCAGGTAGTCGGGTTCGTTTCACTATTTTTGCTGTTTAAGTAGTTCCTCGGTGATAATCCGCGGCTTGCGCAATCAGCTGGTTCGTTTTGCTACAAAACAGTTCCATTTCATCGATACATCTGATAACCATGAGCATGACAACACAACCGGATATAATCTGTCCCTACATGTAATGATACTGCAGGAGCTTTTAAAATAGCAGCTCCGCAAAGTTCTAAACGTGGAATGGATAGTTTACGACTTTATTCGATATGGTATTTGATATGTCGTTGTACGCCACTGCTTCTTTCTATAGAATCACAACCAGTCAACAGAACTCCTACATAAAAGTCAGATTTAATAATACACCTAAACCTGTTTTTACTCGGAACACATAAGGTAGAAAACAAGCTCGTAAATAAAACCGCATAAAAAGAACCGTGTAAAAAGGACTGTGTAATAAAAACTGTGTAAAAAGAGGTTTATGTGTACTCATTAAATAGTATCCAAAAACAAGATAAACTAACTCACTAAAAGGTAAAGATGCTTTATCGGACGTAAAGGATTTACTCGCCACACTATCCTTTGATCATCGTGAAACATCTTCTCAATATCGCAAACGACGCTATTTTCTATTTGCGAAATCTAGTTAAAATAGAGAACAGTGCTTCTTGGATGGTTGGGCCTGTTCGTAGCACTTCGTTTAAAGATAAACCTGTGTTCGATTTGCAAGAGCCATTAATACGGCACATATGTAATTTACTGGTACTGCTACTTGGTTTAATTACGCCCTGAAGTGGTAGATAGTTCGGTATTTGGTTCTGATTGAAGATCATTATATTCTCGCATGAATTTTACGTATTCTGCCTTGAGCTCGGAATCTTTGTAGAACTTCCTCTTTATTGACTTCATTCTGCATATGGCTTGAATTTTCTACATATTCGTAACTGTATTTAAACGTTAATTCGGAATGATATCAAAGGGCCGAATATCGAAGGGCCGAATTTTTACTATTCACTAATTTACATCACTAAATCACAATGAAATTATTTTATTCGTCTAAATAGGATTTTCCTTCACTCTAACGAATATAAAAAAAAGAATAATCGGAACAATATTTCTAAATACAAAAAAAAAAAAATCGGCCCTTCGTCCCCATTCCGTTAATGCCACTTTGTAACGACCATTAATGAATTTGTGGGTTCTCAAATAATGTTCTTCACAAAATTCATCTTTGACAGGCATCTCAAATGAATTTTCTTGTATTTCTCAAAATAGTTGCAATATGGTATATATCTTCCGAACTTTTCCGAATTGTGTTACACGGAACCTCAGAAATTGTTTGCTTATCCACAAATCCTGCAACGACCCAACCAAATACGCTGTCTACCAAATGAAGGTATGGCTTCAGTAGAATTCGTTTTCTTGTCACAATATCAAAAAATATGTCGACGCCTATAGTATCATCTCAATGGGTTTTGGATTATAAAATTCGGGATTATCAATCTGTGTTTATTAATATTGTTCGAGATGTTAGATAAGTTTTTATTCTATTGAGTATCAGGGCGTCAGCTACTACAAAGTTCTGAGGAAGGTATCTGCAAGATAGCGCGATATTGATTGCCCCCCTTATTGAAACAGCTGATAAATTAGTTACTGAAAGCACGCATGACTCCGCTGTAATCCTAATTTTTTACTAAGATCTGCAGAAATGAAGTAAATTTGGAGCCAGAATCCACGAGATCATTGATATTATGTGTCTTGCAATGTATGTGAGTCTTATTTATCACAACGGTTGGTAATTTGGTTTGTTTGCTTTCCTAGGATGGTTTATTTTTCTTGGAATCTAAATTATACGAAATGATAAGGTTAGAATATAATTATTTTGTGTATTCGGTGTTGTGGAATACACCTTTGATAAGACAGAGAGTAAGGCTGCTAGGCGATAGCTGGAGGAGTACAATTTTCGGCACTTTTTAACACTGGTTGGATAATGTCTATTTACTAGATACATAGACGGCTTAGACAAAGATTTATTGCAATTCTTGAGAACAATGGGGGAAACAATCTTTAAAAAAATCTCATCAGTACCAGCGGCTTTGTTGTGGTTAAAATTTGCGAGAATCTTAGCAATCACATAAGCCCGGAAAGTAACACGAGACATTAAAGAACTTTCCTGAGGGATGGTAGGAGGAATCTGAATGGAATCTGACAAATTTGAGTTGGCGGCAATCTTAGAGTCAAATTAAAATAAAAGCCAACGATGCAATGCTTCTTTGTTTACGACTGTCTTTTTACATTCATCATTGAACCAACAAACAAGAATTGCGCGACATTTTGGGTTTGGCGTGAATGGAAGGAATAAATTGATTCATTCCTAAAATTATAGCCGTGGATTCAAGCACTGCTATAGTATCTATGCTACGAAATGCGAAGCATATGTTCGCCAATCAAATTTACGGAAAAATGTATTCAATTCTAATCAGTCAGCCAGAATCGCCGTTTTGGAGGTATACTTCCTTCCCTCACACGCAATGCAGTGAACCCAGCTCTGATGAGCCTATGATTCGAATCCCATAATGCCCGACCGATGTAAATGGTTTATTTGTCAGAATTAATTGTTAAAAATAAATCCAACAAATGACCCGTGTCATTGAACCGTTCTGCTATTCTCGTGGGATGAACTATGTGCTTCGTAAGCTGATTGCAGGCTGAAAATGTTAGCTGGAATCCGGAAAGAAGTACGTAGAAGCCAATTGTTATTATGGACCATAATTTCCGCGATTGGTTTCAAACCATACATGAGCAGTGTTGCCTGGATTGTTTGGGCTTTGGTAGAGCTAGCCGAGGAAGCGGGTGTGTTTGGAGAACCGAATTTCAATCCAGAGAAAATTGAAATCATCGTCTGCACTATGTCCTTTGTAATTGAGAATAGAATGTAGAATGTCATCACGGATATAAATAGCCAGCCCTGCGATGAATGAGATGATATATTAAGGTTCAACACTTAATACCGATGTGCACTAGATTAAGGTACAACACTTAATACCGATGTGCATTTTTTGTCGTTTTCATATGAAGTGAAGTGCTGCTGTGCCAGGGCTAATTGCATCGACCGGAACAAGTAGTAATCAAAGGGAGCAATGTCTGGTAAATACGGCGGGTGGGGTAGAATTTCCCAGTTCTGCCTGTCCAAGTAATTTTTGACAAGTATAGCAACATATGGCCTAGCATTGTCATGTTGCAAAATAATCGTATCGTGCCTTTTGTCCCGTTCCGATCGTTTTACAGCTAGAGCTGGCTTTAAAGCCATAAGTTGTCGTCTATAAACTTGTCCCGTAATGGTTTCACGCTCTTTCAGCAGCTCATAATAGACGACACCCTTCATATCTCACCAAGTACAAAGCATCACCTTCGAATCATGGATATTTGCTTTTGGCGTCGACGGCCCTGGTTCACCTGGGTGGATCCACTTTTCATCCCCAGTGATGATCCGATGCAAAAACCCCTTCCTCTGTTGTCGTTGAAGCAACAATTCGCTCATGGTTTTCCGACGTTCCATGTCCCGTTATTTCAATTTGTGTGGCACCCAATTTCCCAGCTTCTGACTGAACCAATCCCATTGCATGTATACGTTGCGAAACGTATTGTTGGGTAACATTCAACTCTTCTGCCAATTGTTTTTCAGTCTGACAAGGGTCCACATTAAGCAATTCTTCCAATTCTGTATCTTCAAATTTTCTTGGTCTGCCTTCACGTTCTTTGTCTCTTACATCAAAATCACCAACTTTGAATCGTTGAAACCACTCTTTGCATGTTGTATTCGATGGAGCATATTCACCGTAAACTTCCGCAAGCAAATGATTATATATGGCGTCGAATTGCTGTATGTCGTGTTGTACTCCTGGTGGTAGTGATAATTTTTTAATGTGCAGTGGGTTGTGTAAATGTGTTGCCCACTACAAATGTGCTGGTCTTAGGAAAAATGCATTTGACTTAATTTGCAATTCTGATAACATTTTCTGGTTTTGTGACAAGTGCAAAGACATCTATACAAGTTGCAAGTAAATAGTTTAAGTGAACTGGTTGGTACAATCAGAAATATAGACAATTACGTTAAAAAAATGGAAGAGCAAGCCCAAGCGCTTACTTCTGATCCAGTAGAACCAGTTACTCTACAAGTCACCACACATTGCATTGTGGTTGCTCCAGATCACATCATCGCTGATGATTTTCCAGACTCAAGCGCATCTGTTTTGCCTGGTGCCGCTAAGTCCGAAATCTTTGGTACCAATATAATTGGTGGAAATTCATGTGCTGAATCTTTCAAGCCTGTGTCTAATAATTCGTATGTATCTGGTGGCACATTTGCTGATGTGGTATCTTCGGCAGTTATTTCGAGTGTTGCAAGTACGTCTGCAAAAGCGAACAGTATTGATATATCGTGCGGTCCAAATGTTAATAAAAAATCGTTGCCATCATCACGAACTATCCGGAAGAACATACGAAATTTTAATATTCGTGGCACTAATACCTCACCTGATATTTATATTAAAACTATTGCACCGAAATGTTGGCTTCATTTGTCAAGATTCGATACTCTTACAACTGAGGATGATATTGTGGCTCTGGCTAGCAAATGCTTAGGTCCGAGTGTTTACAAGGCAGTTAAACTAATTCCTAAGGATAAAGATATCCATGAGTTAGAATATGTGTGCTTTAAATTGGGGATCAACGTTGAGCTTCATGATAAGGCTCTAAATTCGGATGCATGGCCTACCGGTGTATTTATTAGGCCCTTCCATAAGCAAAATTTTCGGACAGGAGCCTCAAATGTGAAATTCCGGATACCAGCTGCTGTAGTCAACTCTGCCGAAATTTAAATAACGCAGGGTCAAAGGGGATGCGTCGGCCCAAAAGTTTTGGACAAATTACTTTCACTTCGATGTACTATCACAACGCCTCTAGTATTCGGGGGAAAGCTAAGTTATTCTTGCTTGGCGTTCTTGATAACGATTACGATGTGATTATCATATCGGAAACATGGCTTACTAAAGTGTTTAATTCAGAGGAATATTTCCCACCCAACTACGTTGTCCACAGAAAAGATCGACATGATTTTTGTACCAGCCTTAAAGGTGGGGGGTGTTGATTGCTGTTAAGAGTTCGATCCCAAACGAGCTCATTGCATGTCATCCAATTTATGATGTAATAGCTGTTCGGATTAATGTATCCGAGTCATCTATCCTCGTGGTGGCTGTATATGTTCCCTCTGGATCTACTCTGGAATATTATATGGGAATTGTTAATTTCATCAGTTCTGCGGTCATGCCATTGGTTCGTATTAAGGAACAACTAGTGGTTATAGAAGACTTCAATCTTCCAGATATTGCTTGGTTTGATGTTGATGGAGTTTTCACATCCTCTTCTTCTGGCCAAAGGGAGTTGGCAGTTACTGATTATTTTGCTAGCTTAGCAATGATTCAGTTGAACCGGATAAGCAATAGTCGGGGAATATTTCTCGATTTGGTTTATTCAACTGATCTTATGTTTTCGGAGATATCACCTTGCGAAGATTTTACTGGATGTTCGAGCGTTTACCACACTCCAATTACCATATATATATTTTTAGAGAATTGCAACACTACGTATACTTCTAGTAATTCTCTGCATTTCGATTTTAGGCTTGCGGACTACGATTCGTTAAACGAATTTCTTGTCAGTTCTAATTGGGACTTTCTCGAGCGGGATGAAAATTTGAACCATTCTATTTTGTTGTTCAACGGGCTGCTCAAGACTGGTATTGAAAGGTATGTTCCATCAAATAAAAATGGACCTAGGTTTCGTGAGCCGTGGTATAACAAAGAACTACTACGCCTTGAAAAAAACGGAATAAGTTCCATTCTTTGTATAAGTTACAGGGCGCTGAGTTTTATTCCAGATTCAACTTAGCTCGTAAAGAGTTCAAAACTTTAAATTGGTTCCTTTACATTTAACAACTACATTTTGCAAATAGAAGAGGATCTGACTTCCAACCCAAAAAGGTTCTGGAATTTCATAAATGGTAAAAAGAAGGTTGTTGGGTTTCCTACTCCAATGACCTTTCAGAACTCTTCCGCAAGTCAACCCTCTGATATCGCTAATCTATTTGCAAAATTTTTTGAGTCCGTCTATGAAGTATCTGGGGATTCTGGTACCAAGCTTATAAATAATCGCGATTGCTCTGATTTTAATTTTTTACAGTTTACTGAAGCAGAAGTTTATGATAGCTTATCTCAACTTGATAGTAATAAGGGGGCAGGTCATGATGGTTTTCCACCTATCCTTATTAAGAATTGTGCTGAGAGTTTAGCCCATCCACTGACTCTAATCTTTAATAAGAGCCTACGTACTGGGATTTTTCCGGATCCCTGGAAACTGTCTTTCATTCGTCCGATTTTTAAATCCGGCAGAAGAAGCGATATCAGCAATTATCGCGGAATCGCTATTCTTTCTGCCATACCAAAACTTTTCGAATCAATGGTACAGAAATTCTTATTTTTTCATGCAAAAATTTATATTTCTCCAGCTCAACACGGTTTTTACACGGGTAGGTCTACGGTTACTAACCTAGTCAGTTCTTGTCAACATTTATATAGTAGATTGGAACGTAGGCAACAAATGGATGCAGTTTACACCGATTTTTCGAAGGCTTTCGATAAAATTGATCATTCGATCCTTATCGATAAGCTGGATAAACTAAATTGTCAGTTTATCCCCATCAGGTGGTTGCATTCGTACCTGTCTGAGCGCTACCAATTTGTTAAGATAAATGATTTTAGTTCTCGCTTATTTCGAGTTACCTCTGGAGTTCCTCAAGGTAGCCACATTGGTTCTCTTTTATTCTCATTATTTGTCAATGATGTTGTTGATTGTTTTAAATTCGCAAAATGTTTGCTTTACGCAGATGATATGAAGATATTTGCTCCTATTACTGGAGTTTCTGATTGTGTTAAATTACAAGATGACTTGAGTAACTTTTGCAGTTGGTCATTTAAAAAGAAATTGTTGTTGAATGTGGGTAAATGTAGGATTTTAACATTCTCTCGTCCACACTTACCTGTTTTTCAGCAATATTTTCTATACAATACCGCTATTGACAGAGTTGAGGTCATAACTGACTTAGGTGTAACCTTTTCCTATGATCTTACTTTTACCAAACACATTGATTCTATTATTTCAAAAGCTTATATTATGCTGGGTTTCATTAAGCGCAATTGTAAAGACTTTTGCGACCCACTCACACTGAAAACTCTTTATGTGTCCTTTGTTCGTTCCATTCAATAAAAAATATGAATATGCTTCTCAGATTTGGTCACCATTTTATCATTGCCATTCATACAGAATTGAAAGCGTTCAGAAGCAGTTTCTTTTGTACGCGCTTCGCGGCTTACCTACGGAGCGAGTGCACCAATATGTACTTCCTCCTTATAATGATCGTTGTAAATTATTAAAATTACAACGATTAGACCACCGACGAGACGTTGCATCTGCTATCTTCGTTCAAGATGTTCTGACTTCCCGAATAGACTGTGTCGATTTGCTGGTTCATTTCAACTTTTATGCTCCTACACGTTGTTTGCGCCGTCGTTGTTTGTTACATATTGATCCGGTCTCTACAAACTTTGCACTCTCGGAACCAGTTTTGAGAATGTCGCGACTCTTTAATTCGGTTTATGATGTATTCGATTTTAACTTAACAAGAAATTCGTTTAGAAATGAGTTGTTTAAATTTATGTCTATTATTAAATAATGGTTAAATGTTATTTTTGTGCTAAAATATTGTATAACTACTGTTAATATTTTTATAGTTTGCATTGATCTTTTTTTTTTTTTGCATACCGATTGTATATTTACTGTAGGTTAAATAAATAAATAAATAAAATGATTTGTTTCCGCTGCACTTTTCTTCAACAAAAAATAATGAAGTAAAACTTCCCGCAAATGTAGTTTTTTTGGCACAAAATTCGACATTTGCAATTACATGAAAATAATTGTTGTTTACCCTTTGAACAAATGTCACTAGTAATTATTCAAGCTTTATACCTAACCTCCAAAAAAAATGTATTGCCCGATTGAATAATATGCAAGCAGTGATACTAACGACACCTATCTAAAAAGGTAGGAAATATATTTGTACACCCAATAATAATTTCAATGAAATTTTTTTACTGTGTAATACATCAATGGAACAATTTGTCAGTTTACCACAACTATCGCAACAAACAACCAAAAATATAAGAATGTTGGAACACCAACTTCAGCAAGAATTCGCGACTATTCGATCGCAACTTCAACACTAATATTGATTCGCTATGAATTTTGTTGCCTGAGTATAATATTAAAACTTTGTTAAAAGTCTGGTACTGTCATAGATTACAGAATAGACACTTTAAACCAATGTAAATTATATACCAAATTAAATCATCAAATCAGTGCCCAACTACCCAAAATAATCAGCTTAATAAAGAGAATATAAATAAATAAAAATATAAAGGGTTGAAACCTCATGAGGTGATCAGAACTTCGGTCTAGATTAATTCAACTCCCAATTCAATCCCGGAATAAACCTCTTAAGTCAATCTTCAGCTCAACGTCCAACTCAATTTACAACTCAACCTCCATCTCAATCGTAACACAATCCTAAACGCAATCACCAAATTAACCGCCAAACCAACCCACAATTTGTATGGCAGGTACTCTTGACGTACAGTCTCCAAAAAATTTCAATCTCCGCCTTGACCATAGAAACAGATTGGAGAAAAAAAATTCCAAATCGGACAAGCCATCCAGACATCCAGTTTTTTTTTCTTTTTCAGACGCAGGAACTTTCAAAACGTCGAGAAAAGTGGTTTTGGACCAATCAAATTTTTCGTCATGTTTGACAGGATTTCAATATTCTGGTCTTTTTAGACCGAACTAATAGTCCAAGTTGGGAGAAACCGAATGCACATCTCGAATTAAAGAGTCGGGTAACGGAAAATTAAAAACAAATAAAGCGAACCACCACCAGCCTTTCATTAAAGTTTGATCTTAATAATATCTCTTGGTAAATTTAAGATGCTTTGAGAATATTTCCAAAGCATTGTCTAACTCAAACATTTCTAATTAATAAAGCTCGTTCACCGCTACAAATTATAAATTTCCTTACTGCATTATGTGGTTCATTTAAACTGGGCTACATGAATTAATGTGTTATCGTAAAGATAACTAAAAAAATATAATTGACCTTTTTCCTTAAAAAAATTTGACAAGTAAGATCGACGATCCGTAGGTGGTCCGAACTAAAAATTAATGTTGTAGAAATATAATTAATGAATTATATTTCGGGAAACAACTTCACAACTCCGCAAAAGCATTTCTAAAGTTAAATTTAATGTAAAATTTAATTTATTTAGTTAAAACACTGAAAACAAGATTCCAATATTATGCAACACCTACAGATATTTCTGCTGATTCACTATGTTTGACAATTAAGGAAAAAGGTCTATTAGAATAGATTTCTTATAAGTAGCACATTTATCTGGAAAGGCTTTATAATTATGTAGTCACTTACGTAAAGCCCCCAATTTTTTTGAATAAATACAGCCATACGTACATACATACGGACGGATAAATACAAAAATTTCCCGTTAAAATAATAAAAAGGAATTTTCTCTTTATAACTACACACTATAAAAAAACACCCACACCCACACATAAAAGATTAAATTGCCTTAATTATGTTCTAGTTACATACATGCCAAAGGTGCGACATATTATATGAAAAGAAAATTATTTAAGTAAAACGTCTTAAAGCGATTCAAGTTTATTTTCTGTTACGTCTTCATAAACAAAACAAAAATTCTGAAGTTTATTTGAATGTGCAAACAAAAGAAATATTTACAGTATCATCGTCGTCTCTCAAAACCTAAATCATAAGTTTAATTTCTAACAAATCTAATAAAAAGCAAAAAAATTGGGTTAAGGTATAATAATAATGTTACAGTAATAGGCTGATTATCTTATTATACATACACAGAGTGAAGTGTCTGGGATTTGTAACTTTTTTTTACCGGACCAAAATAACATAACACAATTTGATGATGTTTAGGGCCGGTGCTACACCCCTGACTTAAGTCTATATAAGAGATTAAATTTATGTTTATTATTTTAGTTTTCTTTTTATCTTAAGTTTTTTTTTTTGTTTTCAATTCTTTTGATTAAAATCGTTGAAAGAAAGTTGTAAGAAAATTACATAAAAACGATAAAACACAGTCTCTCTATCTTACTTAATTTGTTGTTTTAGTTTGAAACAAAGGAAATTGTTTTTATTTTTTTGTAATAATCTCTGTGATAGCGCTAGAGAAGGAAATGAGCGTCATCGAGTTAAACAAGAGTGTCTCTTGAGTTTAGTATATGTATTTCATGGAAATGAGGATCGTTAGCTAGATATTTCATTTTATTATTACCTTCCGGGTACTGCAACGTTAAATAGGGACCCCATATCTTGTAATTATAACAGATTAATGATATTTCACAAAATGGCAAAGGTCATCGACGTTTTTGATGAATAAATTACTTATTAAATCATAATTAGGCCTTCAACTGTATTGTTGGAACTACTTTACACAGTAAAAATCAAAAAGTGTTGTATCTTTAAGAAAAAAGTTTAAAGTTTCAAGAATTTTTTTTTTTAAGTATAAAACGCAATAGTTTGATAACATCATAAATACAATTGATCGGCCGGCAGCACATTAATGTGATTTGCTCGACTAGCGATTTATCTATTGATAATTATGCCAATTTGACAAAAAAATTCTACACAATTTTACGTGAAACTGGCATTCTCGTACACAATTAGTGTAAATTGTATTTCTTAATTAGAAAATTGTAGTAGATTAAAATATGTTTTGTAGTAGATTCCTTTAAAGCTGCCAAATTCAAAACAAAAGTTCGATTATGAGTGCAAAACAAACGAAAAAGCGATATAAATCAAAGTTTAAATTTTTCGCTCTTTATAAAAAGTATCGCTCTTGCTCCCAATAATATATTTTTCACTATTCGTTTACGCTCTTACTCTTTAATGATAAACACAAAAGCAAAATTATTTCGCTCTTTCAAAGTGAGATAAATTTTTATTTTTAATATCGCTCTAGAAACAGGGAGCGTAAAAGTTAAAAATATGGCTCTCACTCTATACTACAGAGCGATTGAAGAAAATACATTAGGGAGCGATATTTTTTGTAATAAATGGGAGCAATGTTTTTTGTAATAGACAAATTGCTCTTTCAAAGTTCAATAAATTGTACTTAGATAAAGTTCGGAAATATGACAAACTGGGATAGAACTTGGCTTTTCCTTAACCGATTTTAGAGAAATTTGACATGTGCGATGGAATTGGGATTCTAAAATGATTTTTAGATGAAGTTTTAGAATATGGCAAGTTAGGAATGAACTTGGCCATTTCTTATCCGATTTTGATGAAATTCAGCATGTTCGATGGAAATGGGGTTCTTAAATGATTTTTAGATAAAGCTCTGGAATATGGCCAATCAGGACGGAACTTGCTTATTTCTTAACCGATTCTGATGAAATTCGATATATACGATGGAAATGGGATTCTTAAATCATTTTTAGATAAAGTTCTGGAATATGGCCAGTTAGGAAGGAACTTGGCCATTTTTTATTCGATTTTGATGAAATTCAGCATGTTCGATGGAAATGGGATTCTAAATTGATTTTAAGATAAAGTTCTAGAATATGGACAATTAGGAAGGAAGTTTGCCATTTTTTATCCGATTTTGATGAAATTCAACATATACAATGGAAACGGGATTCTAAACTGATTTTTAGATAAAGTTTTGGAATATGGCCAATTGGGACGGAACTTGGCCATTTCTTATCCGATTTTAATGAAATTCAGCATGTTCGATGGAAATGGGATTCTAAATTGATTTTTAGATAAAGTTCTAGAATATGGCCAATTAGGAAGGAAGTTTGCCATTTTTTATCCGATTTTGATGAAATTCAACATATACAATGGAAACGGGATTCTAAACTGATTTTTAGATAAAGTTCTGGAATATATGGCCAATTGTGACGGAACTTGGCCATTTCTTATCCGATTTTAATGAAATTCAGCATGTTCGATATAAATGGGATTCTTAAATGATTTTTAGATAAAGTTCTGGAATATGGCCAATCAGGATGGACCTTGCTTATTTCCTAACCGATTCTGATGAAATTCGATACCCAAGTAACATTCGTTAGAGCTGATAGTTGCGAGGTTGCTCTGCTGAAGTTCTAGAAAAGCACGTGGATTGCTATTGGCACTAAATTAGAATCAATTGATACCTTAAGCTTTAATAAAGAAAAAAGTAAGCTCTAAAAGGTAATTTTTTAGCACTATTAGCTTTAATCGTTTTAAGAGCTGATAGTTCTATTAAACAGCTCTTTAAGCCAGTTTATAGCTAAAAACAACACCGTAGTAAAGCAAGTCAAATTATAGAGGAACTAGTTTTTATTCAGCAAGTAAGTAGCACTATCATCTACAAAGGAGCTTATTTAATGCAATTAGCTTTACATTTATTACCTCTAATAATGCGCAAATTGTGGCTGAGTTATAGCTAATTTGTTAATTCTAAATAAAAAAGAAAATTTTATAAAGCGTTGAGTTATATTTTGCATTGATTTAAAGTAGTAACGTGATTTTGTAACTAATAGAGTTCTCATAGTTTTAAAAGAAATTTGATTTTTTACTGTCAAAATCTGATCACATAAATTTCATCTCAACGTAAAACTTAAAATATTAATAATGTATAATTCCAAATCGTGGAAAAGGTATAAACTGCGTAGTGCATATAGGTATCAAATTTGGAAAAACCAAAGGCTTATATTTAATAAACCTAAAGAGAACACCAATTTTTCAATCACAAAACTCCGAAACAACTCATGCAACTCAAAACATACTAATAAACCGTAAACAAAATACTGAAAGTTTTATTAACGATATATGTATATGCAAAGAAAATGAGGATCCGTTCGAAATGGTACAAGAGTCAAGGTCCGATTACGATTTAGGAACAAATCACACAAATTTAAGGGAGGAACTGAGAAATTGGGCATTATAATATAACAAAGATCAGGCACTTCATAAATTATTATGCTTGTTGGAATGACATCCCCAAGATCCACGAACCTTATTAGAAACCCCTAATCCCTAGCATTGAATCCTTTCGGTACTGGAAAATATTGGTATTAGGGTTTGGAGAATTGCTTAAAACATTACTTCAATGGAAACCTTGATAGATCAATGAACATATCAATATCACTGAAATTAATATCGACCGATTGCCAATTTACAAGAGCTCACAGTGGCAATTTTGGCCAATCAATTTTTTTTTTTTTACTGAAATAGAAAATTTTAAACCAATGGTTACTATGTTACTAACACTTGAAAAATAAAAATAGATTGAAATACAGCTGTGTGCTCTTAATTCATAATCTTCCTCTTTAGTATATTTATAATGGTATATAAATTATTTTTATTAAAGCTATTAGCTCTATAAAAAAATCGTGTGAAAATGGCAACTCTATATCGGTCTAATTTGTCATCAGTTCCGTTTTTGTAAAAATAAAGTTTAAAATAACAATCGCCATATAAAAAATTATGAAATGATCACTAAACAAAATTTAAAATTTCTAATTTTATGCGACTGATTTTTATTATTAATATATTGATAAGAGTTTTCTGCAATATATAAATATGTATCGAATTACACGTTGATCAATAAATCAAATTAATGATTGTAAAATGACCACAGAAAATCGAATATTCAATTTTTTACATGAAGTTTATTATAAATTTATTTCAATAAAGTTTATGTATTTTCGAGGCGCATCAAATTTTTGTTAACTAAGTTGTTAGCATTCACCATAAAAAATAAACCGCATTAGAAATTACATATTTTAATACAACAATACATATGTCCTAAATATTTATTTATTTCCTTCCAATCTTAAAATATTCTTGGACAGAACATTTTGTAACAAATGTACTGGTATATTTTATCTATAAACCAAAATACTTTTGGCTTTTTCTCATAAAGCATTCGATTACATTTTTGCATTTTATAAAGTATCACAAGAGCCTTAAGCTTTATATAAAGGGCTTCATATGTCTCTTATATTTTTCATTTATAAAACTATTAGCTTCAAGGAAGTTGTTACATAGGGTATACAAGAGGAAAAATATTGCTCTAAAAGTAGCTAAACCGACCCGATAACTTCTCTAAATATGCTTCAAGAGCGCTGCTAGAGCTAAACCTAATGCTAGTTGCTCTAAAATATAGCTCCAGAAGCGCTGCTAGAGTTTATTTACAGCTGGAATTATTACCTGGGTATCTCCGATGGAAATGGGATTCTTAAATGAGTTTTGGATAAAGTTCTGGAATATGGCGAATTAGGAATGAACTTGGCCATTTCTTATCCGATTTTGCTAAAATTCAACATATACGATGGAAATGGGATTCTAAATTGATTTTTTTTAGGAATAGCCAAGTTCCATCATAGTTGGCCATATTTCAGAACTTCATCTAACAATCATTTTAGAATGCCATTTCCATCGTATATACCGAATTTCATCATAATCGGTTAAGAAATGGCCAAGTTTCTTCCTAATTGGCCATATTCCAAAACTTCTTCCAAAAATCATTTTATAAACCCATTTCCATCGTACCTGTCGAATCTCAACATAATCATTTTATAATCACATTTCCATTGCGGATGTCAATTTTCAATAAAATCGGTTTAGGAATAGCCAAGTTCCATCATCGTTGGCCATATTCCAGAACTTTATCTAACAATAATTTTTGCATTCCATTTCCATGCGTATGTCAAATTTCATTAAAATCGGTTAAGGAATAGTCAAGCTCCAACCTACTTGACAATATTCCAGAACAATATATCCAAAACTCATTGTACAATCCAATTTCCATTGCGCATGTCAAATTCCATTCGCAACGCAAATGTAGAATTATATCACAATCGATTAAGGAATAGCTAAGTACCATCATAATTAGCCATATTCCACAACTTTATCTGAAAATCAATTTAGAATCCCATTTTCACCGCATATGTTGAATTTCATCAAAATCGGATAAGAAATGGCCAAGTTACTTCCTAATTGCCCATATTCCAGAACTTTATCTAAAAATCATTTAAGAATCCCCTTTACATCGAACAAGCTGAATTTCATCAAAATCGGATAAGAAATGACCAACTTCCTTCCCAATTGGCCATATCTAGAACTTTATCTAAAAACCAATTTAGAATCCCATTTCCATCGTATATGTTGAATTTTATCAAAATCGGAGGAGAAATGGCCAAGTTCCTTCCTAAGTTGCCATATTCCAGAAGTTTATCTAAAAATTATTTAAGAATCCCATTTACATCGAGCAAGCTGAATTTCATCAACATCGGATAAGAAATGGCCAACTTCCTTCCCAATTGGCCATATTCCAGAAGTTTATCTAAAAATCATTTGAGTATCCCATTTCCATCGAACATGGTGAATTTCAACAAAATCGGATAAGCAATGACCAAGTTCCTTCCTAATTGGCCATATTCCAGAACTTTATCTAAAAATCATTTGAGAATCCCATTTTTATCAAACATGTTGAATTTCATCAACATCGGATAAGAAATGGCCAAGTTTCTTCCTAATTGACCATATTCCAGAACTTTATCTAAAAATCAATTTAGAATCCCATTTCCATCGTATATGTTGAATTTCATCAAAATCGGATAAGAAATGGCCAAGTTCCTTCCTAATTGGCCATATTCCAGAACTCATGTACATCGAGCAAGCTGAATTTCATCAAAATCGGATAAGAAATGGCCAACTTCCCTCCCAATTGGCCATATTCCAGAAGTTTATCTAAAAATCAATTGAGAATCCCATTTCCATCGAACATGCTGAATTTCAACAAAATCGGATAAGCAATGGCCGAGTTCCTTCCTAATTGGCCGTATTCCAGAACTTTATCTAAAAATCATTTGAGAATCCCATTTTCATCAAACATGTTGAATTTCATCAAAATCGGATAAGAAATGGCCAAGTTTCTTCCTAATTGGCCATATTCCAGAACTTTATCTAAAAATCATTTAAGAATCCCATTTACATCGAGCAAGCTGAATTTCATCAAAATCGGATAAGAAATGGCCAACTTCCCTCCCAATTGGCCATATTCCAGAAGTTTATCTAAAAATCATTTGAGAATCCCATTTCCATCGAACATGCTGAATTTCAACAAAATCGGATAAGCAATGGCCAAGTTGCTTCCTAACTGGCCATATTCCAGAACTTTATCTAAAAATCATTTTAGAATCCCATTTCGATCGCGCATGTCAAATTTTACTAAAATTGGTTAAAAAATAGTCAAGTTCCAAACTAGTTGGCCATACCCGGATTTATACAAAAAAGATTTTAGAATCCCATTTCCAAGGCACATATCGAATTACATCATATTCTGTTAAGGAATAGCCAAGTTATATCCTAGATGGCCTTATTTCAGAACAGTAGATATTTTTTAATGTGTATCAGTTCTCTAACAAATCGGGCTTGCTAAAGAGAGCATTTTAGAAGGTTTTGAATACCATTTGCCGTAATAACAAGAGAAAGAGCGAAATAATATTAATAACGATTTTATTCATCAGAGCAGAGCGTATTTGTTTTTTCAATATAGCTCAATAACAAAGAGCGAAATTATGGTAATACAAACGCAATAGTGGAAAAGCAAGAGCCTTATAATAAAAAATAATGTTCCTGCTCTTCAGAGCGATATTTTTTGTTTTACAATATCGCTCCTTGTGAAGAGCGTTTTAATATTTTTTATTTTCGCTCTTGAAAAAGATTAAGAGCGAAGAGCGTAATGACATCCCTTTTTAAACTCTGATATAAATGCATTATTGTAGTTTCGACAGTAATTATCCTAATTTCCTGCGCATAACCCGCATCCTTTGTATATCTCGCATCTTTGTATAACATGCAATCTTAAACCTCACCGTATGGGCGTGGTTTTCCTGACGTCAATTGACTCTAGGTAAAGTATTTCCAATGCCATCTCTGATTATATTTTGGAAAGTGTTTTAGAAGAAAAAATGTGACAACTAATTCTTCAGTGCAATTGTCATCAAGTATGAAGAAAATATTCTTTAATTGATACTAGGTAATCAGCCAGCTAAAAGTATCGCTTTCAAATCTTATTTAAAATTGAAGAATAAAAGAATATTTAAATATTTTAATTAAAGAATATTTTCTTCAAACTTGATGACAATTGCACTGAAGAATTAGCTGTCACATTTTGTCTTATAAAACACTTTCGAAAATATAATCAGAGATGGCACTGAATTCACTTTACCTAGTGTGAATAAAAATATTTAAATATTGTTTCAATCTGTAATTTTAAATAAGATTTGACAATATTCAACATAATTCTGATAGGTGGCAGGTTACCTAACTTGATTGTTGGTACAAACGATAAGTGACACGACTAAGGGAATAAGGGCCTTTATCAAATTAAAAAATGACAACGCAACACAGAGTCGTGTCGATTGTCGATCGACTCGAAAATCATAATAGGGGCGATTCACTGCTCAAATATTACAAATTCGGCGGATCGAATTTTTTCCATATCGTAAAAATTCGAAATCGAAAAATTGCATAGTAGCCCGTTTTTTCAATTTAAAGATTACAACGACAGATTGTCTAAACAAAAAACATGTAAACCTTATAAATTTATTTAAGAATAAGAAAGAAATTATTATTAACAAGTCACACTTCTTCTTCGGCTTCGTCTTCATTGGTATTCTTATTTTCCGCATTCATATCAAGTCTCAATTGTACATTTGGTTCCCAATTAGTGTTGAAACAATAATCGAAAAGAATGCCATGCATAAAACAATCACAGCGCTGCACAATAATAAAATTTTCATCTGATTTAATCAAATCAGAATATCATCATTTTCAAATAGATTATAAGATGCATCAGATAATTCGCCGAATCTTGACGATACCATGCAACATCTTATTGAAATGGTTTTTAAATTACGATGGCTTTGTGTATATATGATGTATAATCCGGTGACTTCAATTAATGTTTGTCCAGCTGTCATCATTATTATAGCAAATAAAAGGCACAGAATTGAAATTTCAAGTGGACAAGTTACTGTGGTGGATGCAACGTGTGTAAATTCGTCGTTCGAAGCAACGTACAAAACATATATACCTTCAATTTCAAAATGCAGTACATCAAATAAAACCCTTGTGCAACATAGTTACAGTCTGGTAGGTAAAACGTACACCTAAAAGTATATTGGATGGTGTCTACATATTTTTGATCGAATTCTTGGTAGCCCAGACTTTGGTCTTTCAATTGACATTATTGATGAGCGGGCTTTTTTACAAAATCCTGTCTTTGTTAATGTTAGGTTTATGTAATCTATGTATATGATGCAAGTCATAAAGTTTAAAAACTTTTCTTTCAATTTCAGATGAACTTCAATACCAACATCTATTTTATTCGGATAAAGCCATTCTTCATTAACTCTTACATATTGGTACGGCAAATCCAATGGGAATTTTATCAGCTTACATTTTCCAGGATTCACAAAAATATACGGGACACTTGAAATATTGAGTGTCCAATTAGCAGCCCTGTTGCGATGGGTGCAAGCAACTATCCAAGATACATTTAATTCTATTCATTTATTCGTATACAGTTGAGTTTCCATTTCTAATTTGCGAGTCGTAATAGCAGCAAACGACATCAAAATACATCCGATTATAATCGCAATAAATGGACATTGGCTCAAACATTTCGAATATTTCTTATAAAAAAAACGTCGAATATTGAAACATATATCACAATACACCAAAGGTAAACAAAATGTACGTAATCTCGATCGAAAATGTACGAGAAAATTTCCGGTGTTGTTAGGTACGCTAGTATAGGACACTTAGTAACAATTTGCTGCTGAGAAATCCATACGATGGGAAATAGCGCAATGGTTATCAATATGTATACGATCTTTCTTGCGACAAATATGGGACTGACACGACTGCCATACTGCGTTATACCGGGATATAGAAAACTAAATTTGCTCATGTAAAATATTGCTGAAAAATTAAAATGGATCGTGATTTATTGCATAAACTAAAATGTATTTTCTTTTATAAATTTCTACTTGTACAAACAATACCAAAGGTGATCGAGATCACAAATCTCTTCGCCACAAATTCTATTCCGAAGCTTGAAGATTTGTATTCGCCGTTCGCATTGGGTGAGACATAATAAATTGACCCCAATTCACATAAAATAGTTGATAGATAATAAAACAAAAAGTACACATACAGCTCTGCCAAGTATCGCAAGTCATACTCGCTAGCTCCATACGACAATAGACCAACTTTAAATAAACTCGAAACAAATGGGACCAAAATAGCTGAGCTTATTGCAGTCGCTCCATGGAATATCGCCAACACCAACATTCATATGAATGAAAATGTAAAAATTAACTGAAACTTGTTGCCGACTAATCGAATTACAATAGACGCAAATATCGGTGAAATAATTTCAACTAGTGTAAAAATGTATGCGATTTGTCAAGTAAAATAGCTGGAAAACATATCAAAGCTTGATAATTATCGACTGAATTCTATGTAGTGACAAAATATGGCAGTTCGTTTCTTAAACTAGAATTTATTATTCAAATTAATAAAGAAATAAAAACAAAACAAAAAAAAATTATTACGTTCACCATTGCTCGAGCTGCTTAATTTCGAACGGGCGATATTCTACTAAAACAAAACTGATTTCAATGAGCTACCAGCTGCTAGATGCATAATTTTCCACTCCCTCTCCGCCCCCGCCCAGACAGTCTAGACGCTGTAGCGCAGTAACACAATAGCGCAAAAGATAAATTACATGAAAATATATGCGTATTGACCGACGACTTTGTCGGAGCGCATTAGACTAAGTTCTGCTTGATTATATATCATTTTGGAATCATAAAAGAAAAGATGGTTTGAACTTAGTGACTTGAAGTGAGATTAACAAAAAATTTTTGCAGGGAAAAAATTCTAAGAAGCCGCTTCTTATTAAAGGGGTGTGGCTAATAACGGAAAAACAGGGTAGCGTTTTCATTTTCATCACGCTCGTTCTCCAATAAAATGTCATCCTCCGTTATCAATGATCTACTATGTTTTTCTTGGCCTCCCGCCCAATTGTTAATCTCTTCTTCAGATAGGGATGTTGTAGGCAGCAGCCTTTAGTAGATAAAAAAAATTTGAGGTTATAATTGGAAGTACAATAATCTAGCCAAAGGTATTTCAGCATAATTTGGTAGATTAAATTCAAATTCTTCTTTAGAATTAAATAAATGCTTGAAACCACAAACATTTTTTGTTTTCGGGATTTCATTCCAAGGATAAACTATCATGCAAATTACTTGAAGTAAATTGAGCTGCTTTAGTTTCAGTGCAAAATATATTCCTTCAGGTGACTTTTAGAAAATACATATTCGGACGTAGAATTTCCCACTCTTCCCGAATCCAATGTCAAAAATAGGGGTTTCCATTTAGAAAAATGAACTTGACCTTCAAATGGCCTTGAAAATTGACCTAGAAGTTAAGGGCATTAATACAAATAAATGAATCCCATTATCCTTGACAATATTTGCCTAAACAATTTTTTTGTAGCTGACGTATGTGAAATTGCATTATGCAAAATATAAATTATTGCGTTATATGAATATTATGCAATAAGTGAATTATTACTGTTTAAAATGGCCACATTTACTAACGGTTGTAAGCAGCTTTCTCTGCAATATTTGTTTAGATCTTAGAAACGCCATCACATAAATCTAGCCGCCAAATATTTTGGCGGCCTTGAATTTTACCCCAAAACCGATGAATTACTAAGTATTTAGAATAGAATCCCGATTATTTTACTTGGCTTTGTAAATTAATTAGGCCAGCTTTCGGGTTGAAGATAAAAAGATGCTCTCTGCCAACCCAACTAGTCCCAGTTATTTAATTAAACCAAAAGCCTTATAATTCGGCCAGCCCGAATCGAATCATACCCGAGGAAATTCAATGTACTCGGCTATTTTCCTCACCTATTTGCAGGTAATATTCAAAGGATGTTTAAAGCTGATCTAGATTCCAAGGAAACGGAAGGAGGTCAAGATGGCCTTTATCGGAAACTATGAAAAACCACATGTCTATCTAAAGGACCTAACACATATAACTCTATCATCCTTTCTATTGAGAACCTTGGAAAGGCTGTTAAATGTTTATATTGAATCACAAATAAACCCCAGGAAGTGGACACTGCCTCAATATGCGTACTGGAAAGTGAAAACTGTTGACACAGCTTTGTATGCAATGGTACCTATGAGTGAAATATCGATTTACTCGTAAGATTTCTGTTTGCATTCTTCGATATTGAGAACGCATTCAATAACGTGAAAACAGAGACAGTGAGGGAAGCATTGTCATTGCGTAGGTGAACAACTCTGTAAGCAGGTTAATTAATCATATGCTTGTATGAAGGATTGCCAACTATGATGAGGGGATCCACCATTAAGATGCGTCCTTTTCCCACTTCTCTGGAACACAGTGATGAATGAGAGAGGAGTTACAGAAGTGAATGCTGTCTCTGGAAAATACGTACCATTACAAACCAAGCCAGTAAATTTGGACTGGGAATCAATCCATCCAAGAGTGCCGTTCCACTAAGAAATACATAATCCCAAAACTTAAATCTCCTAACTTAAACGGCACAAGACTAGGTTTTACTGATAGACCAAGATATCTGAGTGTTATCTTGGACAGTAAGATTAGTTGGAAACTTAATATTTTGGAAAGAGTAAATAAGGCTACGATACAGCTACAGGTTGCCAAATTATAATTCTGAAGCGGTTATTATTCTAAAGCGCATTTACAGGAATCTATTATTTTTCAAAATATTGTTCTAACTATAAGATAATATGAAAATACAAATTTTAGCTTTGTACTAAACTAGTGAAATTCCGCTTTAAGAAACAGTCAAGAGACTGCCTGAACAAATATCAGTTATAAATGGATGTTTGTTATAGCGTGACTTTGGTTTTAATAAACGTTGTGCTTTTAATCGAATTTTATTGAATTTGATTATAACAAAAGATGTGTTTACGCTTCAAGAGTGGCGTAGGGTTGCTACCCATCTCTTAGTGAGATGAGGGAGCATTTTAACATTCCGATAATCTAGGCCTTTGGAGATATTTTTCTGGTAGAGCTCCGAACATTGACTATCGCAACAGCAAGAAGCACTTGCTTTGTATTCGATTTTGTATTTGATTGAGCAACGTCTGTTTTTTTTACCAATTCAAGTGTAGCAGTTGCATTTGGTTTAACATTTGATGATGATGCTGCCGCTGGTTCCAGTTGTTTGAAGGATTGGCTATGAAGCGGCCTACAATGATTCAATTGATCTGACATCTTCTTTATCAAGCGATGTTTTTAAATAATGGAGTTTGGCTAAATTATCCAGAGCAGAATTTTTATGAACCTTTTGAAATTTTTGAAATTTTCATAAAATTTCAATCACTTCGTGAAGCCGACTGATTACAATCTGATATATAAAGATAAAAAAACAATTTTTTTATGATGGTTTACGCGAGATGTTGCCCACCCAAAGACATTCCCACTGTACGAAACGAACCATTAAATCAATAATAATATATTCCACCCCTTAGTATCTCTGATAAGTAATTAACAAAACAAACACATTTTCACTCGTTACAAACTAAACAAAAATGAAAATTATCGAATATATTTCAGAACACCATCATCATATCATATACCACCAAAAAATCATCCAATTAGCACAGCGCACAGAAAATACAAAATACCAAGGTAAACTCATATAAAATAGTTGATGCTGCTGTTTTCCCAACACTCAAATTTAAAGAGCACACGAAACACATAAAAAAAAAATTGTTATCGATTTTATCCCATTTGTATAAATGTAGTTGTTGAATGGGAAAATTCGAAATGACCTTGACTTTCTTTATCCACATTTATCCATTTCCGTGTACGTATGTGTTTACACAAATACGAATTCAATCGTGTACACACTACTATACTCCAAATAAATATGTTTGTGTACGCAAGAAAAATGCCATAACAGAGAGAATTTCCCATCTCCATACTCATACTCAGCTACCGAAGAGATGTTAATATCGTGTTGAGATAAAAATTAAATAATTTAAAATGTTTACGTATTGTAATGGGTATATACACAAATTTTCCCAATAAAATGAAAATTATGGTTTGCGCTGTTGTAATTCCCATGAAAATTTAATTAACTTTTTTTTTTTGTGTCAGTACATCAAATATCACATGGGATTAAAATTTTTCCCCTTTCATTATTTAAAAAATAAATGTACAGTATTTTCATAACACTTACACACCCACATATACACTCATAAAATATGCCAAAATGAAAAATGTGGAATTTATTTAGTTAGTTAGGAAGGTGTTAGTTACCATCACATCAACCCCGTTATGTATGTTATAAAATCAAATCATACCACTCAATTTATTTTCCGTTCGTTCGATTACATAACTTTTGGCTGATGTAACACACACACATACTCTTGTGTACCAGCAAAATGATTGATGATTAAACTGTGTGACAAATTGTATTTGAGTAAAGGCAAACAGCAAAAAAAAAAAAAAAAATTCTAAAGTTTAGCCCAAAGCATATTTGAGTGTTGTGTTCTGCAAGAAAATGGAAAACTTTCTTAAAAGTTTTTTTTATCACATAATATATACAATCACACACACACACATACCGCAAGCGCGCAAATATTAAGAAAAATGACTTTGCCCATTTTATTGTTTTATCGCACGCACACATAAAATTAAGTATGTACATACTTATGTATGTAGATGGCGAAAATTCAGAACTTAAAGCTTTTTTTTTTTATTCTTGAATTTCCTGTTCTCAACAATTTATCTTAATGTAGCGTACGTACATAAAAAAATGGAATATTCGTACAAAATTTATGAAAATGACTTTAAAAATGAAATCCCTAAGGGTTATTTACTTGTGCGATACTGGAACAAAAAGTTGTTTTTGTATCTCTTGGTAAGTACATAAAGTTCGAATTAAATTAAATAAATATTTTGCTTTGGAGCTTTTGGTATTTTAAACGAGATTTGTATTAATTTTCCTTTTTAACAAATCAAATGAATAGATAAATAAGCGAGGATAATCTGGGAAAAATGAATTTTTATTATGAAAGCGTTTTTCTTTTGTTTCGAAATGAGCTTAATGTGGCAATTTTTGGTTGAAAAGAGATTTTTTCGGATTTTTTTTTTATAAAACGATTTAAAAATTGTATTGTCATATACATATTTTAAGTTGGCATCAGCAAAATAATGAAAATGATTTATTATGCTTAAAAAATTAAATTATTTGATCAAGTTGGAATCGATTGATTCAATGGAAGAAGAATTGTTTGAATTATTAAATCTGTTTATGGGAAATTTTGTGTTGGAACTCTAAGAGCTTAAACAATTAAACCATAAAACAGTTGTGACACCTAGGTTAGGTTAGGTTAGATTTGGGTGGCGTTCTACTAGGAACAGGCATAGGCACAAATAGGTCAGTAGCCATACCACAATTTAAAAAATTTCCTCCAACTCATTGAAACCACTTTGAGCTTGCTATGAAGCGCTGAATACTCCCGGCGTCCATCCTGCTGAGCTCCGTCAGGTCGTTGGAAAGGGGTGCCCCTAGAAAATTCAGTCTGTTTCGTGCCAGACGAGGACAGATGCAAAGAATATGAAGTACTGTCTCTTCCTCCTCTTCGTCCTCGCAACTACGACAGTAGTCATGTGAGAAGAAACCAAGACTACTCGCATGGCTGCCTATGAGACAGTGCCCCGTAATCACTCCAACAACCACACTGATCTGACTCCGCTGAAGTGAGATCAGCTGGTTGGATCTCGCCGTGTTCAACTTTGGCCAGACCTGCTGAGTTATTACGCATGAGGTACTATTTGACCATCTGTCATTCGTCAACTTACTAGTTCCTCCTGAAGCAGCAGTTTACATACAGCAAGAGGCATTTCAATATCCTTTTTGCTGCTTGAGATGTGGTCCGTTGTACCACGTCGAGCCAGTTCATCGGCTTTTATATTCCCCGTTCTAACGAAATGTCCTAGCACCCATATGATATGGATGTTGAGCTGATCTCTCATCTCGTTAAGAGATGAGAGGCAGTTTTGGACTACTTTCGACGTGAGAAGGTGTGATTGAAGCGCTTTAATGGCAGCCTGACTGTCCGTATATATGCGAATATCAGAAGTCGATATTACATTATACCTCAACCAGTCCACGACTTCCTTTATCGTAGTTACTTCAGCTTAAAAAATGCTACAGTAGTCAGGGATACGAAAGGAGAGGTTTAACATAAGTTCCAGAACACCCCAGCCCCTACTCTTCCATCCCGTTTTGAACCATCAATGAAAAAGTTTAAAACTCCTGGTTCCAAAACTGAATCCGGATGTTGGATTGGAGTCCTCTCTGAATGGGATAATAATCCGGAACTTTCTATCAAAAGATAGTGACGGGACAGTATAGTCGGTGGTCTTGGGAAGCCCTTTGTTACAAAGTATAGATGAGTGCCCTGTATTATTGCAAATCCACATTAACGTGGATTTCAGTCGTATGGCAGTGCAAGCTGCCCACTGTTTTCCCAAGATATCTGGAGGAGTCAGAAATAGCAGAGTCTCCAGTGCCTGAGTAGATGTGCTCCTCAGTGCACCACTGCTCCACAGAGAGATTGTTCTCTGAACTTTTATCAACAACTTTAGGTTGCCAGTTTTGTCCAGAGCAGGCCACCAGACTGTTACCCCATACAGAAGAGTGGGTCTAACTACTGCTTTGTGTAGCCAAAGGACCATGTGGGGCTCCAGCCCCCAACCTTTCCCAATGGCATTTTTGCAAGAGTATAGCGCTACCGTAGCGTTCTTTACTCTTTCCATAATATTAGGTTTCCAGTTTAATTTACTGTCCAAAACGAGATTCAACAACTTTGCTTCATCTATAAAAGCCAAGTTGAACTCATTTAATGTGGGAGGATCGACATGAGGAATTTTATATTTCCTAACCCAAACCATGGCCCATAATGAAAGAATGCCAAGATCATTTTGAATAAGCTCACTAAGTGTGCCGGGATATTTTCCACGTACACCAATAGCGACGTCATTCGCATAGGCAACCATCTTGAAGCCACTATCCTCCAGTCTCAGCAACAGATCATTTATGACCAAGGTCCAAAGCAGGGAGGACAGTACGCCACCCTGCAGCGTGCCTCTGCTTGCAAATCTTCTGGCGGAGGATATCCCCAGACTGGCATTTATGATCTTGCCTCTTAGCATTTGATCTATCCAGTCCGTGAGAGATTCATCCACCCCTAGATTCGAAAGTGCCCGAGTTATAGCCCCTGTAAACACGTTGTTAAAGGCTCCCTCAATGTCCAAAAAGGTTACCATCGCGTAATCTCTATATTCCAAAAATTTTTCAATAAAATATGTAATATAAACTTAATCCAACTTACTGGCCGACGGATAAAAAGAAAATTCCTGATTTAATCGACTTTTGTGTAACTAAGGGCATTCCACGTACATATGCTAAGGCCACCGATTGTTATGATCTGTCTTCTGATCACTCACCGGTAATAGTAACAGTGAGTACCGATGTCTTAAGGAACGAAACACCCAACCGTCTTACAAACAAGCAAACTAATTGGGATCAATATAGGAGGCTAGTCGAACAAAATTGCCTACTTAATATTCCTCTGACCACACCAGCTGATATTGATGCGGCGGCTGAAAATTTAAAAGACATCATGGCATTATCAGCTGAAAGGGCTACACCTGTCATAAGTAGTTCCGAAAAAGTTAATAAGCTGTCACATAATATACAGGAACTAATCCAGGAAAAACGGAAAATTCGCCGGCTATGGCAGCAAACAAAATCACCGTTATTGAAATGGAAATTAAATCGAGCTATCAAGGCCTTAAGATTTGCTTTGCGGGAAGAAGAAAACCAGAGCGTCCAGAACTATTTAAGTGATCTCTCGGCAACCGAGAGGACAGATTACTCTTTGTGGAAGGCAACAAAAAAATTAAAAAGGCCAACAAATTCGAATCCACCGATTAGACTACCAACTGGAAATTGGGCGAGAAGTGATGAAGAAAAAGCCAATGCTTTTGCTGATCATCTAACAACAGTATTCACACCACACGAAGAAGATAATAATTTCGTGCTACCCCAGCAAATGGATGATGGTTTATCCTACAAACCTATAAAGTATAATTGGAAGAAAGTTAAGAATACAATTAAAAATTGCATAAGCCCGAAAAAGGCACCAGGACATGATCTCATTACTGGAAAAATGATAAGAGAATTGCCAGACAAATGCATAAAACTAATAACATTCATATTCAACGCGATCATGCGAACCAGTTATATTCCTCAAAAATGGAAAATATCTTTGATCACAATGATACATAAGCCTGGAAAAAATGAAACGCAGATCTCATCATATCGCCCAATAAGCATGCTACCCACAATATCAAAGCTATTTGAAAAAATGTTACTAACAAAATTGAAACCAATATTGGAAGAACGGCGCGTTATACCAGACCATCAATTTGGGTTCCGAAACCAACATGGTACCACAGAGCAAATTCACAGAATTGTAAACGCAATCAAAATCACCTTCGAGGAAAAGAAATATTGTTCTGCTGCTTTCTTGGATATAGCACAAGCATTTGATAAAGTTTGGCACGATGGGCTAATATACAAAATTAAAGAGCTTCTACCGAAGAAATTTCACTCAATTTTGGGAAACTACCTTATTCAAAGGCAATACATGGTCAAACAAAATGGCGCAACTACTTGCTTAAATGATATTAATGCAGGTGTCCCGCAAGGCAGCGTTCTAGGGCCAATATTATACTTGTTGTACACAGCCGATTTACCTGTAACCAACAAAGCAACAATATCAACATTTGCCGATGATACGGCCATCCTGGTGTCACACAATAATCCCGAAATTGCCTCAAAGGAGTTACAGAATCATTTAAACAAAATCGCGGACTGGCTAAAGACATGGCGAATAAAAGTGAACGAAAACAAATCAACTCACATCACATTCACGCTGAACAAACGCACCTGCCCACCAGTGAAATTAAACAATAAAAATATTCCTCAACAAACGAAGGTCAAATACTTAGGTTTGCACCTGGATAGAAGGTTAACGTGGAAAACCCATATTGAAACTAAGCGCAACCAAATAAAAATGACATTTTCCAAAATGTATTGGCTGATGGGAAGGAAATCTCAGTTATCATTAGCCAATAAAGTTTTACTGTACAAAGCGATAATCAAACCCATATGGACATATGGTATTCAGTTATGGGGATCCACCAGCGCTTCAAACAGAGAGCTCCTGCAACGAACACAAGCGAAAATACTTCGAAGTATTACTAATGCTCCGTGGTACATTCGAAATAGTAATATACATGATGACCTTGGGATTAAAACCATTAAAGAAACAATTAAAGAATTCAGTTCTAAATATTATTCAAAACTAGAAGCGCATCCCAACGAATTGGCCAGGGATATATTAAAACAGCCACGATTTAGGCGACTGAAAAGAACAGATCCACTCGGACTGATGAACCTGTGAACCTGTAAATTTATTAAATGTTGATGTTATACATAAGTATGTATGTATAAGTATAATCTAAATTAATTAAATTGTGAGCACCAACAATAAGTATTAACATTGGTTAAGACTTAAAATATGTAATAATTTTAGCTTAAGATTTGATTACTTCTTGTTAGTTTCTTATGTAGAAAGATTCAAGAATAAAGCCATTGGCAGCATTTTAAAAAAAAAAATAAAAAAAAATAAAATATGTTAGAGAATGAAGAGCAGTTTCTACGAATCTTCCCTTGCAATAGGAATGTTGAGATTTAGAAAGCTTTTCCGGCACAATCATGCCTCTAATATGAGCTTCTATTTGTCTTTCCAGTATTTTGAAAAGGAAAGAAGACAAGCTAATCAGTCTAAGGTCTTTGGGACTGTAGTGTGAGCGTTTTCCCGCCTTAGGTATGAAAACAACCTTCACTTCCGTCTATTTACTAGCAATGTGGCATAATTCTAGGGTGCCTCTAAAAATTACCTCTAACCAGGAAATGGTTAGATCCGTGGTTTTTTGTATATCCGCAGGGATAATACCATCAGGTCCTGCCGACTTAAATGGTTTAAAGCTGATTATCGCCCACAGAATCTGTCTTCTGCAAATAATTTACCCTACTAGGCTACTTGCCCTATTACCTGCTGATATAGTAGGTGCAGATTCGGAACAACCAGGAAAGTGAGTCTCCAATAGTAGTTCCAGCGATTCCATACTATTTGTGGTCCATGCTCCATCCGGCCTTTGAAGAAAGGTTGGGATGGAAGGGCTAGTAGATAGTACTTTTCGCAGCCTAGACATCTCTGAAGTCTTCTGAATTTTGCCACAGTATAGTCTCCAAGATCTGTTCTTTATACACAGAACTTTACTCCCACATCAATTCTACCGAACAAATGTCACTGGAGGAAGTGGCCTGCAACGTGTGTTCCGAGTTCTATCATCTACAGCAAAAGGACAAGCCGAAGCCATAAATGCCACATATCAACCAAGTTTAAAACCCATTTCAAAGTCAATTAACCCGATATTAAGAAGTACTCGTTACAATAATTTCTGATGAAGGTGACGGTAGGTCATACGCTGATGTTAATGTCAATGGAAGGTCGTATTTTGGATTGGTGCCGCCAATATTCTGTTTTGTGAAAAATGCTGTTGCAAATTTTAACATTAACTCGAATATCATTTCGGAATTGGCTGCTGGTGCAACATATAACAAGACTTTACCCAAACACGATTTGATTCAGGACCAGCAAGAGATGGTAAACACGGTTAATAAAGAATTTCCGTCTTCTGCAAACTTCCGTTTAGGTAAAACTGGGTCGGTAAAACGCATAATTGATGTAGGTAAATCTACGCCCATAAAACAAAAGTATTACTCCGTGTCACCAGCTGTGCAAGCAGATATCTAGTTATCTGGAAAGAAATTGATAGGATATTGTCATTGGGAGTCATTGAGGAGAGCAGTAGCTCGTTGAGTTTCCCGATTGCTTTAGTTTGCAAGCCGAATGGCTGTGTGAGATTGTGCCTAGATGCAAGCAAACTGAACGAGGTGACGGTGAAGGATGTTTATCCCTTACCCATCATTCAGGGTCTGCTAGGACGTCTAAACAAAACTCGGTACACATCTAGTTTAGATTTGAAAGACGCTTTCTGGCAGATCCCATGGGATGAGAGGTCGAGGGATAAGACAACCTTTATTGTCCTCAGCAGGCCACTATATCAGTTTAGAGTTATGCCATTCGGCTTATGTAACGAGCCTCAGACAATGTGCCGTTTGATGGATCGGGTGATACCTCACGAGCTACATGCTCAAATCTTTGTTTACCAGTGAAACATTCGAGGAGCATATTGAGCTTTTGTTGAAAGTGAGCAATTTACTAAAACAGGCGAATGTATCCATCAACTTAGATAAAAACGATTTTCTTCGCGAGAAAAAAAATATTTGGGTTATGTTGTATAGGAGATGGGGTGTTAAAGGTTAATCCAGATAAAGTTTCAGCTATTTCAACATATCCGACACCTATAAATGAAAGACAAATACGACGGTTCCTTTATGTTACCGGTTGGTACCAACGGCTCATTTCGCGTTATTCCGGAATCGCGGAACCCCTAACACGGTTATTAAAGAAAAATATTAAATTTTGTTGGTCTGACGAGGCAGATGAGTCATTCAACGAACTAAAGAAGGTATTATGCATGGCACCGGTGTTGAGTCATCCGGATTATACGTCTCATTTTACATTCAATGTGATGCATCAAGTACAGGCGTAAGGAGGGTTTTGTTTCCAAAAAGCTCCAGCGGCGAAAAACGTCCTGTTGCCTACTTTTCTCAGAGCCTCAATGCAGCACAGCAGAATTGTAGGACAACGGACCTTGAATATTTCGCGGCTATATTGAGTCTCAAGAAAGTTAGGCAATATGTAGAAGGATTCCTTTTTACCATTATCATAGATCACACAAGTTTGAAGTGGTTAATGGGACAAAGAGATCTTCCTGGACGTCTCAGGGATTTAATTTTAAAATTAAGTATCGCAATAAGAAATATAACCTGGTACCTGATGCCCTCTCACGAAATTTTGCCGAAGAAGTTACCCTACATCAAAACGTTACCGAAAATCCATTGCACCTTAATCTTAATTCAGCAGTTTTCGAAACAGATATCAGATAAACTTCTAAGAGATTTAATCGTAAATTGTCCTGAAATCAAATCTAATATGCGAGTTATTCAAAATCAAATGTTTATAAACATAAGTGAATCCAGCGATGATCGCCTTCAATGGGTACTTATGTCGAATCAATACGTAATTGACAACAGGTGTATATTGATTTTTTGGGACCATACCCACGTTCCAAAAATGGTAATCGTTATCTATTTATTGTATTAGATAAATTTTTTAAATTTGTGCTTATTGAGCCTATGCGGAATGCTACAACTAAGAATGTTGTTAAATTCATGGAACAGCAAATTTTAAAAGCATTTTCAGTACCTGAAATTGTTTTTAGTGACGCAATGGCAAACAATTTACCGCAAATAGTTTCGCGGCTTTGTTATTAAAGTACGGGGTCAAGCATATCCGAACCCCTAAATACCACCCGCAGCCGAACACTTCAGAACGAGTCAACAGAACCGTTTTGGCATAAATTCGGCCTTACTTAGATGAAAATAATCCCGATTGGGATGAGCTTATTTATTCCATTGGGTCGGCCCTTAGGAACGTATGTATCTAGTACATAGGTAGCACAAAGTATTCTCCGCATGGTGCAAATTATGAGCCTCTAAGAAATTTAATTTACCTAGTAGGTAGAAACGTAAAAATATCAAATTGTGATCGCCAAGACAGCTTATATAAGAACATTTGCAGCAATCTCATGAGCGGAGTGCCCATCAGTACAATTTGAGAACCCGCATTCGTTATTTCAACGTCGGGGATTTCCTTTTTGTTCGCAATTTCATACAAAACGATGCATCAAATAAAATATCGGCAAAACTAAGTCCAAAATTCATTAAAGCTCGGATAATCAGAAGGTCGGAAACTTAGCCTATGAAATCGTTGATGTACACAATAAAACATTAGGAATATATCTTGAAATTAATTCTAGGCTTATAGCATCTAGTAACAGAGATTAATGAGCGGTGGTTGCCGACTTGAGACATCTCATGGGTGCGTAGGTCTGCCCCATGATTTGTTACAGCTTATTAGCTGTTCCAATTTTAAATAGCGTATAGCCATTGATTGACGAGGTAATCCACTATTATAATAACGAGAGTTAAACGCAATGATACGTAATAAGTTTGGGGGGGCTGTACTGGTGGTTACTCCACCCCTTACGCTCCTGAGCCTTAGCTGGCGCAATCGACGTTCTGCCGGATACCCTGAAACGGTAATTTCTGTTAACAATTCCCAAAGAATTGTTACAGAGCATCCCCTACATGGAAGAATACAAAATCGCATCATATATGGTGGAGACGGAAAAACTTTTATGTGAACAAACGGCCACTGGAAAGTTAATCAACCAAATCAAAACTAACATCAAGAAAGTTGGAGCACACAGAAAAATGAAAAAATACTGTAAGGAACGATTCAAAAGCCTTCAACTGCTATTCGACAAATTTTGCACTCTCGATGCAGAATTAATTCACAAAATAGATGAGCAATATCCATACAAGCCAAAAAATTATTTTGACCAAGTGAAGGTTATATATGAAGAAACCAAAACATCTCTTCTTGACACAAAAGATAAGGCCACACCAGGAAACAGCTATTCAGGCCACAACACAACGGGCGATATTTCCTCATACACATAATTGATGAAGATGAAGATGAGGATATGAATACCGTGAACTAGCAAAAACAGCGAAAGATAACAAAGAACAATGTTTACTGTGAGCTTAAATTAAGACAGCTCACATATTTATGGACTGCATTCAGCAGCAGTTTTGAACAAATTATGGCAAATGCCAATGAAGAAGAATTCGAAGCCAAGGAATAGTACCACATGAACATTCTCGACGAAATACATGCGGAGTATACGAGACGATAGTCATCAACATACAATAAATGCTTGAAACTGTGTTCAACACAGCCCCAACATCAAACTACCGACCATAGGCATTTCTTTGTTTTGTGGCAACTGACTGTAGATGAACAACACCGTACATTACAACGAAAATATGTCCAACGAACAGAAAATGTATTACCTACTCTCGGTACTCTCACCACCAGATATGAACACAAACGGATGTTGCTCAGTAATCATATCAACACGCTATTGAACTTACCTCGCTTAAGCGTAGAATTAGCAAGCGCTCTGTGAACAATGCATGATAGCGCCCTAGAATGCCAAAACGCCTAACTTATTGAGTATATTTTAGGCATCCAGACAAAACACTGGAGTGCCTTAGTGATAGGCATTTTAATAAGAAAATTAGATACTTAGACTCTCATCGCATCAACAATCAAAAATCCAAAAAAATCCAATCAATGGAAAGCTTCTTTGAATTTTTAAAAACAAGGTGCCAGTCTCTGGCTACAATCGCAAGAGAAAGGATCAACAAGAAAAAGGATCCACCACAAAACAACCTTAAGAGGATAACACATGTTGTAATGACTGATTCATCTCCAAACTATGCTCAATGTAGTGGTGACCATGGAATTACAAGCTGCAAAGAATTCAAAGCTCTATCAGGTTTGGAGAAACGACAACTATAAAGGTGAAAGCTTTATGCAGATAACGTCTCCGAGGGTATGGTGAAAAATGTTATGGAGCTCATCATAGTCTATTTCACGGCATTCAAAAGGAGCAAGTAAAGAAGCCTGAAGTTCCAACCAAGACAATTTTACAAACAACCTCCAAATCCGTACAAGGTAGTCAACCGCAATTGGCAACCACTATCATCAATATACCGACACATTGAAGAAAGTTTAGTTCATATTCTAATTGATCCAGGCTAAAGCCACCTTCATCACCGAAGGAGCGGCAAATAAACAGATAGATTAGACTTCGGAACCGCGAAGTCTACTGTAGAATTCAAAATTAAACCGAAGTTTTCATTAAACTTCGAACTAAAAGTTAAAGCTATGGTCTTCAAGAAAATAACCGGAAGCCTACCCGATGTAGTGGTTGAACCGAGTAACTGGAGCCATACCGAGAACCGTATCTGGTAAGAACCGACGTTTAATGAACACGATCCAATCGGGTCAAATAATTATGGCAAATCTGCTGAAAGGTGACCCAAATGAGCCAATTGCGTAACACACCAAATTAGGACGGATCATCACCGGTAACAGAACTGCCAACAGAAATATGATAATGGCTTTTGCTATGGTAATGACAGCAGAGATTAACTGGCAGGTAAAAAAATTCTGGCCACTTGAAGAAGTGGATAATAAAAGGGACACGACTACTGCAAGCCTACTTCGATAAAACGTCATCAATCAGTCTACATATCAGTGAAGTCCTGTATGCAGCAATCATTTATGACGCCGCTCGCGAATGTTAATCGTTTGCTTACTTCATCCACAGTACATTGCGAGCATTGCCAATTCTCTTACGAAAATTGTTGAAGAGCCACGAGCAGACAATGGGCAATTAGCCTTTCGGATACAAAATTTCCGAAACTCGACGATATGCTTGTATACTTTGTGCGACGAGCATTGAATATGCCATCATCGACTTCTCGGGTAGATAAATCTCAAATAAGCAACCGAGGTAGATCTCATCAAATCGTGCAAATGTGGCTGGAACTAAAACACCACATGACTCTACTTCAAACTGAGTATCGGCAGCAGCAGTCATTTGTCCGCATTGTTCAGGTTCTCATCGTATTTATAGATGCCATTGTTTTCGGAATTTTAGTGTATCTCAGCGCTGGAATGCAGTGAGAAGAGTCTCATGCTATGTTTTAATTGCTTCAATCCCTATCATAATCATGTAGAATGGCGTTCCGATATGTGCGCAACCTTCCAATCAGAAACATAATTCTCTATTAGGTAAGGAGACAAAGGAAATGGCTGCTGTTCAGCCACGACCACCACGAACGTGATCTTCAATCAAGAAGCATGGCTGACCGACAATATTTTGCCATTCATTTTAGATCGGCTTGGAAACAGCCATCTTTGTAGAATACTTTGTGACTCTGGATCTCAGGTGAGCTTATCACTGAATCGGTATTTTACAATTTGGATATTCACAAACAAAGATGTGAGAAGGAAATGTGGCATCAACGAATACACCCGCGAACAGATGACACTTATCATGCACTCTAGGATAGATGCCACACATATTACGCTCAAAAACGTCTGCAATTACTAATGAAGACAATTACTTACGGTATCGCTATTCGGGCACTGCGACATTGTGCGATGTGTACAATCACCAGATAATCACTGATGGCACCTGAGCAGCCGCAGCCCGCCACCTTATTCTGTATAATTTTTATATTAACGATTTCCTAAACAGCGTGGACTCTCCAAGTAAAGCAATGGCTCTGGCGTTCGATATAGATTCTATATAGCAAAAAGTCAAATTTTATTTAAGAAAATGTAATTCCAGTGATGTAAAAACAGTTGCAGCTCTTGTTGGTGTACAACCAACTGCTCCAAAACTTGATCTCAGTGATTCTGATACGACGGTATTCGGTCTTCATTGGAACCCGATCACCGAGTAACTATTCTACAAAATCAGCCTGTCTTGTTCTTTTTTACTTAGTTAAACTCTATGCCCCAGTAAAAGAGGCCGCAAAAATATTCATCCAGGTTTTATGGCGTGAGAAACTTGACTGAGATATACCCCTATAATTAGCCCAGAACCGCATTGGCTTGGTATGACAGAAGCTAGGACGATAACGCTTCATAGATTCTGTGATGCAAGCAGCAAGGCGTACACAGCCTTAGTTTACATGTGGATAATCGATGCTGATAGCCGTATAAAGATGTCTTTAGTAACAGAAAAGACAAAGATTGCATCTGTGAAAGAAATACGATTCCTCGGCTAGAATTATGCGCAGAACATCTCCTTGTAAGCTGATCAACGCAGTTTACACCTTGTGGAGCGACTCGATTATTGTATTATGTTGGCTACGCAAACCAGTGACGACTTTGAAACAATACGTTTCAAATTGAGTGGGTTACATCCAGCAGCATTCCGATGTCCAGATAATAGCTGTTTCCAGGAAATTAGGATGATTTTAGGATGTCGATACTACTTGTACTACTTGGGTTTTTAGTACTTCTTCGGCCGTAAAAATTCAGCTGCGGAAAGTCTCGCTGTCCGCAACAAGCGTCATTAATGTAAAAAAAAGTCGAAACCACGACTGTGCAACATTCTTCATATTTGATCATTATAAGTATTATCTGATGAAAAGATTTATGCGAGGTCGTTTAAATATGGTAATGGGTATCTTTCTGGCAATGAACACAATGGATGTCATTGGTTGATGATTTAAATGATCGATTTACTATGATGATTTAGAAATTTGAATGTTAAAAATATGTTTAAATGATTCTGCTGGCGTTTAATAATATTTGTGTTGATAAGAGTTGTGATGAACGCTAAAGAGATACGATAACACTATGGTATCACTAACTTGGTCGATCGTTGTCCATGTTATAACAACTAGGTTCTGAAATCTTTGTTGCTTTAAGAGAGAGATTCTGCTTAAGAGAGAGTGTTTAGATAAGAGTGACTGATTTCGATTGTAAACGTTTCGGCACCACCAGCCTTTAAAATAATTCTCTGGTAAGAAATTCAACGTATTTGGAATATGTGTCAATCTAAATTTTTGATGACAAGTTCCTTATTTGTTGCTATGCGCAAAAGTTTCCAAATAATCAATGTAATAAGAAAAAAACTATCACAGCATTAAGACGACCCCTTTTCTTATATCAACAGTCAACATTAAAATTAATTTCCTTTGCTGTATCCAAAAATAATATTTCCTTCCCGAAAATGTAAAACTTTCGAAATCGGAATAAATATTTACATACGAAGAGGAATAAAAAAAAAGAAAATTAGACTTTCAAATGAAATTATGAAAATGGAAAATGCCAAAACTTTTCATCGGAAAAAGAAAATTTTCCTATTTAAACAAACATTTGAATTTTATTGAATATGTGTACCAAAGCGAGAATGAAGATTTAATGAATAAAATTAAATATTTTAATAAATCGCATAGTTGATGTTTAAACAGCATCATTGATTGATTTGTCTTATCCTGATCTCATCTATTGTATACCACTTGTACAAACTTATCGTTTATATACGATCTTATAAGAAAAGCAATAAATCAACCATAAATTATACTATATTCCCATGTACATTGTACATATTTACATAAAATATGTTTTAACAAAAAAACTACACAATATGCAATTGTCAGTCAAAGATGCATAATAACAAATTCTTCTTGAGTTTTGAGCAAATATAGAAATAAAAAAAAATCGTCTTTCTACTTCATGAGAACCTACATTTTTTGTATGTTTTGTACAAGTTTATGGGTTTTTGATTTATGCATAAAATATTGTGCACGCTATAAGAAAATGAACATCTCCATTCTAGTGCTATCGCGATACTATCACGACACACAAATTAGACTAATTTACTTGATAACTTTGAAAACAGTGAATTTGCCGTTCGCTCAGGCACAAAATCTTTACTATTACACGTTTATAACGATGACAATCGATTTATAAACATACTTTGCCTGTTCTGTGTGTGCCTTTGAGGAATCTATATAAAGTAAAAAATCTCATAAAAGGAAATTGTAAAGTTGTTTGTGAAAATTTCATTCCTTTTTGAATACGAGACTATACAATACAATAGAAGCAACATCCTTTTTTATAGTTTTTTATAATGTTTTTATTTTTTATAAGAAGCGGAGACAACAAGAAAATGTAAATCCTTGAATATTTTACATAAGTACGACGGTATAGGAGGTATACACATAAAGATATAATATTTTCTTTTCTCATTTATTTCTTCTTAAAAATTCAAGATGTATACATAAATATTGGTACCCAGGATGTAGTAGCATCCGACATTACAAGTGCACCAGTCCAATCATAACAAAAAAAAAATTGTAAAAGATGTAAGCAGAGACATAAAATAAATGTATCAATTTACTAAATTATGATGGTCTTTTATCTTGGCTGAGAAGAATCTAGTGTACATGTTAAATTGAACAGGATATATATTTAATTGAATATTAGTTACATACGCGTTTTATATGTACCCTGTTTCCATTATACAATTTATTGCGGTAGGAAAGAAAAAGGATCCTTATTATTATTATGATTATTACTATACATTACTATCATGGCAATAATATGTAAAATCCATACAACAGTGTTTCTCCCGTTAAATGAGTTTTCCTTACTGTTTACACTTGTAGCGTCTCACTCATGCAAAAATATCTACACTCATTCAAAACATACTCACTCATGCAAATTATACTTACATTCATGTTCCACTACAATAATCCACGGATATCAGCGCACTCATTTTACTTACATAAAACCGCAACGCAACCGCAACCGCTCAACCGACGAGCATATTAAATTTATTTATTCATCGCTCCGGTTTTTCCCAAAACACCAATAACAAAACGAAACAATTCATTTGTAAGAACTTTTATTCATCCGCTTCAATTCTAATTCGTTTTCATTTCGCTTGGTAATAATATCAGACCGAAATTGATAATTCGTTCGTGCGCATGTATCAAAGCAAGTCGCGTTTTCATTATACCTAAAAATTCGTGATTTTTTAATACGCAAATGGTGGTGAATAATATTTTAATAATATTTAATAAATAACTTTGTAATAATAAATTTAATACTTAAATAATCACAATAAAACTCTGTGAATTATAAATACATATTATAAATTAACAAAGTGAAGTGTTTTATTGTACATGCAATTATATATGGATTTGGCGTCTCCCTAAAATTGGCAGCAAACACAGCCAACGCCATTACAACCCCATATATTGGTGACCGCCGATAACCGTGTTTACGGTTCAGCAAGCATTTATTACACGCATTTATATACGCGCCTGGCACAAAATAGTGTCAGGCCAAAAGGTACGTAACCATTACAAAAACCTCATTATTACAAAACATATATTTCCAACATTAAATCAAGGTTATTACAAACAAAAATTTTTTTTTTCCCTCATTGCCTCAACAACGAAACGGACACAATCGTATACAAAAAAAAAAAAAAAACAACAACAAAAAGTGGAACTACAAAGTAAAACAGTGCCGCAGTAAGATAACAAATAAAAAACTGCAATTAAATCAAAAATTATTTTGGGAATATTTTTCACGGATTACACGAACAACAATACACAGCACACCGTGTCATTTTGGAAACTAAGACATTACAACATTTTGGAATGAAATGCGCCTATACATATGGTGCCAACAATACTAGGAAAATTTAACAACAATAAATATTAATGCAACAACAACGGTGAGTGGAAGCATACATATTCGTGCGTAATACAAAATACAACGCGCCTACACATACAGTGCAACTTTCACATACGTGTACATGTGTATATACATATATAAATATACATATCAAAAGCCATTAAACAACTGGAAATTAAAAAAAACATAACGGAACAAGGACAATCATCAACAGCAGCAGTGACAACAGCAACAACTACAGCTAAGTGCTAATTTTTTTGCATTTCAATCATTTTTTTATATTTAATAAACGCTAAATTTCACTGATTATATTAAACAATCATTCAACATATTAAAACGTGTCGCCTGTCACACGAAATCATTGAAATAATCATATAATTAATTAAAAAAATCATTATGTAACAATTTTAACATTATCTAGATGTAAATTGTTCACCACCCTGCTCAGCTATCTTTCTTTTTCGGAAAATTTATTACAGAATTAATTGTTTCAGGTTATTGATTGTTTCCGTTGGTAACCATTCCACATTAAATTCAAATTTTTATTTCTCATTTCTCTACTTTCGATTAAATTTTTCCTACACTGTGTCACAAAAATTAACTTCATTCGTCATAAATTATTTATAATTGGGAAGCTCGTATTCGAACGGTGCGGTAAATTTTCAAACAAATAAAATTTTATTTTTCTTTCGGCATTTGAGTGACAAGTTAATAAAAGTTCAGTGAAAATCAACATGTCAGACACCGAAGAGCAAGACATGAAAGATGATCAACAACCAAAACCAGGCCCCTCAACAGGAGAAGTGGCAGGCCATACCAAAATAAATTTGCAACCATTCTGGCCACAACAAGCAAGCAACTGGTTCAGACTAGCCGAGATTCAGTTCGAGGTGCGCAACATAACGTCTGAAAAATCAAAATACTCCTATGTCTTAGCAACACTTTCTCCCGATACGTGCGAAACATTATCCGACTTTTTAATAAACCCACCCAAAGCTAACCAATATGCAATGCTAAAACAAACCTTGTTAGAACGATTGGTACCATCGGACGAGCGGCGACTTGAAGCTCTTTTGTCCGGACAACACCTCGGCGACCGACGCCCATCTGAGGCACTTCGTCACATGCGCAACCTCGCAGGCCCCAATGTCATCAACGACAATATAATCCGATCCATATGGATAAGGAAATTGCCTGAGATCATAAGGATCGCAATGGTCGCACAGCCAGAAACCACAACGAGTGATGTACTGGCCAAAATAGCCGACCGCATGTACGAGGTTATCAATGTACGTTCTACACCACCAAATCATTCAATTCAATCAGTGAGTTCAAATCAAAACCAGAATCAGAATAGACAGAGTCGTTCACCCACTCCTTTTCAGACGTTTACAGTCGAAGATCGCCTGGCGCGCATCGAGGCCAGATTAGCTGGCTTGTTTCGGAGCGGCCGCAGTAGATCAAGGGGACGACAAACGGTTTCACGCTCGCAATCACGCGACAACAGCAATAACCAAAGCGTGAATAATCGCTTGGGCAAGTGCTGGTATCACGCCAAACACGGCACGTCGGCGCGCAAATGCATTCCGCCATGCATTTTTCAAAATACGCCGCAATCCATCAGCAAGATGGATGTTGACATCAACCAAAAAAACTTGAACCCAAGCGGGTAATGACGACATCGTCACAAGCCTTTAAAAATTCAGCCCGTCTATTCGTTTTCGACCAAACTAACAAATTCACCTACCTTATCGACACTGGCGCTGACCTTTCGGTCATTCCAGCCAATTATTTCAAACAAACATACAATTTTGTTAATCGAAATAATAATCTAGTTCTCTCGGCCGCCAATGGCACAACTATCCACACCTACGGCACAAAATTGCTTCAGGTGGATCTCGGACTCAAACGAGCATTCACGCATGCTTTCATCTTAGCTGCGGTGAATCGTCCGATCATTGGCGCCGATTTCTTGTGCAAATTTGGCTTACTTGTTGACTTAAAAAACAAGCGGCTGGTTGATTCAGCTGTCAATCAATGCCACCTCGGTTCTTGTCGACACACCGACACCGATTCATTTCGCAGTCAACAATGGTTATGGCACTCTGCTTAAGCAATTTCCTTCCCTCACAGCAGAGCCTAACTACAACTTGCCAGTCCAGCACAACGTGGTCCACCATATTGTCACAGCAGGCCATCTGCCCGTGTCAAGACCACGCAGACTAGATCCAGTTCGTCACAAAGCCGCACACACAGAATTCCAGCACATGGTGGAATTAGGGATTTGCAGGCCATCTGCATCTCCCGTATCTTGTCCGCTCCATATGGTGAAAAAGAAAGATCATGATTGGCGACCATGTGGGGATTATCGTCGCTTAAACACGGTCACAACACCTGATCGCTATCCGATACCCCACATCCAAAATTTCTCCATGCACTTGCATGGTTGCAAAATTTTTACAAAAATCGATCTTATCAGAGCTTACCATCTCATTCCCGTTGCACCTGAAGACGTTCATAAAACGGCAATCACTACTCCGTTTGGCCTCTTCGAATTCACCCGAATGCCATTTGGACTACGCAATGCCGCGCAAACGTTTCAGCGTTTCATGAACGAAGTCGTACGCGATTTAGACTTCGTCTTCGTCTACATTGACGACATTCTTGTAGCTTCGCATAATGAGGAGCAACACAAACTTCACCTGGAACAACTCTTCCACAGGTTAACGCAGTTTGATGTTCATATCAAAAGTTCAAAATGCGTCTTTGGCGCATCCACTCTTGATTTCCTCAGCCACAAGATCACCCCTAATGATATTCTGCCGTCCGAAGAACGAATTAACGCCATTAGGGAATTCCCAGCTCCAACATCAATCAAAAGCATACAGCGATTCGTCGGTATGGTAAACTACTACCACCGATTTATACCAAAGCTCGCTGAAACACTCGCACCAATTCATTCACACTTGGCAGCTTTACTCAAAAAGCCCAAGACAGCCAAGAACTTCTCTTGGCCCGACGAATGTCAACAAGCATTCTCGTCGCTTAAAGCTGAATTGGCCCAGATAACACTTCTGGCACACCCGCTGAGTGACTCAAAACTCAGTTTAACCACTGACGCATCAAACACTGCTGTCGGTGCGGTACTACAACAGTACAACAACGAGTGTTGGGAGCCACTGGGATTCTTTTCCAAGAAACTCTCGGATGCTGAAAAGAAATATTCCGCATTCGATCGGGAATTACTCGCAATATATCTAGCAGTCAAACACTTTAGATATTTTGTTGAGGGTCGGGACTTCACCATTTACACCGACCATAAGCCTCTGACTCGAGCAATTCAGTCAAAAACTGAACGCAATCCAAGGCAATCTCGCCACTTGGATTATATCAGTCAGTTTACAACGGACATCCAACATGTACACGGACATAACAATGTTGTCGCGGATACACTATCCCGCACTACCGACAACGAAATGGCCGCAGTCGATACAACCATCGACTTACAGCAAATAGCAAATACGCAAAAAGACGACCTAGAACTTCAGAATTTATTTTCTGGTTCCGAATGTCACTCTAGTTCATCAATGAAACTAGAACTTTTTAAACTACCTGGCCTCGAAATTATTTGTGAAACATCTACTGGGAACAATCGCCCATACATTGCAACACCACTACGTCGATCCATCTTCGACACTCTTCACAACATTTCGCATCCTGGAGTCCGTGCAACGCGTAAATTGATTACTGCTCGCTACTTTTGGCCTAGCATAAACAAAGACGTAGGCAATTGGGCTCAGTCTTGTTTATCCTGCCAACGTGCCAAAGTTCAACGCCATACCAAATCACCTCATGGACAATTTGACATTCCACCTGGTCGATTCGAGCATATCCATATAGACATTGTAGGTCCACTTCCTCCGTCTAATGGATATTCATACCTACTCACCTGTGTCGATCGTTTCACTCGCTGGCCAGAAGCATACTGCATGACGAACATGTCAGCTGCAACCATTGCCACTACTTTTGTAAACAATTACGTATCACGATTCGGCGTGCCCCTTCACATCACAACTGATCAGGGAACGCAATTCGAGTCAAAGCTTTTCTCAGAGTTAACGAAACTCCTCGGATCTCATCGTATACGTACCACGGCTTATCATCCGCAAGCCAATGGCATGGTCGAACGCTTCCATCGGCAACTTAAAGCCGCACTAATGGCCAGAAGCAACACAATCAATTGGAGCTCGGAGATACCAATCATACTTCTTGGAATCCGAGCAACAGTGAAAGAAGATCTCAAGTGCTCACCAGCTGAAATGGTTTACGGACAAACCATCAAGCTACCCGGTGAGTTCTTTATCGATAATCCTCTTCCACCTCTTCCAACCGCCGACACAGTCGTCGACCAACTGCGACAAACCATGCAAAACCTTATACCCAAGGCAACTCGTCTAACCAAACAAGACGATGTTTTTGTTCCGAAATCACTCGACAACTGTGATTTTGTCTTCGTTAGAACAGACAAGGTTCGCATGGGATTATCTCCTCCTTACGAAGGTCCGTATAAAGTCATACGTAGACTACGCAAGCAATTCATCGTATCGATTAATGGTAAAAACCAAACCATTTCAATCGATCGACTTAAACCAGCGTACGGAATTCTAAGTTCAGCTGATCTCACATCAAACCTTCGAACTCACAAAAGCGTCCGTATAGCAACTACTCATTCAGTAATTCCCTGAGGAGGGGAAATCACTTGCGGGGGAGTCCTGTAGCGTCTCACTCATGCAAAAATATCTACACTCATTCAAAACATACTCACTCATGCAAATTATACTTACATTCATGTTCCACTACAATAATCCACGGATATCAGCGCACTCATTTTACTTACATAAAACCGCAACGCAACCGCAACCGCTCAACCGACGAGCATATTAAATTTATTTATTCATCGCTCCGGTTTTTCCCAAAACACCAATAACAAAACGAAACAATTCATTTGTAAGAACTTTTATTCATCCGCTTCAATTCTAATTCGTTTTCATTTCGCTTGGTAATAATATCAGACCGAAATTGATAATTCGTTCGTGCGCATGTATCAAAGCAAGTCGCGTTTTCATTATACCTAAAAATTCGTGATTTTTTAATACGCAAATGGTGGTGAATAATATTTTAATAATATTTAATAAATAACTTTGTAATAATAAATTTAATACTTAAATAATCACAATAAAACTCTGTGAATTATAAATACATATTATAAATTAACAAAGTGAAGTGTTTTATTGTACATGCAATTATATATGGATTTGGCGTCTCCCTAAAATTGGCAGCAAACACAGCCAACGCCATTACAACCCCATACACTTAAGGATGGCAAGATAGCATACGGTTTTTTGTATATGTATCGGTAGGGAAAACTAAACTTTTCTGAATTTTCTGTTATTACGAAATTTTATTTTATTGCGGAAAAGTTAATTAGTAGCTTTGTATCTTTTTCGTATACGGGGCGAGAGTGCTGAAGTGGATACATATTACATAATTTGAGTGGTAAAACCAAATGTGTAGTTTGGGTGTAATTATGGTGTGTTATGAAGGAATATGTTTGTGGATTTTATTTTGGACACCCATTGTAGTTTTACTTTTCTGAATACATCCACTTTATTGGATGGTTCAGGGTTCTTCACCCCCAATAAAACTATTGGAAGCCTGATTAGGGAACCCACACATACATTCTTCCATTAGCGTTATTATTCAGGGATATCAATTACCTTCTACAAACTTATCCAGAGCTGAACGTAATTAAGTACAGAAAGACAAAGAGATAATCTTGATACACTTACACAAAAAATTTCACTGTCTATGGTGGAAAGATGATGATTCATATACATAGATCATAAACTGTTTCCATACAATTTAAGCCTTGAAATAGTTGTAGAAATAAATTCAATCAGATTTACATGATGTGGATTTCTTGCCACGAGTATCCATAAATATTACAATAGATATGATATAGATCTACAGCCCAATCATAATGGTGAGATCCTAGGTATGTATAGCACATTCCCGGAGTATGCCTAACCCATTATCAAGAACAGATACCTGGGAGCACCATATTCCAGAATTATGCGGGCCCAGGCCCTGCCTGCATCCTCAACACAAAAGGTTTGTAAGGATTTGGGATGTTAGTCGCAGATATAACTAGGGCAGTAATCGCAGCAAAGTTATTTTCTAACTACATAATTAATTTATTAAAAAAAAAAATTGTTAAATAAAACCATTCTTACACCATATAGATTTGGATTTTGTTAACTGTTAGTATATTATGTTAGTAGTGAATAGGTACATGTGTTGCTATAGGTATCATCAATATGTGTATTCAATACTTAATATCCAGGGGTCTTCTCTTCTCTTGCTGTATATAAAGACGTGCCCCTATCTTCCACCATCACTAATTCTCGCGGTGGGTGTATTTGTCCGTCAAGACTCGGCTGCACAATCGTTAGCACATATTGATGACCTAATGGTTGTTTAAGTCAGTTAAGTAAGAGCTCACAGTAGAGTCATAAACAGTTATCCTTATCATTCATTCATTCAGTCTATCTAGGATTTATTTATCATTAAGTTTATCTGTTATTAATTTTGAAAAAAATAACATTCAAACAACATGCAACCTATCTCTATATAGACCATTCATTTCGGAAAGTGGTGCAAGTCAACCATCCAGAAAAGAAAAATCTTCTATATCGGCAAACAACTTATCCCTAATTTTAATTTATGCCTTCATTTCCTTGTTTCAAGTTATGGACCCACACCACCTCCAACAACAAACCGTCCATTTTATTCAATAAAATTTTATTCAGGAAAAGAAATCACCAGGTAAATATCCGGTCTTTTTTCAATGTTCCGTTCAACTGGAGAGATTTTATAAATATAACTATTCGTAAAGGAGAAAATATAAAAGCAAAAAACAAAAGAGAAAAACAAAACGAGTTGAACTCAACTTATCAATAACTAAAAAACCAAAAAAAAAATATATATATTTACATCGTTTCGCTTTGGCAATCAAAACAGAAACTTGTACAAAACAAATGCCAATTCTGTTCAAAAATAAAATCGAGAACAATTAACCGATGTGAAGTTTATCCTAAAGTTTTCCTAAAACAACAACACCAACTAAATAAATTGTATGTATTAGTAAAATGCATAAATTCAGGCGATATCATATATCAGAATTTATGAAATTTTTTAATAATTTTTACATTTATAACAATTAATTTAAATTATTTAACGTATAATTAACATAAATACATATGTAATTTATATAAGTAAATATTTCGATAAAAATTATTAGCAAAAGCATAACTTAAAATTTCGAAATAGAATTTTTTGTGTGTTAACTCCGTATACCATAGGAGTATCACATATGACATAATAATAAATATGGTTAGAGACCGTGATCATCGGATTCCCTTACAGGGTAGTAAGTTGCACCCCTAATTCATCTAATCAGTGATTTTCAGAAATTTATCATGGACCTTGCATATTGAAACTGAATTTTTTGTGTGCTAACTCCGTATACCATAGGAGTGGCACATATGACATAATACTAAACATGGTTAGAGACCGTGATCATCGGATTCCCTTACAGGGTAGTAAGTTGCACCCCTAATTCATCTAATCAGTGATTTTCAGAAATTTATCATGGAACTTGCATATTGAAACTGAATTTTTTGTGTGCTAACTCCGTATACCATAGGAGTGGCACATATGACATAATACTAAACATGGTTAGAGACCGTGATCATCGGATTCCCTTACAGGGTAGTAAGTTGCACCCCTAATTCATCTAATCAGTGATTTTCAGAAATGTATCATGGACCTTGCATATTGAAACTGAATTTTTTGTGTGCTAACTCCGTATACCATAGGAGTATCACATATGACATAATAATAAATATGGTTAGAGACCGTGATCATCGGATTCCCTTACAGGGTAGTAAGTTGCACCCCTAATTCATCTAATCAGTGATTTTCAGAAATTTATCATGGACCTTGCATATTGAAACTGAATTTTTTGTGTGCTAACTCCGTATACCATAGGAGTGGCACATATGACATAATACTAAACATGGTTAGAGACCGTGATCATCGGATTCCCTTACAGGGTAGTAAGTTGCACCCCTAATTCATCTAATCAGTGATTTTCAGAAATTTATCATGGAACTTGCATATTGAAACTGAATTTTTTGTGTGCTAACTCCGTATACCATAGGAGTGGCACATATGACATAATACTAAACATGGTTAGAGACCGTGATCATCGGATTCCCTTACAGGGTAGTAAGTTGCACCCCTAATTCATCTAATCAGTGATTTTCAGAAATGTATCATGGACCTTGCATATTGAAACTGAATTTTTTGTGTGCTAACTCCGTATACCATAGGAGTATCACATATGACATAATAATAAATATGGTTAGAGACCGTGATCATCGGATTCCCTTACAGGGTAGTAAGTTGCACCCCTAATTCATCTAATCAGTGATTTTCAGAAATTTATCATGGACCTTGCATATTGAAACTGAATTTTTTGTGTGCTAACTCCACATACCATAGGAGTGGCACATATGACATAATACTAAACATGGTTAGAGACCGTGATCATCGGATTCCCTTACAGGGTAGTAAGTTGCACCCCTAATTCATCTAATCAGTGATTTTCAGAAATTTATCATGGACCTTGCATATTGAAACTGAATTTTTTGTGTGCTAACTCCATATACCATAGGAGTGGCACATATGACATAATACTAAACATGGTTAGAGACCGTGATCATCGGATTCCCTTACAGGGTAGTAAGTTGCACCCCTAATTCATCTAATCAGTGATTTTCAGAAATTTATCATGGACCTTGCATATTGAAACTGAATTTTTTGTGTGCTAACTCCGTATACCATAGGAGTGGCACATATGACATAATACTAAACATGGTTAGAGACCGTGATCATCGGATTCCCTTACAGGGTAGTAAGTTGCACCCCTAATTCATCTAATCAGTGATTTTCAGAAATTTATCATGGACCTTGCATATTGAAACTGAATTTTTTGTGTGCTAACTCCATATACCATAGGAGTGGCACATATGACATAATACTAAACATGGTTAGAGACCGTGATCATCGGATTCCCTTACAGGGTAGTAAGTTGCACCCCTAATTCATCTAATCAGTGATTTTCAGAAATTTATCATGGAACTTGCATATTGAAACTGAATTTTTTGTGTGCTAACTCCGTATACCATAGGAGTGGCACATATGACATAATACTAAACATGGTTAGAGACCGTGATCATCGGATTCCCTTACAGAGTAGTAAGTTGCACCCCTAATTCATCTAATCAGTGATTTTCAGAAATGTATCATGGACCTTGCATATTGAAACTGAATTTTTTGTGTGCTAACTCCGTATACCATAGGAGTATCACATATGACATAATAATAAATATGGTTAGAGACCATGATCATCGGATTCCCTTACAGGGTAGTAAGTTGCACCCCTAATTCATCTAATCAGTGATTTTCAGAAATTTATCATGGACCTTGCATATTGAAACTGAATTTTTTGTGTGCTAACTCCACATACCACAGGAGTGGCACATATGACATAATACTAAACATGGTTAGAGACCGTGATCATCGGATTCCCTTACAGGGTAGTAAGTTGCACCCCTAATTCATCTAATCAGTGATTTTCAGAAATTTATCATGGACCTTGCATATTGAAACTGAATTTTTTGTGTGCTAACTCCACATACCACAGGAGTGGCACATATGACATAATACTAAACATGGTTAGAGACCGTGATCATCGGATTCCCTTACAGGGTAGTAAGTTGCACCCCTAATTCATCTAATCAGTGATTTTCAGAAATGTATCATGGACCTTGCATATTGAAACTGAATTTTTTGTGTGCTAACTCCGTATACCATAGGAGTATCACATATGACATAATAATAAATATGGTTAGAGACCGTGATCATCGGATTCCCTTACAGGGTAGTAAGTTGCACCCCTAATTCATCTAATCAGTGATTTTCAGAAATTTATCATGGACCTTGCATATTGAAACTGAATTTTTTGTGTGCTAACTCCACATACCACAGGAGTGGCACATATGACATAATACTAAACATGGTTAGAGACCGTGATCATCGGATTCCCTTACAGGGTAGTAAGTTGCACCCCTAATTCATCTAATCAGTGATTTTCAGAAATTTATCATGGACCTTGCATATTGAAACTGAATTTTTTGTGTGCTAACTCCATATACCATAGGAGTGGCACATATGACATAATACTAAACATGGTTAGAGACCGTGATCATCGGATTCCCTTCTGGTATGTGTGATTACAGAGAATTCTTGAAAAAAATTATAGCTGATAATTCTGAATCAGTTTTAAATAACTGCCTAATTTGCTTCGATTTAGTGAATGACACTGGTACATCTGTACAATGCAAAGAATGCAAAAGAAAAGTGCATTTAAATTGTAACCAAGGCAATGTTATTTCTCCAACGCTTGTTTGCAATTTTTGTGGCTAACCACATTTAATATTAGTTTTTTGAAATAATTAGTACCTAATAAAAAAACGCGGAAAAAAAAAACAAAAAAAGTAAAAAAAAAACAAAAAAAGTAAAAAAAAAAACAAAAAAAGTAAAAAAAAAAAACAAAAAAAACGACAAAAAAAAAAAAATTGGTTTACATTGTGCCACTGATTTCAACAAAACGGCGATGCAACATCGACGAAGGGCTACATCGTAAGAAATATCTTGACATAATCGGCCAAATTATAGAAATTTGCGGAATTAATTGGCCACGATGTCAGAAATATCTTGAAATAATCGGTTGCTTCGTCAGAAATTTTCGGAATTAATCTGCCATATCGCCAGAAATCTATTGAAATACACCATCAGAAATATCTTGAAATAATCGGCTAAATCACCAGAAATCTGTATAATCAATTGGCCTCATAGTCAGAAATTAGCGGAAATAATCAGCCAAATCGCCAGAAATCTATTGAAATAATCGGCCACACCATCAGAAATATCTTGAAATAATCGGCCAAATCATCAGAAATCTGCGGAATTAGTTGGCCACGATATCAGAAATATCTTGAAATAATCCAGTTACGATCAAGAAGACACTATCAGAAGTATCATGAAATAATCGGCCGTGTCGGGAGAAATCTTTTGAAAAAATCGCGTCAGAAATCAGAGGAAATAATCAGACACGTCGTCAGAAATCTCTTGAAATAATCGACCACATCGTCAATTTACGAGTTGCATAGACCACATAAAAAATATATAAAAATAAACGGCTTCATCGTGAATCGCTAATTAGATGAAATAGAGGTGCAACTTACTACCCTGTAAGGGAATCCGATGATCACGGTCTCTAACCATGTTTAGTATTATGTCATATGTGCCACTCCTATGGTATATGGAGTTAGCACACAAAAAATTCAGTTTCAATATGCAAGGTCCATGATAAATTTCTGAAAATCACTGATTAGATGAATTAGGGGTGCAACTTACTACCCTGTAAGGGAATCCGATGATCACGGTCTATAACCATGTTTAGTATTATGTCATATGTCATGTGCCACTCCTATGGTATATGGAGTTAGCACACAAAAAATTCAGTTTCAATATGCAAGGTCCATGATAAATTTCTGAAAATCACTGATTAGATGAAGTAGGGGTGCAACTTACTACCTTGTAAGGGAATCCGATGGTCACGGTCTCTAACCATGTTTAGTATTATGTTAATTTCGGTTTGATAATTTTGGCGTATTTTACTCTTTGGGGAATTTTAACATAATATATTTTATAAAGATGGATAAAGAAGGTATCCGGTCTATAACGATCGTATTTTCTTGAATCCGCCTAAATGTTTGCATTACACAAATACATTCAAGAATTATATTGTTTTATTTGTTTTAGGAAAATTATAGTATAAACTTCATATCGGTAAAAAGGCGAATGAAGTTTTTCCTAGAGTATTCCTAATTTTTTTTTTTTTTTTTTAAGAAATATTTAGGATAAACTTCACATGCATAACAATTATCCGTCAAAAGTTAATCAAAACATCAAAAAATCTCCAAAAATTTCCCAAAATGTCAACACCAACAAAGCTTGGTTGAAACGATTCCAAACCGAACGGAAAAGTTACACGGCACTATTTTTACCAGGCCCGGACCAAAAGTGCAAAACAACGACGCATCCTTAGAAAAGTTATCTTTAATAACAAAATCAACTTTACACCAAAATAATGAACCAAATAATAAGCATCCGTGCCTTTGCAACCAAAACAAAAACATTTCCAAACTTTGATTGTTTTATTTTAAGCAACACACTCCATTCCAAAGCACTGAACAAAATTCAAAATACGGCACCAAACTATTTTATTGTCTCTCTCCATCACACCGAACTTCTTACACTTAACGTTTATTTATTTCTCCTCTATAGCTTTTAGCTCTATGATACATAAATATTTATTAAAATCACAGACCAAAAGACATTTGTGTCGATTATACAAAAAACAAAATACAAAACATTCGAGTATGGGTAACAAATAAAAAATTAAAATTAAAACCATGCGTGAACAGAAAAAAACTGCGCATACCAAAATGACTCAATTCAATATCAATTTAAATTAAATAAGGGATGTTTTGTATTTTAAAATCGTATGCACAACCACACAAACCTAAAATCATGCATTATATGTGAGAAATCAAGAAATTTGACTTGAGAGGAAAAGGAGCATTTTTTCAAGGGACTGAATGAAAGTGTCCAAAATAGACGAGTTTCCAAAATAGGGATGTGTCCAAAGTAGGAGGTTGTGCTGTATTTAATTCTCTTTAATTTTAACAGAGTTTAAAAAGGGATGTCATTTCGCTCTTCGCTCTTGCTCTTTTTCAAGAGCGAAAATAAAAAATATTAAAACGCTCTTCATAAGGAGCGATATTGTAAAACAAAAAATATAAAGGGCTGAAACCTCACGAGGTGATCAGAACTTCGGTCTTTGGTATCTTCAATAAAGTCATAAAGTTGGTGTGACAGTTTTGACATTATTGATTTCTATTTTAACCAAATTATATTTACTTATACAACAACAGACAAACAGGTCAAAAGCTTCAATAACATGGGTACAGGCATCCAATTTAAAACGAAAAATCGTATTCTAGAACTTTATACCGAAAATAGTATAACAAACTATACTGATACTTCTAACCGTTTAACTGACTCTATTCCAGGAACTTATCCAAAAACTCATTTTAGAATCCCATTTACAAATTGCATGTCAAATTTCATAACAAACGGGTAAGGAATAACTAAGTTCCATCCTACAAAGCCATATTCCAAAGCTTTATCCAAAAATCATTTTATAATCCCATTTCCAACACACATATCAAATTTCATCATAATCGGTTAAGAAATAGCAAAGTTCCATCATACTTGGTCATATTCCTGAACTTCGTCCAAAACTCATTTCAGATTCCCAATTTGAATACACATGTCGAATTTTATCATAATCGGTCGAGAAATGGGCAAGTTCCATCATATTTAGCCATATTCCAGAACCTGATACAAAACTAATTTTAGAATCCCATTTCCATTACACATGTCGAATTTCATCATAATCGGTTGAGAAATAGCCAAGTTCCAACATACTTGGCCATATTCCAGAACTTCATCCAAAACTCATTTTAGAATCCCATTTCTAACATACAAATTAAATTTCATAATAATCGGTTGTGAAATAGACAAGTTCCATCATACTGGGCCATATTCCAGAACTTCATCCAGAAATCGTTTTAAAATTCCAGAACTTCATCCAAAAAACATTTTAGAATCCCATTTCCATTACACATGTCGAATTTCATCATAATCGGTTGAGAAATAGCCAAGTTCCATCATACTTGGCCATATTCCAGAACTTCATCCAAAACTCATTTTGGAATCCCATTTGTAATATACACATTGAATTTCATAATAATCGGTTGATAAATAGGCAAGTTCCATCATATAAATAGTTTGTTAACTATTCACTACATCCCAATCCAACCCCAACTCAACTCCAACTCAACTCCAACTTAACTTCAACTCAACGCGCAAATTGACCCCTAATTTAACCTTCAAATCAATTCCCAATTCAATGCCCAATTCAATAATCAAATAAGCATGTATAAAAAAATCGTAAATATTTATAAAAGCAGGTATTTTGGGTCAATTCGTATGGCAGGTACCCCACCCCTTTGACGTACAGTCTCCAAAAGCTTTTCAAATCTCCGCCTTGACCATAGAAACAGATTGGCGTAAAAAAAATCCAAATCGGACAAGCCGTTCTCGAGATACCATGGGTCCAGACACACAGACACACAGACACACAGACACACAGACACACAGACACACAGACACACAGACACACAGACAGACGGACGGACATTTTTTTTTTTTTTGCATTTTCAGACTCAGGGACTTTCAAAACGTCGAGAAAAGTGGTTTTGGACCAACCAAATTTTTCGTCATTTTTGACAGGATTTCAATACTTTGGTCTTTTTAGACCGAAGTAAATATCGCTCTGAAGAGCAGGAGCATTATTTTTTATAATAAGGCTCTTGCTCTTCCACTATTGCGTTTGTATTACCATATTTTCGCTCTTTGTTATTGAGCTATATTGAAAAAACAAATACGCTCTGCTCTGATGGATAAAATCGTTATTAAATTATTTCGCTCTTGCTCTTGATATTACGGCAAACGGTATTCAAAACGTTCTAAAATGCTCCCTTTAGAAAGCCAGATTTGTTAGCGAACTGATACACATTTACAAATATCTACTGTTCTGAAATAAGGCCAACTAGGATATAACTAGGCTATTCCTTAACCGATTATGATGCAATTTGATATGCGATTGGAAATGGGATTCTAAAATCATTATTGGATAAATCCGGAGTATGGCCAACTAGTATGGAACTTGACTATTTTTTAACCATTTCAGTGAAATTTGACACGCGCGATCGAAATGGGATTCTAAATTGATTTTTGGATGAAATTCTGGAATATGGCCAATTAGGAAGGAACTTGGCCATTTCTTATCAGAAGAAATTCAGCATGTTCGATGGAAACGGGATTCTTAAATGAGTTTTAGGTAAAGTTCTGGAATATGGCTAATTGGGAAGGTACTTGGCCATTTCTTATCCGATTTTAATGAAATTTAACATATACGATGGAAATGGGATTCTTAAATGATTTTTAAATAAAGTTCTAGAATATGGCCAATTAGGAAGGAACTTGGCCATTTCTTATTCGATTTTGATGAAATCCAGCATGTTCGATGGAAATGGGATTCTTAAATGATTTTTAGATAAAGTTCTGGAATATGGCCAGTTAGGAAGGAACTTGGCCATTTCTTATCCGATTTTGATGAAATTCAGCATGTTCGATGGAAACGGGATTCTTAAATGATTTTTAGATAAAGTTCTGGAATATGGCCAATTGGGAAGGAACTTGGCCATTTCTTATCCAATTTTGATGAAATTCAGCATGTTCGATGGAAATGGGATTCTTAAATGATTTTTAGATAAAGTTCTGGAATATGGCCAATTAGGAACGAACTTGGCTATTTGTTATCCGATTTTGATGAAATTCAACATATACGATGGAAATGGGATTCTAAATTGATTTTTAGATAATGTTCTGGAATATGGTCAATTGGGAAGGAACTTGGCCATTTCTTATTCGATTTTGATGAAATTCAGCATATTCGATGGAAACGGGATTCTTAAATGATTTGTAGATAAAGTTCTGGAATATGGCCAATTAGGAAGGAACTTGGCCATTTCTTATCTGATTTTGATGAAATTCAAGATATACGATGGGAATGGGATTCTAAATTGATTTTTAGATAAAGTTCTGGAATATGGCCAATTAGGACAGAATTTGCTTATTTCTTAACCGATTATGATGAAATTCGGTATATACGATGGAAATGGGATTCTAAAATGATTGTTAGATGAAGTTCTAGAATATGGCCAACTATGATGGAACTTGGTTATTCCTAAACCGATTTTAATGAAAATTGACATGCGCAATGGAATTGTGATTTTAAAATGCTCTTTTGGATATAGTTCAGGAATATGGCCAAGTAGGATGGAACTTGATTATTGTTTGACCGATTATATTTAAATTTATCGTTTGTGCAGGAAATGGGATGTTAGAATGATTTTTAGATACACTTCTGGAATATGGCCAGTAAATTTCATTGAAATCGGATTGAAAATGGCCAAGTTTCTTATAATTTGCCATATTACAGAACTTGATCTAAAAATCATTTTAGAATTAAATTTCTCTGGTTTATCCTGATATTCATCAAAATCGGATAAGAAATGGCCAAGTTATTTCCTAATTAGCCATATTCCATAATCCCATTTCCATCGAACATGCTGAATTTCATCAAAATCGGAATAAAAATGACCAAGATCCTTCCTAATTGGCCATATTCCAGAACTTTATCTAAAAATCATTTATGTATCCCATTTCTATCGAACATGCTGAATTTCATCAACAGAGGTTAAGAAATGGCCAAGTTCCTTCCCAATTGGCCATATTCCTGAATTTTATCTAAAAATCATTTAAGAATCCCATTTCCATCGCACATGCTGAATTTCATCAAAATCGGGTAAGAAATAGCCAAATTCCTTCCCAATTGGCCATATTCCAGAACTTTATCTAAAAATCAATTTAGAATCCCATTTCCATCGAACATGCTGAATTTCATCAAAATCGGTTAAGAAATGGCCAAGTTCCTTCCTAATTGGCCATATTCCAGAACTTTATCTAAAAATCAATTAAGAATCCCATTTCCATCGAACATGCTGCATTTCATCAAAATCGGATAAGGAATGGCCAAGTTCCTTCCCAATTGGCCATATTCCAGAACTTTATCTAAAAATAAATTTAGAATCCCATTTCCATCGTATATATCGAATTTCATCAAAATCTGGTAAGAAATGGCCAAGTTCCTTCCCAATTGGCCATATTCCAGAACTTTATATAAAAATCATTTAAGAATCCCATTTCCATCGAACATGCTGAATTTCATCAAAATCGGATAAGGAATGGCCAAGTTCCTTCCCAATAGGCCATATTCCAGAACTTTATCTAAAAATATATCGAATTTCATCAAAATCGGGTAAGAAATAGCCAAATTCCTTCCTAATTGGCCATATTACAGAACTTTATTTAAAAATCATTTAAGAATCCCATTTCCATCGTATATATCGAATTTCATCAAAATCGGGTAAGAAATAGCCAAGTTCCTTCCCAATTGACCATATTCCAGAACTTTATCTAGAAATAAATTTAGAATCCCATTTCCATCGTGTATGTTGAATTTAATCAAAATCGGATAAGAAATGGCCAAGTTCCTTTTCAATTGGGCATATTCTAGAACTTCATATAAAAATCATTTTAGAATCCTATTTCCATCGCACATGTCAAATTTCACTAAAATCGGTTAAGGTAAAGCCAAGTTCCATCCTAGTTGGTCATATTTCCGAACTTTATCTAAATACCATTTATTGAACTTTGAAAGAGCAATATCGTCTATTACAAAAAATATCGCTCCCATTTATTACAAAAAATATCGCTCCCTAATATATTTTCTTCAATCGCTCTGTAGTATTGATTGGGAGCGATATTTTTAACTTTTACGCTCCCTGTTTTAAGAGCGATATTAAAAATAAAAATTTAAATCACTTTGAAAGAGCGAAATAATTTTGTTTTTGTGTTTATCATTAAAGAGCAAGAGCGTAAACGAATAGTGAAAAATATATTATTGGGAGCAAGAGCGATACTTTTTATAAAGAGCGAAACATTTAAACTCTGAATTTTAATTTAAAACACTTCACACACTGAAATTTTTTTAAGTTCGGTCATAACACTTTAGACCACTATATGTTATTTTCGATCAGTCAACTCAAAAATCATTTTTCCTTTATTTTCAATTCCCTCGTGTAATTTTTTTAGGTTAGAAAAAAATCAAAAAGTTAAAATTGCAAACAAAAAATGGAAACAATTAACTTCACGTTGAAGTTTTTATTGCAACGGGTATAAAACCCAACAATACAACAAACTATCAACTTTTTAAAATTAAATTAAGGAAAAACAGGAGAAAATTGATAAAAATTAAGGAGCGAATGAAAAACACGACTTCACACACTGACTGATTCTAGTACTTTTCCATCCATAAATATTTCAATAGATAAATATTTATTCTGGTCACAAAATCGAATTAGATTCTGGGGACAAGAAACTGTTATGAGGCTATTTTGTATGGAGAGGGTTGCATTAAAGGCTATGTTTACATAGGAATTCTATTTTGGAATGACGAAAATCCAAAGGAGCAATTGATGGACAAGACGTCCCTTAGTGGAAAAGTAGCTGTCTGGTACAGACATTCAAATTAAATGATACAAATTAACAGCATACAATTTTTGTATGAATTCGCCGCTCTTTAGAAATGTAATTATTGATTCATCTCAAGAGATAATTTTAACTCCAGTCAAAACAACTTCCTCATCAGTTTTGGTAAACTGAAATTCAATAGTATATTAATAAAAACATCCAAACTTTCAGAGCCAGCTCAATTATCCGACCCGCTTAGGCATTAAAAAGAGTAAATATACCAAGGCTCGAGCTATGTGCTTCATTACTGTTAGCGCAATTGCATAATAAAGTAAAAAACGCAATGGGAATCAATTTCGATCGGGTTACATTCTGCCAAGTATTCGACTTTTGTATCTCATCGTATATCTCAGACACAAGATCTAACTCCACCCGATAGATGGGTACATGTTTCAAGAGAGTTTAATCCCGCCGACATAGCGTCTCGAGGCCTAATGCCTTGTCTTTTGGAATCATCGGTACTATGTTGGAACGACCCAAATTTTCACGCATTAAACTCTGATCAGTGGCCAAAACAAACAAAGTTAATTTGTTTATCAGACGATATTGAATATTGAAAATCTAAAAAATTATTAAGTGTTACAATACAAGAAAATTATTTGATTCAAAAATATTCCGATTGGTCGAAATTGCTTCGTGTCAGTGTCTTTTGCTTGCGTTTAAGCGTTTTATAGGTGCAATTACGAGACATGAAGCATTAATAGCGTTAGTGAAATATGTCCAAACACATTCATACAAATTGGATATCAAACAATTGTTATTAAATTAGGTGCTTAACAAAAATAGTTTGTACAATCAAAAAGTTAAATCCGTTTTTATAGTAGACCAAACTGGAGTGTTTTGCGTAGGTGGTCGGTTACATCACTCAAATTTAGAATACGATCATAAGCATCCAATTCTTCTGCCTGGTAACGATGTATTAGCAGCACGCATCGTTGGTAGTGAACATATTCGAAATCTTTCGAAACGGATCTGGGTAACTAATGGCAGAAATTTATGTCGCAGAATTATTTTCCAGTGCATATACAATGTGTGGCGGTTCATGCATTTTATCTGGCGCTTAAATCTTGCATTCACGACCACAATACAAATTCCAACGCGAACAGAAATAAACAAACGGAAAACACCTAATAAAAAAGACTACGAACTACAGCTTTTCCAGACAAATGACATGACAAGAACAAAATATAAAAATCAAAAAAATCAGTCTCGTCTCGGATTTCAGCGCAACAACATGGCACCGTTGCTTCTATGTTGTTCGCCTTAATATATTTTCTTTTACACATTAAAATGGTGGTGTACAATAAGAAAAATAAATTGTAATAAATAAATTAAAACAACACCTAAATATAAATGTTTTCGAGCAAAGCCAGAAGGCCAACTTATCGGCGAACTACGTTTAATAGCAACATATGCGGGTTCTGATGAGTTAACTACAGTCGTGCCAGTGAAAACCCAGAACGGTGAATTCAAAAGGGCAATTACTAGAATTTGTCGATTTCCCATTGTATTTTGACTAGCAATGAATCGGAATAATATATTATTTCCGATAATCCCTTAGAACCGAATGTAGAAAATGTGAATATCTCATATAGAAAGTTTATCCATATGTATATCATGTTCAAGTCAAATTCAGGCCATAGGAAGGAGCTTGCCTATTTCTTAACCGATTATGATGAAATTCGGTTTTTACGATGGAAATGGGATCCTAAAATTATATTTAGAAGAAGTTCTGGAATTTTTATTTTTTATTTTTATTTTTTTAATTTTAATAGAAAATTAAATTGGAACAAGAAGAACTTTCAGTACAATTTTTAATTTTACATTACACAATCAAAAAGCTATCATTTATTAAAATAATCAAATTTCAATCATCGTCTGATCTCACATACTCATATTGAAATCACAAAGCTTACTCAAATCATTATATCACTTACATATCAGATTCAAAGGTCCGTTGTATCCATAATTAGTCCTATGAAATTCAGTTTTCAAAAGGGATCGAGATCTTAAACTCCTTTCCGGAGCTTATAATCCAAGATTCATTAATAAGAATGAGCTCGGGATATTTCCATTTAGAAGCTCAGAAATGAAAATGGCACCAACGTGCTATCGGCGAATTTCAAGTGGCTCAAGCTTTAAAGATTTGCATCTAACGACATAAGGAGGCAGATCCCTAACGTTCTCACACTGTGCCTTACGATAAACAAATTGGTGTGTTTTCCGCACGCATAAAAAATGAGAATTTTTTTTTGTACCTTTTCGATTCTGCTAATATGACTAGCATAGTGAGGAGACCATACACATGATGCATATTCAAGTTGCGAACGGACAAGAGACTATGATATAGCATAAATAAATATAATCAATATGCCGATTCAATGAAAAGGTTTGCGTAAACATGACTCCATGATCTCTTACTTCAGTTATTCGTGACAAGATATCATTATTAATGCTATACTAATTTATTACGTACGACAATGAGGGGGAAAATGGCATACTCGTAACTTTATATATTTATTGATATTCAAAAATAACCGATTATTTTCACACCAATTGCTAATTGCATCAATGTCCTTCTGTAGATTAATTGCATCCTGTGCATTATTTATAGGGGAAAATGTTTCTAGGCCATCAGCATAAATTAGACAATGAGCCGATTTGATACAATTTGTGATATCGTTTAAAAATACAATGAAGATGAGGGGTCGAGGATGGGAGCCCTGTGGAGCGCCCGAATGCACCTTATCCGGATTAGAAAAACTGTCATTAATTTTTACAAACTGCACGCGTTCAGTTAATGAGCAATGCCAAAAGACCACATGTTTTCCTCCTAGTCTGAACAAAGTTCCAAAACGATTTGGGATCTAATTTCAAATCGTTTTGAACCTTATTGATGTAGTTCTTATGTGCATGCAATCAAATTTCTTTGATAAAGACGAAAAGGCCAATTCAACAGAAGTATTGTTGGATCTTTTCCATTTCCGATATAATTTCTTCTTTCGATAACCCAAATTAATCAAACGTTTATTAAACCACGGAGGAGTATTACGATTATTCTTCATAACAGAGATTGAAACGAATTTGTCAATACAAAGATTGTATTGTCATTAGATGAGAGCCGCACATTCCAGTCAATTGATGTGAAATATGAAATTAGACCTTAAAACCATAAAATCTAGACACAAAATTATTTTTCATTCAATTAGACAGTAAAAGTTCCGATTGGTTCAATATCTCCATCGATTTATGGTTAACATCATTAACAATATATGGAACCGATGCTTCAATTACCGTATATAAATTTATCGAATTACTTATACTAACTTCAGTAGATTTTGAGCCAATGCCACCAACGTTTTAAACATAGATGAAATTAGAATTAATATCAACATCGGCATTATTAGCAGACAAGTTTAATGAGTTCGAGACTGCTGGTGAGCTCCGCGAAAATTTGCCTTCTGGTTTTGATTGATTGATTGATACGGATGTACGACCAAGCCTTAGCAAAATTCCCGGTTACGCCGGATTCACCGTACACCCTTTACATATAACAAGACCGAAGGATTTACGAATACCCCACTCCGATAGCACAGTTGTTAGCATGCTTACTTTAAGCTCCGGAGGTCCCGGGTTCGATTCCCGGCGGATGATGAAAAAATCACGGCTGGTTAATGTAAGAATCAATGAATTAATCGCTCATTATCCGTTGAAAAAACGATTGCGAAACTTCAACTTGAAGCGGCCAAATCCCTCTATGGGATGTAGCGCCAGCGCAAAAAAAAAAAAGAAGGATATAAAAGGAATGTTAGCATTATAGACACGACCCAGTTTCAGCCACCTATGCAGTCGATAGTTAGTAAATTTTGTTGGTTGGTAAATTTTTTTTTTTGTACAAGTTGTTAGTCACAAGACAACACAATCTCCTAATCAGCGTTCCCCATTAGTGCCGCAGGTTTTTTCTGAAAATCTGTAACGAAGAAATTGACCAGTTAATCCATGAATTTCATGTTTCACATCTGGGAGGTCACCAATATACCGAACCTATATCCGAATGCAAACGCTTTACCGGTTCCCAAATATGTTTAGCGAAATCAAAAATTACTATTTCTAATTGTAAACTTTGTTAATTAAATAAGCATGCTAAGCATACAAAAGAGAAATTCATCATTACTATACAGGATGATCTAACAAAATATTCAGTAGCCAAACCTGTTCCGAATCAGGAAAGTAACACAATCGCACAAACCTTCGTCAAAAATTTTATTTGTATCTTTGGAATACCAAACGAAATTTTAATAGACCAAGGTACAAATTACATGAGTGCCATCTTTAATCAGGTCTGTAAACGTCTTAAAATCAAAAAAATACAAATCACGGCATATCACCCTCAAAGAAATGAAGCTTTTGTGCGGTTTCATAAAACATTAGGCGAATACTTACGGAACTTCACACAGTTAGATCCCTTGAATTGGGATACATGGTTCCGTACCAATTTTCAAATTTTAAATGCGTTTTATTGCAATGTGCCTTTTTAAAAAATTTAGAATTAATTTATTTAAATAAATAAATAATAATTTGTTAAGACATTGGCCTCGTGATTCGGTAGCTGAATGACTTATCAAAGAAATTTTACAATTTTATATATGTTTAATGTTTCAGCATTTTAATTAACTGTACTTAAAATTTAGGACATGGTCATCAGATTTTTAACTATTTAGATTTTGAAATGAAGTTTTGAAGTTTTAATTATTTGTTTTTCCAAACTAAACGTAACTTTTTTGAATTAAACGTTTTTAAATTATAATTAAACTTGGTCCATTTGAAATTAACTACTTTCCGAATAATATTAAACTTTTTTCAAGTTTATTAAAACAGTTTAGTCTGGTTAATTTTAAATGAACAAAGTTCAGTTCCAATTTAGAAAGGTTTAATTTATGCCCGTCAATATTTTAATCTAACCTGGCAAAAGTTATAAACAGGCTACGTTTATCAAAAGTGAAAAGACATAATGTAAAAGTAGAATTTGGTAAAATTTTCAAAATTTGACACAAAACACAGAAACTGAATTTTAACAATATCAAATCGGCTCAAAGTGTGAATCTTAAAATTCGGATGTACAACAATTAAAGAAATGAATAAGAATCGATGAGCGTTAATTTTAGCATACAGCCACCTCTTTACGGAATCCCGAAACTAACCCGAACTATCGACCTTGTTAAATCTAATAATGATGTTCCTACTATAACAAGGGTTGCTTTCACATAATAATGCATTTGGCTTAACTAATCAATTCCAACATGATTCTTAATTCAGAAAGCGGCATGCGAAGAGGTTCAGCAAAATTTGCTTAATACAAAGTTGTGTTTGTCTTCTGTAGAAGGCATATATGTACGTGTAAACACTTCAGCGCATAATTACAAAACCCTATATACATCCTACATTTCAATCCAAACAGAGGCATTGCTAAGTGACAACGGTTATTTGGAAATTTAAACATTTTAATTAATAATACAACTCAATGACAGTAAGTTTGCAAGTCATTCGTATAATACGCCCCACGACACACAAAAAAACACTAAACATATCCAAACAGACATAAACCAATTTCAATTGTATAAATAATTATCTCTCTAAAATTACCCAGAACACATGTAAAATATACTTGTAGTAATCCATCAAATTAAATACCAACACCATCATAAATACTTGAAGTCAATTAGATGAATGTGTATAGAGTGTATGTAGTATTGCAAAAGAATTTCCCATTCTAAATAAATTTAAAAAAAAATAAAAATAAAAAATTTCCAAACACACGAGTATACGAGTATAACAGAAAAATTCTTGCACGCGATAGTTTGAATTCCGTTTCACTTGAGTAGTAAAACCTCTGTTGTTTCTATACGGTTGAAATCTATATGAGTAATCACAAAATACGCATAAAAACCAATTAAACATGTACATATGACATGACACCTTTGGAAACAACAAATAAATCAGTAAAAAAGCATAAATCATAATATAATGAAGCTTTAAGCGCCGCGCTTATTATAAATTGTAGTAACATATGTAATTTAGACTTACACAACAGTATCGTGCCATGTTTGGATAAAAATTGGATTTTCGATTAATTCTCGACATTTTTGTTTTGTTGGTAAATCTATAGGAATGATACAAAAAAAAAATGAAGAAAAACTATAAATTTTCATCACGCAGTAGATAAGATATACAATATACAAAAAAGCTTTTGCAGCAAAGCATGATAAGCCGAGGTATAGTTTATCGATTTTTACGCATCATCGAATTCAAATTGAAATCGATTATGGGTTTTATTATAAACTATGTAGTATTTTTTTTAGGCTAAATGAATCTTGACATGATGGCAAAATTAGATGATGGTTCCAAATTATATAAAAATTTTCCGCATATCATCACTCAACATATGAAAATTACGCAAATTTTCTGCCCAATTCATCGTAACCGTTTTATATTTAAAGTGATGAATATCGGTCTTTACAGGTCTGTTTGCCGAATCAGCTTGCAAATTTATATTTAAGCTTTCCAAGGAAATATGAAATCGCAGTAATTTTTGTGAAAATCGACCAATACCGGGAGTACCTTCTCCTTTATCGCATGCTAGTAATTCTCTAATTAATTTTAAAAACTGTGGTAACTCTTTGGTCAAACACTTATCTGTACCTCTATCTAAAAAATAGCCAATTTTGGTCTGACGACCTAAATATTTTGTTGCCCCGCCTTGAACAACATGGGAAATTATATTCCGGGGCCTATTCTTTTATAGGAGGGTTAAATCGTGAATATTTATTAGCCTTATGCTTATTTTATAGATATTTTCATAGCACTTGTTCGTTCAACAGAACTCTAGACTGATGGTCTGTCCAATAAAATTCAAAACCCTTTTTTTCTTCCGCCTTGACTTATGGTTTACTCAAATGTGGAGGCTTTTTTTGAAGTGAAAAAATTACAAACGACACTAAAAAGTACTTAAATACGATTGCGTGTTTAACGTTCCAAAACCTCCAGATACAAATAAATATGATGTTTTACGTGAAGGTTTGATTAAACGTAAAACCTTATCCGAAGCGCAGCGTGTAGAAAAATTAATTAAGTCAACATTAATAGGAGACTAATTATCTCCATTTGAATTTTAGCGCAGTTTAGAAAAAATTGTTGGTTCATCCGGTGTTGTAAACGCACAATTATTAAAGACTTTGTCGAGAACTAATGTCTCGTTTTTTTAATGTTTCGAGAACCTGACCAAATAGCTTTGCCACCGTCTTCTGTCATTAGTGCTCCGTCCAGGTCGAATAAAACTTATAAAAGTGTTACAGAAACAGACAATTTAATAGTTCAAAATTTAGTAAAAACAATTAACGAATTGCGTTCCAGATTTGATCGCTCTAACTCCCGTTCTAATAATAAACATGACCGTAAAGATAATTTAAGATACCGAAACGAGAGAAGAAGAATTTCGTTGAAATTCTGGTAAATATTGTTGTTGGTAACACCAAGAGTTTAGGAATAAAGCAGCCAAATGCCAACGTGTGGTTGTACTTAGAAATCAAATTTCAACACATAAGGAAGTTCGGGAAATTAATCCGTCCCATTGTAAATTCGACGAACGATGGAATTGCAGCAAAATTAATTTTTTTAGTAGGTACTGAAGCTGATATATCAGTTATACCTCCAAAATATTTTAATGATTTGCATCCTGAACCACACCCCAATAAACACTTTTGGTATGCGAGCAATAGTTGTCGATTTAGGTATACGTCGAGAATTTAGGCACCCGTTTGTAATATGAAATGTAACGAAACCAGGTGTTGATATTTTCCTGCGTGAGGAATCCTGCGTGTGAGCCCAGTGTACACTTGTGGTACATCCAATGGATGTTTAACAAATTTTTCATAAATTACATAATTTATCGTATCCGTGAGCTCGCACTAGTCCTAAATTGGTACCAAGTAAATATTTTTGGCCAAAAATGAATATAGATACAGAAAATTAGGCAAACACATGCATTTGCTGCCAGGAAACCAAAATCCAGCGCATACAATGTTCGAAATTAGTAGATTTAAATTACCCTCCACCAGTGGCTCGAGAATATTCATGTAGATTTAGTTGGACCACTATCCCCATGAAATGGTTATGCTTTCATTCTCACAATTATTGATCATTTTACTCTTGTCGATATGAAGACATTTTCAGTAATAAACACTTTCGAAAATACCAGTACATATCTCGTTTTGAAGTACCATTACAGATAACGGCTGACCAAGGCAGGAATTCTTATGGAATTAATTGAAGGCCCAGGATGTGCTGGTTTAGAAATTAACCGCCACAAATGTACCCCTCTAATCAGATCAGAGATCCACATTCGACTTCCGTCCCATCCTCTAGTGTAATCCTAGCTGGTATAACTTTTACCCACGTCGATTTAATCCGATACTTTGGCACTCGTCTGACCGTATGTCTAAGTCGGTCTTATACAGACAGATGCAACTTTTTGTTAAGAAACAGAAAGTGCTTTTCAAATAAGCCTAGAAGCATTACCAAAAGGTACACAGACTAAATTACTGGGGTCACACCCATCGTCGTGGTCTAAACTATTTTCTGAGCACAGCGTTGAGGTACACCGCTGGAACCAACAAACCAGGACGTCCGTGATTCACTTGGAATGACTCGCTTAATCGGGTCTTACAATATTATAATAGGACCGTCAATGAATGGGAATATCTTCTGTCTCATCGAAGTGAACTGAAGAAGGCAGCTAAAGGACTTTATACTCTACACGAATCCGAATCCAGTGGCCTAGTCGAAACGCAAGACGGAGAAAAAGTAACAACAACATAATTTGGATAAACTCAGCCACCTTCACTTCATTTGCATTCCCTAGTCATAATATTAAGATACAAATAAATAAAGTGCTACACACTTGCATCCTTTTTCTTTTTTCTTTAATTCTCTCGGAGACAATATTTCACACTTACATCTAATAGAAGATCTTAGACGTTTAATACAATAGCTTTGAACAAAATCGGTTAACTGAATCATCCATTAAGTATTTTTAGCCTGAACCGCAATTGACTCAACTTACCCGTTAAGCGAAAAAGAGATAGAGCCATATACATAGAAGGATAGAGTACTGCGTAACGCTTCGTTGTCAGTGTTAATTGCTAATTGATTTGTATGACATGTGAGCTTGTGAGACAGCATTACCATGAGATGAGACCATCTTGATTCAGGTAATTGGCTTGTTTATAAAAATGTTTCCTTCGAGTTCATCATTAAGTGTTTACCTTCCTGCTCACATATTGTGGAAGAAGTTGGCGTAAAACTTTTTTGGTGAGGAGTACATATGCAGATAAACTCCTGTGTTGTTATCGAAATTTGTTTGACAAGTTTCCAAAGGCGGATTTTTCGAAAAATATCGTTAACAACAATAATAATACATTCCGTCAGAGATTTCATCGTACCATTGTACCATAACACCAACAAGGTATCATACCATCATACCACCATACCATAATACAGTCATACCTTCATAAAGTCACACCGCCATATCTTCCATACCATCATATTATATCATACCTTCAAATCATCAGAACCATCACACAATTATTCCATCACTGCATCGCACAATTACCCATCATACCATCTCACAATAATACATTAATACCATCATAACATCATACCATCATGTTATTGTACGATGTTACCATCATACCTACATACCATCATTAAGTCATACCACCATACATTCATAAAATCATCGAACCAACATAAAATCATACCATCTTCAATCATACCATCATAACTTCACAACATCTTACCATCATAACATCATTATCACCATCATAATCACCATCACCATCACCATCGCCATTATCATTACCATCCCTATCACCATTTTAGTTTACATCATCATTATCAATATCATACACGTGTCGATTTATTTTTGATTTTGCACTAAATATCTAAAAATCAGCTCAATCGTTGAATTTTTAGAAATTCCTTCATGGTAACTTTGGACCTGATTATCACCCCACAAGAAGGGGGTTGAAACGTGAGATATTGACAGTGACGGTCTTTTTAGGGTAACCACCAGAAACAACGAAAGCTAAAAATCCTGACGAACTCCGAAGCCCATTTCGAAACAATATAAAAAAGATAAAAAACGTTCGAAATTCAGTCCAGCAAAAACGTCCAGACAGTAATGATCTTCTTACTGTTCAAGCGGTTAAAAGTAAATGTGCGTAAAGTTGGAATTTTATATTAATTGCTAAAGTTAAACATTTTTATGAATGGCTCGAGAGATGAAAATAGCTCGCCTGTTCGCGAAATGTCAGAAGAAGTATACAGGTAAGATTTACTATAATAATATTTCAAACGATCAATTCTATTTTATGGAAATGATTGTTTTGAAAATGAGGCTGATGGTCCTTTTGACGACTCGAATTTCGTACCTGAAAATACTATCCCAAATCAATTTAATATTTTGATGGAAAGTAAGAGTTTAAGTTCTCAAGCTATATTTAATTTTTTCTATATTAGGGCAGTAAAATTAGTATGAGAATTCACCATTATCAGACGTATCCAATATATCCCGAAATTCACGTAAACGTAAAAGAAATGTCGAAGATTGTGAATTGCACCGTCCAAAGCTATACATACTTCTTGTGGAAAAGGATGCACGTACAAATGCAAAATGGGCCAAAAAGGAAACTTCAAGACAGAAAATGCTATTTTGAAAAGAATGCAATATGTTTCGAGTTTATAAAGTATTTTTCTTAAATACTCTCGATATTACACAAAATATTATTATAATAATCAGCATTTAAATAATGTTGGCTTGTCAAAGCCGACAATGACGGGTAAACATGTCAAATTTAAAATATCCGAAAACAAATTAAAAGGAATTCGGCAGCATATAAAGATATTTCCGGTAATGGATTTTGGCAATTCTACCAAATAATACTTTGAGAGTGGATTAAATTTAAACAAAATGTATAAGTTGTATGTTGATTCAACAGAAAATCCTTTCAAATTACATATGTGCGCAAAAAATTTTTAACGAGGAATTTAACTTAAGATCAATGTGACCGATGCATTGCATTTAAATTGTTAATTAATCCAACCGATGGCGATAAACAAATATTTGATTCACATCGAAATTCGCATACCTTAGCCAAAGTGGAGCGAAAAAATGTAGAGGAATGGAATAAAAAGGATCAACAGAGCTTAGCAACAATTGGGCTAAATGTGTGTGACGACCAAGTAATTCACATTCGTAATGCTACAACGTCGAAAGAGGCATGGACATCATTGCAAGATTACGATGAAATAAGTACTGCAAACAGCAAAGTGCGATTGATGAAAACAATTATGAGACTACGTTTGGAAGAGGGCGGCGACATGGAAGCACATTTGGACCGAATTAATGAATTATTCCAACAAATGGTTGATTTAAACATCGAAATGAAACCCGAAGACTGGAAATCGGCTACTATGTTAGGAAGTCTGCCCGAAAGCTACGATACGTTAGGTATACGGCTTTGGAATCGCGCAAAGAAAGTGAGTTGACATCGGCGGTAGTGCAATCGAAATTAATTGATGAATATAAGCGATGAAAGATAGAAATGGAATCGATGACGGTGAAGCGAGCGCACTGAAAGTTATACATAAACATAAAAAGGCATCAAATCATAAGAAAAAGAAGAAGTTGTGTTATCGTTGTGGTGGTCCAGGTCATTTTGCGAATAAATGTACAGCACAGATAAACGATAAAGAAAATAAATCCGCTGTCAAGAAGAAAGTGAATTTAACAACTGAACATGATGATTATGAAGATACACCGGCCCGCCAAGAATTTTTGTTTGCAGTAAACGGAACCACAAGCGAGTGGTTTATTGATTCAGGCTCAACGTCGCACATTACATCAAACAAAGCGTTGTTTGATAATTTGGATACTAATTTTCGACATTAAGTTAAATGTGCCAGCGGTAAGATTATCAAAATAATGGGGAAAGGCACGGTTCTAATTGAGGTTATTGGGCTCCTACTATCGTTACAGATTTAATCTCTGTGGATAAATTAAATGACAAAGGCGTCGGAGTTAATTTTACTTCGAGCAAACGAGTTGAAATCACACTCAAAGGACAACAAATAGCAGTTGGCTCCGGGTACGAGGGATTATTTTTGTTAAAGCAAGTAAACAGGGCTGTAATTGCACACGAAAAAATGGATGAGAATACTGAGTCTTCTCTACATTCGGGATGCATTCATGTTTGGCACCGAATTTTGGGACATCGTGACGTCGAGGTTGTTAAAACATTATCAACGTGGAAACGTCAAGGGTGTAAAAATTATACCGTGCGCAGATAAATGTAAGAGTTGTGATGATAATTGTAGGGTCTGTTTTGAAAGAAAAATAACGCGACCTAAATTTCCGAAAAATGCCTCGCGTACTGAAAATTTGCTTGACTTAATTCATTCGGATGTTTGTGGACCGATGAATACACAAACGCCATCGGGAAAGCGGTACATATTAACGCTAATTGATGATTGTTCGAGATTTACAACGATTTATTTGCTGAAAAATAAATCAGAGGCATTCGAGAAATTTCAGCATTTTGTTGAAATGGTGAAAACATACTTTGGAAAGAAACTAAAGTTTTAAGAACGGATCGTGGCGGAGAATACATGAGTATCGAGTTTAACGAGTATTTGGATGCTGAGGGTATTCAACGAAATCGTACTGCACCTTATTCTCAACAAAATGGCGTAGCTGAACGTAAAAACCGAACGTTGGTAAAAATGGCTAGATGCATGTTGATCGATGCAAAATTGCCATATACATTTTGGGGTGAAGCAGTAATGACTGCTAATTACATGCAAAATCGTTTGCCTGGTAGTTGTATTGAAACGACCCCATATGAAGAATGGCTTGGACGAAAGCCCGTAATTTCTCATTTTAGATCATTTGGATCAGAATGTTACGTTCGTATCCCACCGGAAAGAAGAACGAAATTGGAACCAAAAGGCATGTACGCAATTTTGGTTGGCTATGACGACGTTTCGAAGGCGTATCGATGTTTTAATTCGAAGACCCTGAAGGTGATTGTTAGCCGAGATGTGAAATTTGTGAATAAAAGTGGTAATTTGAGTGCATTAAAACCAGTTTCTTTTCAAACAACGGTGCTGATCATGAAACTGTGCAAGTTACTGAATATTGCATATTGTTCCCAAATGAAGTGTCATTTACCGACAGTGAAACTTATTTTAGTGGCAATGATTTAACTTTTGCCGATTTACTATCAGATATTAAGGAAACCGCTCATGAAACAGACGACGGTTTGAGACGATCAAATCGGTCAAACAAAGGTGTACTATCGTTACGGTATCGTGATCAAGCTTTCTTAACGAACGAAGTGTTGACAGAACCATTAACTTACAACGAGGATGTGGTAGGCGAAGGCAAAGAAAAATGGGTCCATGCAACGGAAGATGAAATGGATTCATTACGTGAAAACAAAACATGGGAGTTAGTAAATTTACCTACAGACCGAAAACCCATTGGTTCTAAATGGGTTTATAAAATTAAAACGAATGAAAAGGATGAAGCTAAGCGATATAAAGCCAGATTAGTCGCACAAGGCTTTACACAACGATATATGGATTTGATTACGACGAAGTGTTTGCACCTGTAGCCAGACAAAAGACATTTTGCATTTTGCTCATCATTGCATCCGAAAAAGGTATGCAAGTTTTGCATTTCGATACAAAGACAGCATTTTAACATGGTGAACTCAAGGAAACCATTTATATGAAGCAGCCGCCAGGATTTACTGAAGAAGGCAAGGAACATCAAGTATGCCTTCTCAAACGCAGTTTATATCGGCTTAAACAATCAGCTCGAATTTGGAATTTAAGCATTCACGATTTTCTCATAAAATGTGGTTATGAACAAAGCAAAAATGACCAATGTTTATACACTAAAAGGAACAATGATAAGGTGTGTCACATAATCGTTTACGTCGGCGATATTTTGGCTGCAAGTGATAGCGATGAAATGTTAATAGAATGCGAACAGGCATTAAGTTCAAAATTCAAAATTCAAAACTTGGGTGAAGTGAAAACATATCTTGGTATATACGTTAAAAACCGAAATGGTATGTATTCAATTCATCAGTCAAAATATATCAACAAAGTTATGAACGGATTTGGTATGACTAATGCAAAGAATTCTGATATTCCACTCAGCGTAAATTATGGCGAGAGTGATGAATCAGAAATTTTACGTGATAACAATGAATACAGAAGGCTGATTTGAAGTTTGTTATATCTCAATAAACACGAAACCAGATATTGCTGCAAGTGTTGCAATTTTGTCACAAAAGGTATCAAACCCAATTCAAGAAGACTGGAACGAGGCAAAACGAATCTTGAAATTTTAAAAGGAAATGACGAAGCCATTACCAAAAGCGAAGATTCGAAAATTTCGAGAGGCTGCCGGATTATTTGAATGAGGAAAAGTGTTGAAATAAATAATAAATTCATATAATCTAATTTATTTCATACATTCAAATTATCTTTAATAACGCTCATACTGTTCGCTTTCATATCATAAACGAAACGCTTTGTTTGAAGGGTATTAAACTAACACATTAATATTGACACATTTGGATATTGCGTTATTCTGTTTTCATTCACTGTAATACTAGCATTGTATAGTGTATCTGCAATCATCACGTGTTTTTATTTGTTATTGGCTGCTTATTTCTACTAACTTCTACAAGTAATACTGTTTCCAATAATGTATTAGCTTTACCTAACTAAAGTAATATGAAATTTATTTATAAATGTTCCGTAGAGAAAACCAAAGATGATGCTGAAAGATGTCTCCGGCCAACATTTAAATTGGAGTTGTTGCCTAACAATTTTTTTTCTATAGTGATACAATTTTTTTCAAAATTTTTGCGTGAGTTCATTGTAAATTCCAAAATTAACTTTATTTCAATTTTTCTCGAAACATAAAAAATGTCGCTTAAACCTGGCTAGCACTGGCATGACGATAATACATAATATATAGATGAAATTATAATTTAATATTAAAATTAATATAAAAAGATGTTTTAAAGTTATTTGGGTAACGGGCATTCATTAATATCTATAAATCTTCCAACAAAAAATTTCTTGATCAGTAGAAATCATGTGCTGGCCAGATCTTCATTTCCTTTTACACAGCAGCAGCGATGATGACTAATAATGGCTATCAATAAATTAAAGTGTTTCTTATTATGTTAAGTACATATGTATTTCTTTCCAAACATTACAATTAATGAACGGCAGACATGACGAAGAAGAGAAGAAAACATTGAAATGACACTCAGTGGAGAACAGCGCGACACAAATATTTGAAATTTTGAACAAATTTTTTGTTGGCTTTTTTTGCTTAAATTAATTTCAATTAAAAATAATAATAGTAACAATAACAGTAATAAAAAAAAATCATAATAATAATAATAATAAGACGATATGGTACGAAATAATAAAAAAGATGAGATGTGATATTAATTGATTTGGCAAACTATCAAATTTAATTAGTTTAGAAAAGAAGTAAGTCGAATGTTGTTGCGTGTAGGTATTCTGAGTCATGATTGAAGAAATTCGTATTTTGTTGTTTCTACATATTTCTAATTAAATTTTAAAGCTGTAATTATAATAATTAATTAGATTTAAAGTAAAATAAAAATACGCTTGGCGTGTGACGTTTGTCGGTGGGTGAAATGTGATATTCGTATTTCCGCATCAAGTATGATGGATCGGAGTTGACAGATATAAATACTTTACAGGAAAATATATGAGTCTCTTGAGAGACTAGCACATAACGTAATGAGTATAAATCCAAACCGCATTAACATGGAAATAAGAAAGATGCGTTGGAATAAACTCAGGTGTTAGGTATCTGACAACATCATCAAATGATATTTACAGTAAAGCCGATACTACTCGGAGCAACTGCATCATCTCCTTGAATACGGGAGCAACTAACCCGATTATCCGCAAAGATAGAATCGATGAAGGTAAGTAACCAGCTAATGGGTTTGACTTATAACCGGCAAATGAAGAAAATGTAATTATCAAGAACAAAATGAACTTAAAAATAATGAACGGGATTATCAACACGAAGTGACGGGGGTCCTTAAATACAATCAAACAAATTAAATACTTTACGGCATTTTTATAATTATGTGCAAACGAGGCACTTTCTACATGAAAACCTAAACGAAGGTTTACTGGAAAATGAACGCAAAATTTAAACTTAAGTTATCTTATACCTTCAAATGAATATTATTTTCCTTAGAATTTCCACAATGCGCATTACAAAAAAAATTGTTATACAATTTCTTGAATTGTAAAAGCTTTCTCAAGTTAAGGTTATTACATTAACCTGTAACCTCCCACTTTACTATTTTTTTTACCCAGATAGCATTCAGTCAACCAAAAAAACTTGAAAAAATTCATTGTAACTTTTTCTTTAGGGCTTCTATTTGGGTTCCGCTTAATTAGGATCAAAACTTAAAACTTTCAACCACGCAAGAACTTTCAAAGAATTCGCAATTGCTAACTAGCAAAAATTCGCTGATTTAAAATTTAAAGAAAGGAGCAAGACATTAGCAATGTTACATATTTTAAAATTCTGAGCTTTTACCACCTCATTTGTCAACAAACTGATGCATCGAAGAGCTCACCTTTACCATGAAAAAAATGTCCACAATATTCGCTCGAATGCAATATGTCTATATTTTCCAGAACAACAGTTAATAATGGGAGGTCCACCCTGTCAACACTGTATTAATGCACCGAGGAGAATACCATGGTAACACAAACGAAGGTAACAGGGATAGTCGAATCATGAAATATTCGATGGGACGGTATTATGAAATTCTTCGATGATTAATTTAATACTGTGACGAAAAAGGATTGCTGCCCACCCCACTGCCCAGAACTGATTTACAAAATTTAAGAAATACTTCTTTTAACAGCCAAGTCCCAATCTTTAAGAGTAGTGCACCTAAGGCGTACTTTTTAAACATGACTCACAAATTATTATTTTATTATGTCGATAGATCAAGAAAAGCTGATTCTTTGGCGCTGCATGGAGCTACTAAAAAATCCACAAGTTATTTATCTTCGAAATTAGGAACATGTGAAAATGCAACTCTAAAAATTGAAATGTGGAAATCAACCTATTCACAGAAAATGTAGCTACACAAAAAATGTGCACAAAAAAAAGTGTAGCCTCACATAAAATCTTAAAATGTTTAGCCCAGACAATGGAAAGTTGCATTGGCCAAAATGATTCATTAGAACTAAAAACAAGCACATACGGTTTTTGCGAGAACCATCGATGGGGTTTTAGTCCAACCACAACTTAAGTTTTAAAAATAATTCACAGTAATTCTGAGCGGCTATATATGTTTAGAATTTTTTTGAATTTGTGTAGCTACACTTTCTAGGAAGAATATCATACCGAGTCTATAAAATCATAAAATCATTCCTGATTTTAAATGGAAATATTTCAGATTTGAATTTGAAATTATTTCTGACCTGATTGGAAAGAATCTTTAGATAGAAGAAGGTTCAATTTATCAAATTAAAATATTTACTCCTATGTTCCATTCGCGGTACAGTTGTTTGGTGTAAATTTAAATAAATTCAAAGGCCTGAACTAACTAATTCAAGACGTAACCTCGGTACACTTAGTGAAATCCTCAAAATGTCAGTCCCATGTCTTAAAATAAACACAGAAAGAAGAGTTAGCAGTGACAATGGGTTTAGCAAAGGAGGTGTGTTTACTTTATTTGGATCACATACACAAGATTTTTGAAGAAATAAAAACCAGAGGAGGAACTTTACTACTTTCTTGCTGCTTGTCAGATTCGAATTAAATCTTATTTCATTAACCACTACTACTATAGTTCAATTTTTGGTGTTGCTTTGTGTCAAGAAATGCGACTATTATTTCAGTCCTGAAGCGTATTCTAACTTTCGGCTATCTCAAAACTTGGTTAAACACTAGAAGGTGTAAAATCGAAAACTACTAATTCTGAAACTAATTCTGGGTTTTTAAACATTACAAAATTAATTTGGTTGGCAGTTCTAATTCGCTGGCAATTTTTGGCAAAATGTTAATTACGGAATTTTCTCATTCCGGAATTATTTTTTTTTTAAATAATCCTTTTATTTAAAGCAAAATAATTTAAAATTAAAATTTTAACTGGCGAGCATAATCGGGTAAATCACCATTGTTTTGCATTTGGAGATGTTTAGCATTAAATTATGCGATGAACACCAAGCTTTGAAGTTCGGCAGATCAGATTGAAAGTCAATTGCATCATGGGATCAAGAAGTACTTTTGAAAATTTTAATGTCGTCTGTAAATTAGAATGTCGAAGTGACTCAGACAATTTACCACATCATTTTCGAAAAGAATAAAGAGCATGAGGCCAAAATGACTACTTTGAGGAACTCCTGAAGAAACATCAATCACTCTTGAAGTGAAACTACCAATTTTCATAATTTGAGTTCTAAATTCCAGATAGGACCTAATCCAATCGATTGACAAAAAGTTACAATCCAAGGAGTCAAGTTCCCACAGCAGCAATTCATCATCGATCTTGTCAAAGGCTTGCAGAAATCAGTGTATGCAACCTGTGCAATATTGGCATTTAATAGTGCACTTGAAATACAATTTGTAAACAAAACTAAGTTAGTAATCGTTGACCTATCAGTGAAAAATCCATGCTGTCTGGGAGAAATGAATGCCTTAAATCTTATAAAATTCACAAGCATAAAAAAACTACCAATCAATCAATCATAAACATCAAGAAATGCATTTAAAGAACTGTAATCGCCTATTTTAAAATTGAAAATCCATGAATTCACATTTTCTACGACCATGAAACTATCACCTCATGATCCAACGGTACAAAAGCCAGGTCCAATACATTACCAGCATTATTTTTAACATTGTTATATTGTTTTAACCCCATTGAAAATATTTCAGAGATGAATTTTTCCATTCCATCGATCATCTTAATAAGAGTCAAATTGTGATCAACAATCTCCCATACAATATCCGATATGTTAAATTCTCCACAAATAAAAAGACGATCTCCGGGCTGAAGAAGTGCAACAATCTTAAATTTCACAGTATCCGCAGACCTGCGAGAGATTACCATGCTTGAATAACAGGGAATATATGTGAGACAAAAAATCAGCAAATATGACTGAGATCGTACAAGAAGAACACCAATTTCGACGTTATCGGACTGGATGAATATTTATTAGAACACTACCCTTGTTAAAAGTGTAAATTTGCAGATATCTACCCAGTTTAACTGCTACAACGGATAATTGATGGAATGTCGGGTGACGACACAGTTACTTTAGATGTTGAAAAGTGGTTCCAGTCCGGTTGTTTTGCAATGCGCTGATAATTTGTAAATGGCCGGATTAATACACCAGGAGGACAAACGACGGAGTAACTGAGTAAGCCGAAATGGGATTCCTTCAATTTAATTTTAAAGAAAACGAACGACAGTGAACTGTCCATTACCCGATCTTTGGAGAATAACAGTTTACAATTAACTTCCTCCGGTGAGCAATTTTGCAGTTTTTCATAGATGTATGTATTTCACAGCATGGATGAAAGAAAGAAATGTATAATACAAATTTTCATCGACGAAAATATTGTTTCGTGGTTCATTTATTACATGTAATGGTGAACCGAAATTATAGTTTAGAATAACAAAAACATAAAGGGCTGAAACCTCACGAGGTGGTCAGAACTTTAATCCGGTTTTTTTTTGAATACGTGAACTTATCTTAAGTCAATTCAATCTAACCTCCAACTTAACTCCTAAATCATTTCCTAACTGAACCCCTTAATCCTCTACTCAACCCCAACTCAATCTCCAATCTACCCTCCAACTCAATCAAAATTCAATCCCAGCGCAATCACCAAATGAATCCCCAAATCAACTTTGAACTCAACTCCAACTCAATCTCAAACGTAACCCCCAACTTGATCTTCAACTTAACGCTAAAATTGAACCACAACTCTAACTCAATGCTCAACTCAATCTCATGGGATTTTATAAAATCGAAGAGATTAAAATGTATTAAAAAACGAAAAATGAAAACAGTTGGTTTTCCGTTAAAATATTATGAATCTCCAACTCTCTAAAATAAACTCCCAACTGAACTCCTCACTCAATTTCAATTCAACATCAATTCAACCCCAATTTGGCACTCAATTCAACCCAAAATTGAACGTCCAACTCAATCCCCAAATCAACAAGGTCCGAAAAAATAGATACAACTCAAAACAACTACCGGACGACGACAACTTAACCCTTAAATGAACCCCAAACCCAGCCCCAACAAATTTAACTTCCAATTCAACCCTCAACTCACCCCAAATAAATCCCTCCCTCACCCCTAGCCCAACTCTAAACCAACTCTAATTTAACCCCAATTCGACCTCTTAACTCAACCCCAAATTCAAAGCCCAATTCAGCTCCCAATTCAAATCATTTCTAGCTAACTTTAACTAAACCATAATTCTTCTTACACTTTCTGCCGTAGGCACTTGGCGAAACACACTTAATACACACATTTTTAAAATTTTTTAAAAACACTTGTTAAATATTTCGCAAAATTACAAAAGGTTTAAAAAATCACTCGATCGATTTCGGCTTATTAGGCCATCATCAGGAGTATCTACTAAACTGTAAAAATAAAAATGTAGTTATTTATATAATATAGTTGGAAAAGGCAAAAAGTGAAACCAAAATATACAAATAAAAAAATGTGGGAGTGGTAAACAATAAAATTGGTGACAGCAATAAAAATTAAAAATTAAAAAAGGGGTGAGTTAAACACAGGTAAAATTGTTGAGAGCAATAAACATTAAAAAATAAAAATTAAAAGGGGGTGAGTTAAACACAGGTATATGATTATTGATTAGTCAACGGTCGAATAAAAAAATTCCAGATGTTGATTTTTTTTTTTTTTTTTATAACCCGACGAATTAGTAATTTTATGGTATGGAATAAGTATGTGAATAAAACAATGCGGGGTCGGTAATTGAGAAACGGATTTCTCTCTGTTCGTTGAGGATATTTTGGTTAAGAAATATAGCTTTTCGGATTTCGTAAGATTCTAAGTTGTCTAAACGTCTGCTTTTTGATTGTAGGTTCAGGTGGATAAATGTTAGCTAAAGTTTTATGTTTCAGTTTTCTGTTTAATAGCTTTAATATAGTCTTAGCTGCATAACCGTTATTCGCTGCCATTTCTAAAATTATATTAAGCTCTTTGTTAAAATTGGATTTGGTCCGGCCATTTCATAATTTTTTCATCAAGTACATACTACGGACATTCAAGAAAAATCGTACAACATTTGATGCGAAAATTGCTTGTTATTTATATGGCCGACCCCAGGGTCCGGCCATTTCATAATTTGATCATCAAGTGCATACTACGGACATTCGAGAAAAATAATTTGATTTCGTGGCTTTTGATTTTTGTTGAACAAATTTCGTCGGCGGAAAATCGTACAACATTTGATGCAAAAATTGCTTGTTATTTATATGGCAGACCCCAGCGTCCGGCCATGTCATAATCTTTTCATCAAGTGCATACTACGGACATTCGATAAAAATCATTTGACTTTGTAGCTTTTGATTTTTGTTGAACAACCTTCGTCGGCGGAAAATCGTACAACATTTGATGCAAATATTGCTTGTTATTTATATGGCCGACCCCAGAGTTCGGCCATTTTATAATTTTTTCATTAAGTACTTACTACGGACATTCGAGAAAAATCATTTGACTTTGGGACTTTTGATTTTCGTTGAACAAATTTCGTCGGCGGAAAATCGTACAACATTTGAAGCAAATATTGCTTGTTATTTATATGGCAGACCCCAGGGGCCGGCCATTTCATAATTTTTTCATTAAGTGGATACTAAGGACATTCAAGAAAAATCATTTGACTTTGGGACTTTTGATTTTTGTTGAACAAATTTCGTCGGCGGAAAATCGTACAACATTTGATGCAAATATTGCTTGTTATTTATATGGCCAACCCCAGGGTCCCGGCCATTTCATTATTTTTTCATCAAGTGTATACTACGGACATTTGAGAAAAATCATTTGACTTTGGGACTTTTGATTTTTGTTGAACAAATTTCGTCGGCGGAAAATCGTACAACATTTGATGCAAAAATTGCTTGTTATTTACATATATGGCAGACCCCAGGGGCCGGCCATTTCATAATTTTTTCATTAAGTGGATACTAAGCACATTCAAGAAAAATCATTTGACTTTGGGACTTTTGATTTTTGTTGAACAAATTTCGTCGGCGGAAAATCGTACAACATTTGATGCAAATATTGCTTGTTATTTATATGGCCAACCCCAGGGTCCCGGCCATTTCATTATTTTTTCATCAAGTGCATACTACGGACATTCGAGTAAAATCATTTGATTTTGTGGCTTTTGATTTTTGTTGAACAAATTTCGTCGGCGGAAAATCGTACAACATTTGATGCAAATACTGCTTGTTATTTAAATGGCCGACCCCAGGGGCCGACCATTTGACAATTTGTTCATCAAGTGCATACTACAGAAATTCGAGAAAAATCATTTGACTTTGAGACTTTTGATTTTTGTTGAACAAATTTCGTCGTGGAAAATCGTACAACATTTGATGTAAATACTCTTCTTATTTATAAGGCCAACCCCAAGGACCGGCCATTTGATAATTTTTACATCAAGTGCATACTACCTACATTCAGGAATTTGACTTTGGGAATTTTGATTTTTGTTGAACAAATTTAGTCACTTCCATCGTTTGTTCGACTATTCAAAAATCGCCTAAATGCATAATTGTTTTTTTTACTCATACTACTACACTTTTTGTTATTTGCTAAGAACTTCACTTCGGTTGTAAATCACCATACGTTATTTTTTTCAATTTTAAAAAAAATCAGGTCTTCGGTTCTGTAGCACCTTAATTGATTATTGAAGGCTTATTTTTTTCGTTAGTGTCTGTAGTATTTTGTTAAAAAAACATCACGTTTCTCGAAAAATGCATAAAGAATCACTTACCCCATAAAGAACGCCATAAAGAATACGCCATAAAGCGAATCATTACGCCATAAAGAATTTAAAAGTAGACATGTCAGCCAATATTCTAAGCCCAAAAAAATAATTTTAAATTAAGCCAATTTTTGGGCAGGTGGGGTGGCCCAGATGGCATGAAATGCCCCATATATATTTTGGTTTCTATTTTAGAACGGAGTTTAGGAGCAATATAAAAAGGACCGCAAAAATCAATGCCGACACTGCAAAATGGCCTTGGCGGATTCACTCGATCAATTGGTGGTTGACCCATAATTTGATTTATAATTTGGGGCCTTACGCAATTACGCATATAAATCGATTACATTCGCGTATAATTTTGCAGCAAAAATGTCTACCTTCTGTTATCCAAAAATAAAAAGTCCAAAAGTCTTACATTGTATTGTCATAATAATCGTTCGAAGTATTTATTATCCTGATCAAGTGTACGAATAAAACTGCTTAACCAAAGCCTTTTACAGAAGCATCGCCAAAAACGCGTGCAATTCGATACGTTTATGGGAATTAGGAATCACAATCTAGGTATACTTATTGTTTATAATTTTGAAAGTTGTTCGTTGAAAGTATTCCAAAATTCTGACATATTTATGGGAATTATATCGTTCCACATAATCCCAATGGGTCGAATAACTGTGCAATCTCTGAGAGGACCGTTCGTTTAGTGCAATTAGTGCCAAATTTATACTTCACAAATTAGATATCAAAAGTATCGTTAGGTATATTCCATAGCATTCCCAGAAGAGATATTAATTTATCTAGTTCTGTTTCACCTGACATCAATTGATCATAATTAGAAGCAAACCTTTTAAATTCAAAACCTCCTAATTTAAGCAGATTGATTAAGTCAGCCTTTAATTTTTCAGCTTCCTCAAGTATATTAGCCCCGGCAAGCAGCCTCAACTCAGGTTTCCTAAGTACAAGACACTCCTTAACCCTGACTGATGAAGCTTAAATAAATTTCCTCGCCTGTCGCAAACCTGGAATTCTGCGCCAGTAGAAGGACTTTCGCACATCCTCCCAGCGTTTTACCGCTGCCCTAAGGTGCCCCTTAGTGACACCGCAGAAGGGCTCTGGTCCAATGAATGGAGAGGCAGAACCCTCGCGGGTGAGGCGATCTGCTGCCTTATTTCCCATAATTCCAGTATGACTCCAATTTGAGCTTGGTTTATTAAGCAAAAGCTTAATAACCTTCAGACAGTCCCATACCAGCCTTGACTCAACGGTAAAAGACCTAAGAGCCTTTAAGGCCGATTGACTGCCTAAGACGGTTACCCAAGGACTTCGAGAAGGCAGTTCCGCTCCCGTATATTCCAACCCCTGCCCCATCTTTCGTTTTTGATCCATTTGTAAACCATACCATTGACCCTTGCTCAAAGGATGGTCCTCATGTTCTCCACAAATCTCGGTTAGGTAACCTAACACAAAATGGTTTGTGGCAGTCCAGTTTAGCTGGCTTTCAGCCGGAAGCATTCCTATGGTAGGGTCTGTCTGAAATTTCCTGAGGATTTTCAGCTGGCCCACCATATTGCCCGGTTTGATATTTCCCTCCGCCTGCATCTTAAGGGCCATAATAGCAGTTTCCTTTTTAACATGCAGATGCAACGGAGTTAGTCCTAGGAGTGTCTCCATTGTTGCGGTTGGACATGATTACATTGAGCCCGTAACCCCCATGCAGACTATACGCTGAACCTTATTTAATAAAGTGTGCGCTGTCCTTTGTTCAGTTTTAGGCCACCACACTACCGATGCGTAGGTTACCAGAGGCCTAATGATTGTTAGGAATGATCAGTAAATCATTTTTGGTTGTAGTCTTCAAGTACGTCCATAGGGTCTCTGGCAGGCCCAAATAGCCTTAGTGGCTCTATTTTTAACTTTAAGAAAATATTGTTTCCAGTTCAGTCTTTGATCTAGGATGACCCCTAGATATTTAACCTCTTTCTAAAAACGAACAATAGTACCGTTTAACGAGGGAGCTATAAGCGAGAGCTTTTTCCTCCTTGTAAAAGGGAAAATGACAGTTTTGTTTGGATTGACACTGAGTCCTTCCTGGTCACACCACTGCCATATTAAATCAAGTGCATTTTACATGAGATCAGAGATGACCCCATCAAACTTGCCTCTAATTATGATGTTCCAGCATGGAGCGTATCCATCTAATTGTAGAAGGCGGAATCCCTTCTTCATTGCTGCCTTCTCCATCGATCCAAAGGAGGTGTTATGTCCACAAAGGCACAAAGGGCAATTTCGTACAACTAAGACCCATCATAGTGGATTTACCAGTTTCATTAGCACACTGGTCCCGATGCAGCGGATTAACAAGGACTTCACATCTTATTTGTTGATCCAAGATTTTTTCCATCGACTTCAATAGAAACGATGTGAGGCTAATTGGCTGATAAGCCTTGGGCTGGGTGTCCAAACGACCCCCTCCATAGTTCCGGAATGTAGTTAAAAGCATAACTTGCCCGAAACATCTGGATCAAGCTGGGGAGTGTTTCCTCAATACCTTTTTGGAGTAAAGCTGGAGAAATGCCATCCCCTCCTTGTTGTCATATTAAATACAAAGATTTAAAAAAAAGTCTGAATATTATCATAAAATATCAAATAAAATTTAAAGAGAAAATCTTGTCAACAGTTAATCATTATGACCGGTCGGTACTTCTAGCGTTAATATCGTACCCTGCATCAGGTCATTTTTTTAAGACATCGCTAATATTGTAAGCATACAGTGAGAACATTTTTAAAGTTTCTAGGCAACAAAAGAGTCAATAAGTCTAACTGCAGAATAATAATTGCATTATGACTCAACGACTGAGTAACCCTAGTAATTTGTGCTCAATAATTGATTTGGATTTCGTCTTATCATGATCTGAGCGCAATGCGATCGCAGGCTTATACTTTAAGAATTAGGTCACAATGTAGTACACACAATTTACCTTCGATATAGAGTGGAAAAAATTATTTATTTGAATTGGTTTGAATCATTCTAGAGTCTAGAGCGAACTATAAAATTTTAAATGTCGCACACCAGTAGTAATTGATAAGTATCTTGTATACAGGTTCAATACACTAACCAACAAAAAAAATATTTTATGGATGACTAAGAAGCTTCAACATTTTTTTTTTTTTTTTGATAAATAATAAAACAAACATAAACCACCATTTAGCAATGAAAAATACCATAAACGATGATGATGTTATACCAAAAAATCTCTTGAATGAAGGAGGAGGCGAACACAAAACACAACAATTTAACAAATTACACCCAAAATTTAAAGTTGATCAAATTTAATTGATATAATTTAAATTTTTATTTAATTTGTTGGTTTCGAAAGTAAAATTTGGATTTTTTTTTTCTTGGTGCAACGATGCGGCTGACACTAAATTTGCGGGATTCAAAATTCAAACGAAATGATGCAACTATATTTATGTCTTCCATTATCATGTTTCTTTTGTTTTTTTTTCTTTGCTATCTTAACACACACTTGTTATACATAAACCATTGTACTCTAAGATTATGTTCTTTACTACATACATTAAACTAAAAACATCTGTTTTGTCTTTAATCTACATAAGATAATGACAATGGAGTGGAGTGTATTCATACAGGCTGCGGACGTTTTTTTTTTTTTGCTGTAGGCCTATTCGGAACACAAGTCTAACCGCGCGCATATTTTCCCTCTTTCCCTCTTTCTAAATGTGAAACGATGTTGTTTTTATGTATAAAATGACTACAGGTGGTTGTTTTCAACTGTTATAATCAAAACATTGGATTTTATGTGTGTTATTAGTATGAACGAGAGCACAGTGTTAAAAAAAAAATGAGAAAAATATTTTTGTTGGCTTAGTTTTAGTTCTTGAAATTTTGTAAACCATATTTTTATAATAAAATTTTCTTACTAACAAACCTTGAACTCGTTGGAATATTTATGTGCGCTGTATAAAAGATATTATTGAATAAACAATAATTAAATATTATTTCAATAAACAAATAATGGCATACACAGAGATTATGTCATGAAAAATTGGGTTGCGAATGAGTAGTAGCAAATTGATTTGTTTAAAGTGACTCAAATGGACTTAATGGGGTGTGGTATAATGCGTTTTGAATAAAGCGTTTTAAATACAGAGAAACCTCACTACAACGGACACCGACGGGACCAGAAAAGTTGCCCGTTGTAGTGAGGTGTCCCATGGGCTGAGGATTTGTGATTTTTTGTTTATAAAAATTTTCGTGGGATTCTATTTCTTATCCGATTTTGATGAAATTCAGCACGCACGATGGAAATGGGATTCTAAAATGATTGCTGTTCTGGAATATGGCCAAGTATGAAGAATCTTGTCTATTCCTTATACGATTGGATAAAATTCGACAGGTGCTATTTCCCTGGTGTATGCTAGATTTTATTAAAATCGGATAAGAAATGGCCATATTCCATCAGACTTGGCCATATTCCAAAACTGCATCCAAAAATCATTTAAGAATCTCATTTCAAACCCACATGTCGAATTTCATCTTAATCGGTTGAGAAATGGACGAGTTCCGTCACACTTGGTAATATTTCAGAAATTCATTCGAAAATCATTTGAAAATCCCATTTCCAACGCACATGTCGAATTTCATCATAATTGGTTGAGAAACAGGCAAGTTCCATTATACTTGGCCATATTCCAGAACTACATCCAAAAATCATTTTAGAGTCCCACTTCTATCGTACATTCTGAATTTCATCAAAATCGGTTAAAAAATGGCCAAGTTCCTTGGTAATAGAACTAACTAATGCTCCTATCATCTTAGAAATGTCTGTCCGTGTCCGCTCTAATAAAGTGTTTGCTTAACTAATTGAGGTTTTTATGGAAAACCATTTGTTTTCCAAGGGACTTAAATGTGTGTCCGATGTAGTGAGGTGTTCCTTGAAGTGAGTGTCTATAGAAATGAGGTTTCACTGTATCTATTTATAGGGATAAGTTGTACGCTTATTTATATTTCCGAAATTTTTAGGTAGTAAGAGAAAGAATTTAAAGTGTTTTTAAAAAAATTTAAAAAGGTGTGTATTAAGTGTGTTTCGCCAAGTGCCTACGGCAGAAAGTGTAAAAAGAATTTAAACAAAATTTCGACGATAATTTAGATGCGAAGATCGTTTTGTGGTTACACCAAGTTTCAATCATATTAGGCAAAGAAATTGTGCACAAAATTGAGTTTCCCTTTAAACAGTGGCGTAACTACAAATGTTGGCCCCCCCCCCCACCGCAAACTTTAATGTGGGCCCTAGACTACCATCCCTCTACCTTGGATATCTGTCCCTTTAGTAATAAAAAATGTTGGACATTAAAAATATAGCGTGGACGGTATGAAACGGTTCTTCATTACAAGAACAAAGACAACCGGAGCCGCGCTGCGGCCCCCTTTTGTTTCGGGCCATCACCCCGCCCTCGCGGCGCGGGGTTTGCGCCCTTGTAGTTGCGCCGCTGCCTTTAAAGTTCCTTTGAAACTCAATCAAATTTTAGTAAAATTGAACAACACGATCAACATGACATCTGGTGGTGAACATACCGAACCAACAAATTACCAATCGTAGGCAACACCAAAATTATATCAAACGTCAACCAATAGTGGCTTTCCAATCGACCACCACAAGTACTTATAAGCATTTATGGTTCTTGTCTTTGGTAGATTTACTATAGTTAATCTAACAAAGACAAGAACCATAAGTGCTTGCTATTAAGCTAGGATGTGTGCCACAATAAATTAAGTCACGTGTTTTGAACCCCGTGTAATCGTCGTTTGTGGTGAACATTATAATAAAAATACTCACGAGTTTTTTTATTCAGTCCAGTCGTCACGTGTGGTCCACATTATCATAAAATAAGTCACGTGCTTTAGCAAACCAGTGCCGTGAAGTGAAATAGTGCGCGCCTTACCCACATTAATATAGCTGTGAGGTTAAAATATACGCGTAACTGAACTCTGTGCATCAGTGTAGAAGACTCTGGAATGGGTCCTAAACCAGAGCAAGGAGCTCAGCGGGAACACCGAAGTCACAGTGGAGACTATCGAAGCACAGATTGGTCCCCTGGAGAAATGGTACACGGAATCAAGATTCAGTTTCCACGCATCCAGGTTCTTGTCTTCGATGGCAATTATGGAAATTGGGCGTAATTCGATTCTATAGACACAGTTCGAATTCTGAAGGTTTTAGCAGTTCCAGTAGCCTTCTGGAATATCATTCTCGTCAACATCTTCGTCAACAAACTCGATCCAGAAACTCACCGGTAATGGAAATTGATACTAACTCAAGCGCAGCATCCCACCTATCAAAATCATATGGATATCTTGGAGACTCGATGGCAATTATTTGAAAGAATTTCATGTCCAAGTCAAATTCGTCGCGGTCAATCATATCGTCATCAACACGCCGGAGAAACGAGCCAACATTAATACGTTCTCTAGCAACAGCTCAACCATCATCATTACCCCCAAGCCCGAAGCGTAAATTTTAATCGCAGCCGTCTCATTCGTTCGTCACTACTTCGAATTCAACTAGTTCGCTGAGCTGTCCATTCTGCAGCAAGCAACACAGTGCGTTCCAGTGCAGCAAATTCTAATCGTTCACATTCGATAAAAAATCCAACAAATATCGTGAAAAGAATTTGTGCTTCAACCGTCTGCGGAAGGGACATCGTAGCGCAGAGTGTCGTTCAAGTCTCTGTCAAGTGTGCAACCGTCTGCGAAGGTTGCTCTTGCCGACTTCTACGTAGACGACCTGATGACGGGCACAAACGAAGTCAAAGAGTTGCTTGAAATGAAGCAAGAAATGGTGGCATTACTCCAACATGGCGGCTTTGAACTCTGCAAATGGTCGTCAAATTGTCAAACCCTACTTGATCAAGTGCATTCAGAATATTCGGAACATCGGCCATTGCGGGAGTTGAAGTGGAAAGAATTAGTCAAGGTGCTTGGATTACATTGAGCACCTTCGGAAGATTATTTTGCATTTAAAATCGAAAACTTTCCAGAATTGCCTGTGACAACCAAGCGTGATTCGGGGCGAGAGGCTTCAAGGATCTTCGACCCGCCCGGCTGGTTATCCCCTAGTGGTATCATCGCAAAAAGCATCTTTCAAGAGTTTTTTTTTCTTTTAAGAGTTATGGGTGCTTGGATTATCGTGGGATGACTCAGTACCAAAATCAGTTACTGAAAGATGGTCAAAATATTGGAAGACTTTGGGATTCTTGGAACAATCAAAAGCACTCGTTGGATGGATCGTCAAACATGTCGCAACAGTCTTCAGATACACGGTTTCAGCGACGCCTCAATGAAAGCATATGCTGCGGTCATATATGCTCGCACCACATAGGTAAATGGATCAGTCAAAATCACTATTCTAGCAGCAAAAACCTAGGTCGCACCACTCAAAACCGTCAGCAAGCTTCGAGTTACAGCCTACTGTAGACGTTTCGTTCAACAATTTCGTATTATCAAAGCCGATCACAATCCCAGTTTCATCACGGTACCTGAGATGAATCAGTCATTCAACTTTTGGGTCCGACTTGTGCAGGGGACTCATTTCACCGACGAAATCACATGATGGCAATCAGGAGCAAATCTATTGAACAAAAGTGTGCTTCGTTCACTCCACCTATTTATCGATGATGACGGAATTTTACGAATTGGCAGATGATTAAAATGTTCAGTATTGCCGTACCAAAGTAAGCATCCGATATTTGTACCAAAAAATATTCAGCCCACGACTTTAGTCGTCGCGCAGGCACATCGAACCACACTCTAGGTGGTCAATAATAAATGTTGGCCCATCTTTGAAGCCGTTATTGGTTCATCAATGTCAAGAAGCTGGTTCGTGCACATGTTCGCCATTGTGTGACATGCTTTCGTTATCGTCCAACCACCGATCAACAACTGATGGTCAACTTTACAGCACTACACGTCACTTCATCGAGAGGTTTTCTACACAGTGGAGTGGATTACGCGGATCCGTTCTCGATCAAACAAAGCAAAGGTCGCGGCATAAGATCAACGAAGGGGTACGTTACGTATGTCTATTCGTGTGTATATGGATATACGCGCCTCATTTGGAGATGGTGTCAAACCTTGTACCGCGAACTTCATCGGATCCAACAGTCAACTAACGTCTCTTCATCACCCACAACCCGCCCGCTTCCCAACATTTCGGAGGCCTATGGGAGGTAGGGGTGAAGTTAATAAAACATCACCTTCGAAGAATCATCGGCAATACACTACTAACCTTTGAAGAGATGACAACAATACTATACCAGATAGAAACTAGCCTCAATTCGAGGCCACTGTGTGTACCATTTTGGATGATCTCGAAGACGGCATGACACTCTGGTTGTAAAATTGTGTCTACTGCCGATCTCAGACAACATTGTCAACTAAAGGATTTAATCCTTCAGGCTGGCCGGCAATGTTGGTGACACCACTGAACAACACGAACAACATGACATCTGGTGGTGAACATACCGAACCAACAAATTACCAATCGTCGGCAACACCAAAATTATATCAAACGTCAATCAATATGACAAGCAAAATCGAAATTACCAAGCAACATCGTAATCATCAAGTGTTTTTAATAAAAACTGTTAATCATACAGTCCATTAAATAACCAAAATAGAAATAGTTTTTATACAGTCAACTAAATATACAATTAACAATATCAATTAATAAATTAATTAAATAATAAATAGAATAAATAAATTTAATCAAGTGTTTTTCAATTCGAGCGAAAGGTGAGGTACCACTTGTAGTGAATACAACCGCTAGTCAATCGCAAAAACCGCCAAGCCCTCGTGCCTAACATATAATAAACTGAATCTTCCTGCGAAGCTCTGTTCTAATCCATTCAAATTTGTTATTTACCCATATGGGTAGAGCCCGTCCTGTGACGGATAATTGTGATGTCCAACGGACGCTGCCACAATCACCATTCGATATTTTTTGGCCGTTATTTTTTAGCCGATTATAGGAATAGTTCGAGATTAAAGGTTTTTACCGATTATTATACCTTAAATTAACCTTAAACCAAAGAGTAAAGGCTTTTAAGGATGTGTTGAGGAATCACACAAAAAACCTTACAGACCGACAAACAGCGGGAGCTGGGCTTTTTTCAAAAAAGAAATTCGGGGTGGGCTGAAATTTACGATGAAAGCCGTAATGAAGATGTCAATTAGTCCCCACGCAACTGCGATTTGACTCCATTGGGCTTTTTTTGTTCCGAACCGTTAAGGATAAAGGATAGAATCTCACACAATCGAAAATGTTCTGAGAAATTGGGTTGATAGAATGGCGTACTGTAAAGCCAGCCGTAGAAATCATTTGAATAAAATTGTGTTCCATACTTAAAGGCAATGTATACTCTTTCCAATAAAACAAACCGCTTTAAAAAATATTCACTTGTCTTTGAATTAAGAGCCAAATTAAATTGTAAACGTTAGTAGATGAACCACCCGATTTTACTTAATAATAATGTGTGATGCAATTTAAAAATGCAAGAACTCATCCGTAAACAAAAATAACTTGAGTACAACAAATAGTAAACAAAAAATTTAATTCCAGCTTTACCTTATTTTGTGTTTATAAACTTGTTATTTCTAATTCCAATCTAATTAATAAATTCAAGGTTTTAAAAACTATGTTTACCTATATAAATTTATAAATAGATTTTAGTTTATAGTAATGAACTCGTTCATTCATGTGGAACCAATCAATATGCATGATGTTAATGTTAATGAACATAGTAAAAAAAAATGTTTAGGGAGGGAAATGTGAAACTGTACGACACACAAGAAGATACAATTAAGGCATACAACTCATCTGGATTTATGCGAAATATAAAAATTTCTAATTAAAAATCGTAAAAATTTAATCAAGTTGTGGTTTTGATAGCATTCTTAAAACTTAGTCGTTCGTTTCAGATTAGAATTTGGTCTATATTGATCGGAGATGAATACAAATTCTTTTATAGATTTAAATATTTTTGAAGAAATTTAGCTCCTTTATTATTAGGTTATTATTTAAAGATCAAAAATATTGGTTTTCTTTTTCGTTTGATCTTTTGTTGTGTGTGGGTGTGTGTGGATGTGTGCTGTGTTGTGTACGAAATAACTTTTGATTTTATTTTTGAAGGAATGCATATTGCTTTCTATTCTTGGGGTTTCTATAAATAATATTCTTATTTATCTTCTTATTATTTTGTACATTGTATTTGGAATGGTATGAGTTCGACTCACTTAATTGGTGAAAATATTTGCAATTTGAATATTTTGGTAATTTTGTCGTACCGATGAGCTAATCAATTGTTTGGCATGTTTAATGCTCTTTGCATCAAGGCATATGCGATCTAGTCTTACATCATTTTCATCAAAAAACTGTATATAATTACTTATTTTGCATTGAAACATCATTACTCATTTTAAATTATTTCGAATTATTAGCGAATAACATAATATCCATTTCCGACCTGGAAATTATGATTTAACCCACTTTAAGAAAATTTCAAGTTTGTAAACATAATTTTGTGTAAATATTTCTCTGTGCAATTACAGTTACATATATTGAAGCTCTTATAATATCAAATAACAGGTTACTCAAATTTGAGTAACAGCAGGTCTGGTTGAATAAGATTGGTAGATGAGATTTTTGGTTGAATGATTCTGTAAATTATAGGAAAACATTAGAATCTCATAATTTCATTTGGCATTAACAATTAACGAAGCACAAATAGGATAATATCATACTCTAGACAGACTTGTCATTTTATTTCATTTACAGCGAGTAGCGCGACCTCTGTTCGATTTCACAGGACCACAAAAAAAATGAGTGGAGGGTTCCTTAAATCAGACCAATTGGATTATATGTTTTTTGGGTCGCTGAAACCGAATCCGAAATCTGGTTTGCCCCATCCCATCAGCGTTTTCTTGTAACCTCAAAAAACAGCTTGAAACTATAAACCCCAACAATATCAATCCTTAAACCTTATAACTCTATACCTTCATAGCTCAATAATCTTGAGATCGATAACCTATAACCCTAAAACTCATAACCTCAAAACTCATAAATCCCACATCCCAACAAACTACAAACCCAAAATACAGCAAAAAAATAAAAAAACTTACACGCAAAACTCAAACCTCAATCTCGGAGAGTTTTAGCTTTATAATTCCATACGTCCATCACTTCATTACCTCAAAACTCCATAAGCTCCATACCCCTGAAGTCCCATAACTCTATAACCCCAACATCCTATAAGCTCCTAAAGTTTTAGAGACGTTACGAAAAAATTTCTAGGAAATAGGAAAGATCCTAGTTACGTGACTATAGTTGAAAATATGGTAAAAAATTTAAAAAATATGGGATACCTAATGAATCTATAAAGTTACACTCTCTTCATTCTCATGGAAAACGGATTTTTTATCTAAAACAATTTACCTAAAAACAATTTATCTAAAACAGTTTATCTAACATCATTTCGTCTAACTACAATTGATCTAAAAACAATTTACCTATAAACAATTTAACTAAAAACAATTCGTCTATACACAATTCATCTAAAACAATTTAACTAAAAACAATTCGTCTAAACTCAATTCAACTAAAAACAATTCATCTAAAATCAATTTGTCTAAAATCAATTCATCTAAACCCAATTTATCTAAAAGCAATTCGTCTAAAATCAATTCATCTAAAAACAGTTCGTCTAAATACAATTCATCTAAAACAATTTAACTAAAAATAATCTGTCTAAATCAATTTTTTAGATAAATTCGTCTCAATATATGTAAAATTATTTAAATAAAAATAATTACCGATTAAACTTGGCCATTCCAAAAAAAGTTTTTAAAAATGTGTCTTTACTAAATTACTAAATTTTAGAAATATGTATGTAGGTACCTAGCTACATAACCTACATAGCGCTTTCCAGTCGACTAAAAGCTGATTTACATTCAATCTTTCCGTTCTTTTCCAAAAGATAAAAGATTTACAGTAAAAAATACGTTTTAGTATGATTTCCTTGTATTAAAATGAGAAGGAATACTCAAAAAGTATTATTCAATACTATTTACTGCAACATTCAACTTTTTTTTGGTGAAAAAGAACGGAAAAACCTGAAAAAGATGAACTGGTTTAACATTTCTCGTAAAAGTTGCTCAAAAGATATAAAATCCAAGTAACATTTTGAAAGGAAAAAATGAAATTTTGCGTATGCCCGTCTCTTTTTTATATATGGGTAAAATGTATTTGCACTTTTCTTCGAACCGGTAGTTCCCGCTAATAGTAAGGTTTTTGTCTTTGCTATGTAGAACTGGACATAACCTAGAATTATTTTTTGAATATTATCAGTCAAAAAATTATATTTTCTTTTTGATTTTATGTCGTCGATGCACACAAGACGTGTTTTTTATTGGGAGTTATTTTAAAAGTTTAAATGATTATTAAAAATAAAACTATGTATTTCTTTTTGATTAAATAATCTAAACGGTTGAAATTAATAAATAGCGGTGAAATTGAGCGGGACTAGGTACACTCATGAAAAAATAGCAAAAGCTGTTATGACTAGATAATTTAGCAAAGACAAAACTTGTCTACTAACAAATGCTTTTAAATAAATTGGGCTTAGCTGAATTGTTTTTAGATGAATTGATTTTAGATAAATTGTTTTAGACGAATTGCTTTTAGATGAATTGTTTTTAGTTGAACTGAGTTTAGACGAATTGTTTTTAGTTAAATTGTTTTAGATGAATTGTGTATAGACGAATTGTTTTTAGTTAAATTGTTTTTAGATCAATTGTAGTTAGACGAAATGTTTTTAGATAAACTGTTTTAGATAAATTGTTTTTAGGTAAATTGTTTTAGATAAACTGTTTTAGACGAATTGCTTTAGACGAATTGTTTTTAGATGAATTGTTTTTAGATAAATTGATTTTAGGCAAATTGTGTTTAGATAAATTGTTTTTAGTTAAATTGATTTTAGGTAAATTGCTTTAGTCAAATTGGTTTAGATAAATTGTTTTAGACCAAAAGTCCGCGAATCCATTCTCATGGTTAGTAGTTTATTGCGATGTGGGATTTACGAATTTTGAGGTTAGAGATTTTTTGAGGTTATGGGTTTTAGGGTTATAGGTTATCGATCTCAAGATTACTGAGCTATGAAGATACAGGATTATAAGGTTTGAGGGTTGATATTATTGGGTTTTATAGTTTCAAGCTGTTTTTTTGAGGTTAGAAAAAAAACGCTGGCGTGATGGGGCAAAACAGGTTTCGGATTCGATTTCAGCGAACCAAAAAACATATAACGACGGCTACAAAGCATTACCGTGTATCTACAAAATTTCTCAAAATCGTTTTATTGGGTTATCGGTAAGAAAATTAGTACTTGCTGCCTCTTTCAATTAAATTTGTGACCATAAAACGTTCAAACGAGAACAATCACTCATTTTTCATAGTTCATTGTAGAGTATATTCATTGCAAATGCGATCAGTTTTGCTCGGCTCCTGTAAAAATGTAATAAAACGTAGTTACACGGTAATGCTTTGAAGCCGACGATAATCCACTTGGTCTGATTTAATTAAGGAACCCTCCTCTCATCTTTTTTTGTGCTCCTGTGTTATCTGTTAACTAATGACCAACAAAACGTCTTAGATAAACCTTTTTTTGTGTTGTAATTAGCAAATCGAGAATCAATTCTTTCAATTATTGATTATATAATAATCAAAATTTGACCTAAACATTTTTACGGGTTGGTGCAATTTTGTAAAGTAGATAAATCATTCCCTGAAATTCGCACGAACGGGTTTTTTGTTTATTAACAATGGGGGAGCGTCTTGTACTTGGGGGTATAGAAATATGTTTTATTAACAAGAAGGGATGCATCAGACGTGTAGCAGGACAACGAAATAAGCCAAATATTACCTGACATGAAAGAAATAGTGAGCACAATACATGAAGGCATACAATACAATAAAAGTTTAAAAAAACTAAGAGGTTGATGTTATACTGAACATAAAGGAAGCATACCATAAATACAAACAACAAAATGAAAATAATCTCGTCGGATTTTCAAAATTTGGAATAGAACGACCAAAATAATTCGTTTTGCCAGGAGCTTCAGGGACACACTCAGTTTGTATTTATATTACACATCAAAATTCAAATTTGATGTATTCAAATATATTGCAATTTATTGCAACTCCAATTTATTGCAACCAAAAGATACTGAAGAAGTTTTAAAATATGTATATTATGTGCAATGTTCAAAATTATGATAGCAGCTAGAGTGTATGTTCTGATTGCAATACGAAGCTGGATGATTTCATAACGGAGATCCAATCAAAAATTTGGCGAACATGATGTTATTTGTGGACACAACAAGAATGAGGCAGCCGCTGAAAGGATTGTTGGGTAAACTGAAGTTACACAGTTTCACTGTTAAACGACAATCTGAATATATTCCAGAAAGAATGGAACACGTTTGTCAGGAAGAATACATTATTATCTGCGATTTTGCTGAAAACTATTTGTTTCTAACACAAAAATACAATCAGGTTAGTGGACTAACCAACGAGTAACAATATTTCCGATTGTTATTTATTATAAGAAGAACGATTGGCCAAAACAAGTATCAGTTGCAATGACATCGGAGGAACTTAAACATACTACAAACCAAGTGTATCTTTTCTAGAAGAAGCTGATACATTTTCTCAATACCTAATAATAGTTGGTTTTATCCTGCGCCCACAAAATTTACTTACATTTTTGATGGAACAATTCAAAAATATACAAAAATTCATTAACGTATGATATCACAACGTGGGCTTCAGTATAAAAATAGAATGGATCTTCTTTTGCTACAACTCATGGAGCAGCTGATGGAGTTGGTGGAACTATTAAAAGACTAGCACGAGCGGAATCCTTGAGGACGTTAAGCGCGCTTCTCCAATGCTTGTGATTTACTCAATTGGGCGAAGGACGAAATCCATGGTATACATTTTGGATATGCATCCATTGAAGAACATAAGAATACTAAAAGCAGGTTGAGTTCACGTTTTAATAAATACAATTGTTTTTCATGGAAATGTAATTCCGAGGGATAATGAACCGAAAATGAGAATGTATGTTATCTTTTTCTTCATTAAGTTCTATTAGACATATGTAATAAAAATTCAGAGCAACATCATTTCATTTTCTTGCCAAATTCGTTTAAGTATAAAAAATTTGTAGATTGCCATACTTAAACAAACTCTGTGGTCACTTGATCCACTCAGGCTTACTACTGTCCGGTCACGGTAAAGACTTGATAATGAAGAAAGTAATTCGTGCTAATTTGACACAAACTTGTGTAGTGAGAAACTTGTTGCATTAGTGCCAATCTACTACAGTTGAAACAGCCTAGACCAAACACTAGAAAGATTTTTCCAACTATAAAGCTATATTAAAACAATGTCCTTATAGATAGACTTCAGAAATTAGCCTTCGATGCCCTTTGCTATGAGGCTGCAATACTTCTCTCAGTAATTGCAGCGTTAACGTTTTTTTTTTTTAATTTTCGAATTTAGACGATGACAAGATGATAAGATTCAATCATCAAAATGATTTGAAATTTCGGCGGTTGATAACATACACGATGGTGGATAACTATGAAGCCGGTACTAAACGATAACTAAACGCTGGTAAAACTTATCCAGAATCGTTGACGTCAATTGAAACCCGAGAAACAAACCCACAAGTCGTCATCTGCTGTTTTTTTGCAGATGGCGAGTTTCATTTTTTTCCATAAAATCGTTAATGCAGGAATAAATAACTATAATAAAGTTACATAAACAAGAAAACCAATCATTTGTATTGGTTTATGACATTTTTTGTTTAAATTTATTTTTTATGTGTAAAAAAACGAATATTTCATTTGACATCTGCATCTGCGAAAATCTTTGAATGTAAATCAGCCTTGTTGTATTAGCAGAGATGTAAACCAAAAATGTTGTTCCAAAACTTTCCGGTTTGCTAAATAGCGCCACCGGTCGATTTTTTTAGTCAAGACAAGGTGAGTGATACTGCATCGCTCCCTTTGAAATATTTCTGATATATTAATGTCATTTAATAAAAGCGAGGTTCGATTGTGGCAGGCCCATTCTCTAAAGTATAAAAGGAATTAAAACTTTGTAATATTTGAAAAATTGGTTAAATTTAAAAAAATCGACTTTCTGGAATTTTTTTTTTTGGGGGGATATCGCCCACCAACCCGGAAAATTTTCGAATGGGAACGAATGGGAAACTTACAGAAACAACTGATTGAATGATTTGTTGTGTTTGCTATTTAGTAAAAACTTAAAATCTTTTATTCGATTTTGGCACTCTTAATATTTTATACTCTTTGATTGTAGGTACTGAATGATATTTAGAAGATCAGTTCCACAGAACTTTGTATTTAAATATTTTTTGTTTCAAAGGATTTATCACCAAACCAAATTAAAGGCCTCTGACCATGCGCAAAATTAAAGCAAATTTCTAGGATGATCTTCACAGATCCACCTCCCTTCAGTTCCAGAAGGAATTATTTTTCATGATGGCTTACGTTCTACGAGTAGTCTGCCTTCTACGAGTATTCTGCATTTTATAAAAAGATTATATTTTTATATTTTTACTAAACCATATTGAATTGCGAAAAACATGTACACACAAAATTCCAAGTTGCACATCCCTGACGACCTGCAAATAATCAGTTATTGCATTTTATATATGGCCAATGAGCAAAATGAGTCGTGAAAAAACGTGAAAACTGAGTAGGAATACTAAATTAAGATTACTTGCTCTAATTTGTAAAAAAAAAATCTGTCATAAAATAGCAAACCTAATGGTATTATGACACTAGCTTTTTTTGCGATTTTTAAGCGCCGAAAAAGTATCGCCAAAAAAGGGAGAAATAATAAGCATAGAAAATTATCGAATGAATTAGCGTATACACAATATAGGGGTAGTATAGACCTTAGACCATATAATATAATGGACCGCTAGCAATGGCTTTTAACTGTCTCCAACATCTGCAGCGCAAAGTAGCCTTGTGACCGATAGGGTAACTATATCAAGTATAATCAAACTTAGTACCCACAGATGTCGCTACCAAATTAAGTAGACTTGTTTAATTCAACAGATGTCACTGCAACTTCATACATCGTAAATCTTATAAATTTAAATAATAATTCTCTTATGTTAGAACAAAGTTAAATAAAATTATCCATTTTATAGGTCAATAAAATAATTCTTTTGAATTATCGTTTTTTATTTTATTTATATGTAAATTTACATTTGCAGTGACATCTGTTGGTACTAAATGTATCTACTGAATTTTGTAGTGACATCTGTGGGTACTAATTTTGATTATACTTGTTATAGTTACCCTATCGGTCACAAGGCTACTTTGCGCTGCAGATGTTGGAGACAGGCTACTTTACAATTTTATATGGTAACGTCACTTCGCTAGCGGTCCATTATATTATATGGTCTAAGGTATAGACAAATACATATAAAGCAAATATCAATAGCTCATTTTAACAGCAGTTATCCTAGACACAATTCTAGCAAAAAAGAATCATGACACAGTACTTGTCAGCGCTTGTTGTATACTTTTTACTGACAAATCAACAATTCAATAGTTTATATTCTTTATTTTATCAGTAGGACATTTTAAAAATGTCTAATTATTTGACGTTTGTAAATAAAACCATGTTGTCTCTTTCTACCTCACTATTTTTGCCCTAGCCACGCATTGCTTACTTGTATCGCAATTTGTTCAAGCCAATGTCATAATACCATAAACATATTAAAACTGCTACAAAGCTTATAAATTAAGCAAATTTGTGGAATACAGAATATTTATACAATTATTTTTATTTGAAAATTTTCAAAATTTTCTATGTAAATTTCTGATTTAGATTTTTTCCAACTTACGAGCGTACAAGGAAAGAAATTGTACTGCAGATTAGAATTCGGGGTCAGGATATTCAAATTTAAAGTTAAAAAATTAAAATTTTCAGAATTACAATTTGCCCTACATCAATAATTATAATTTGTCTATGGATAAATCAATCGGGCATTTAAAATAAAACAATTGAAATCTTGAGCTGGTTGTTTGTGATATAAAAAGTTCAATATTTAGTAGAATAATCTTCCACTCATGTGTCTAAAGTGGGGGAAAGTCTGAAACGCCTCTAGTTTCTAAGATGTGGCAGATCATCCTGCAATTTAGTATAAATCTGAATTGTTTCGATCGCCTACAACGAATACACTCCGAAATTAGGTTCTCTATGTTATTTAATTTTCTACAGTCAATATTACTGCCAGGCTCTGTCTCTTAAAATTGCATTCTGTGACTTGTTTAAGGTAATGGTGACATTAGCCGTTAGCCAAGGTTTTGCCTCACGTTTCAAGATCGTCTTCAAATATTTGTAAAGTACACAAATAATTAGGTTGCACAACCAATAATGTCTGCCAAAATGCATCGTTAAGATTATATTTGGACAAATATGCTATGTATATCTGAATACTGCTCTAACATTCTGTTTATGTGTGATAATTCTTCAAGACCGGTGTGAGTGTACGACCAGATTTATTAAAAAAGATAACCAAAAATATTTGGAATGGGGACGAAGGGCCGAATTTCAAAGGGCCGAATGTCGAAGGGCCGAATGTCGAAGGGCCGAATGTCGAAGGGCCGAATGTCGAAGGGCCGAATGGGTCGAAGGGCCGAATGGGTCGAAGGGCCGAATGGGTCAAAGGGCCGAATGGGTCGAAGGGCCGAATTTTTTTGTTTATTTTTTTTTTGTTTTTAGAAATATAATTTTCTAAATTTGTTGTTTTAAGGAATATTTTGTAAATTTTTGTATCAAATATGTATAAATAAATTTCTTATGAATTTATGTATTTTATTATGTTTAATCTTTGGATATTCTATCGACAAAACTATTGCATTTATTTTGATTGTTTATAATTTGTGTTTCCCGTATCCAGCAGTGGGGCATTTTGGTGAAGGAAAATTTTATCATACGCTACCTGAGACATTCGGCTCTATAGCAGCCTTTTGATAATAGGCGTATGAATATAGATAGGTGCATGGTACATTCATTTTGTTTTTCTTAGATATCTTAATCTTATTATTCCTTTTGTTATTATATACAAGCGCAGTACTTTTTTAACGGTAGAATATCCAAAGATTAAACATAATAAAATAAATATATAAATTCATAAGAAATTTATTTATACATATTTGATACAAAAATTTACAAAATATTTCTTAGAACAAGAAATTTAAAAAATTATATTTCTAAAACAAAAGAAAAATAAACAAAAAAATTCGGCCCTTCGACCCATTCGGCCCTTAGACCCATTCGGCCCTTCGACCCATTCGGCCCTTCGACCCATTCGGCAATTCGACCAATTCGGTCCTTCGACATTCGGCCCTTCGACATTCGGCCCTTCGACCGATTCGGCCCTTCGACCCATTCGGCCCTTCGACATTCGGCCCTTCGACCCATTCGGCCCTTTGAAATTCGGCCCTTCGACATTCGGCCCTTCGACATTCGGCCCTTCGACATTCGGCCCTTTGATATCATACCAAATATTTAACGCGGTTTGTTTAAAGCTTGCGATTTTAAATTACATCGAAATGTTTGATGAAGGTTTGGTCAAGTCTAAAAACAGAACCACAATAATATGCATTTACTATGATCAAACCGCTTGAGGGATCATATTTCAAAAGTGTTTACACATTTTTATAGTATTTGCTACTATGTACAGCAATTAAACTACAAGCATAAAGCTTCAAAAGAGGGTTCATAAAAATAGCAAAAACAAGAGGCATAAGCCAACTAAGACAACAACAAATAATTAATATTTATCTCAACCAGAGAAAAGCAGGTATAACACATTCAGACAACTCATTCCTATAGCAAAGAAATCCTTTCGGGGAAAATTGGATTTTTTCCCCCTATGGAATAAGTTCTATGACTCTGTGATACCAAATTCTCCAATAAGATTTTTTTTTTCCTGTAGAGGTTATAGAGGGGGTTCATAATAGACATGAATAACTCAAACATAAATTTCAGACACAAAAATTCACTCTGGTACAAATGCCGATTTTAAGGGAATTGCGGTAATAGTTGACTCTAAGACCGATTAAAAATTCTTCATTGAAAATTCAGCGTTAGAAGGCATCGGTCTTAAGGCCGCCGAAACAGACAAGAAATTATCGAATAAAAGCTGCCTAAATCAGTACGATTTTCAAATAATAATAACGGTAAATTAAATCTTACCAGTAGCTATTTAATTTACAGGAAAGCCAATATTCTTGTGAAGCTAATATAAAGGACGTAAAGTATCTGCTATTGCAATAAATTGAGATGAACTTTGTCACTTAGAAACAAAAGGTTTAATATGAAGGTCAATTTTGAGGCAGTTGATGAAATACGTTAAACTTAACCAGCAATACTCTGCGCGAAGCTAGTAAGGTAACCATAGTAAGGAAAGGCAATAGTGCAAACAATAGAAGTCCGGATCAACCGGATTGTACTTGTCGCCCACAAATTTGTCATTTCACCGTCAAAGATTAAAGATTAAAGTGTTTAAACCAGTTGATGATTTTACATCTTACATTGATAGTTTTCAATTTTTACTTTTCCCACTATAACGAAGTTATATTGGATAAGTATTGTAATTGCGAAAAAAATTTTGTTCCAGATTTTCACATTTCTCCACGAATTAGGTTACCAGGACCCCGAAACAGCGCTCAGAAAAATGTCGTGTCCGTCCTTCCGTCCGTCCTTCCTGTCGCACATTTTTTTAATTTTTGTCCACAGAATAAAGAATTATATCGGCCAATTCTCACGTTACTAACATAATATGGTGATCTGAACAAACGGCACAAATTTTCAGAAAATAATTTTTTGAACATTGTGGATGCTCTCAGAATGGAGAAAATTAAATTCTTAAGGACTTTTAACGGTATACTGATGTATAACTGGATCTAATTGTTAAAGGTCAAAGATGAAAAATGGCGAATATGACTTTTATTACTGCTCAACACGTGTCAGTTCTAAATAATCTAACATTATTTGTGGATCTGTGATTTGGCGGTATAAGAGTAGAAGGTTTATAAATCAATTGTGATATTGGGGAAGAGGTCTCCAAATTTAAGAAAAGCCGTGACATATTGTGCCAACCCAAAATAACGCCTGCCCAAAATAACGGAAATTGTAAAATATAAATAGTTGGTTCGGTGATCTTTAACGGATGTTTCTGGGAAAAGTGTCGTCCGAGAGTCGGATATACCCAATTTTTTTTTAAATAAACAAAAATTGCTGGACGCTAAAAAACGTTAATGTCAATTAAGTATAATTGGCAAATTAACACCAGATCCATCCAGAAAATCATGAAGATTTAGTTATAGTTTTGGAAAATCATATTCAACTTTCGGGTTTTTACTTCCGATATGAATAAACGCGTTGAAAGTTAAAAATTGTATAAAACAGTACAACAAACTTGTAAATCAATTCAGAGATTATCTGGACGGGAGGTGCTTATAGATCATTTTATGGTCGATATCGTTTCGGATCTAACGAAAAATTCAATATGAAAATATCGCCAGAGAAACAATACAATTGCAACCTTTACCGAAAAACAAAGTCAAATTTCAGCCCAAAAGACTAAACTAACCCATGTTCACAGAAACGAAAAAATTCACCAGATCGAAACACAATGTGGAAAGCTGTTAAATAAAGTAATAACACAATGTGTCACATCAAATCCATCGCCAGCAATTATTATTTTAAGTATTTAAGATCAAGCATACCAGAGGAAATTTTTTTATTCTAATTTTAACATTTTTTGATTAATTAACATTTTTTCATTTTTTAATTTCTAATACACAGCTAAAATTATTTGTATGGATTATCGAGTAACCGTCAACTGTGTCGGAACGAAGTCAAGAATCTTCTGGTGATATAAATACAATATAAAGAAAATAAATGTTTAATGATTTATTTTTTACACACAAAGTACAGTTACAAAAAAGAAACCAAACGAATTAATTTTTTTGTTTTTTATAAAACGCGATCTATGCTTGACCTTGTGATTAATAAGATTAGAATGTTAGAGATAAGCAAATCATAAAAAACTTAAAAAAATGTTGAAGAGGGAATAGGTGAAATTAGAGCATTTTATGCATTTTGCGCAAGAACTAAAACATTCGATTAAATTAGTTGGCATTTAAATTTAAATATCATAATTAATAAAAATCTGTTAAAACTAAAATATTTAAATTTTGAATTATCGAATTCACTTAGTTGTAAGTTGTTTAAAACCTCCTTATTACTAAATAATGGCTAGCGGAAAGTACAACAGCACCACTAATCCATTATTGTATTACTCGTACAATAAAAAAAAAACACAAATTCCTCATGTGTCTAATCACCTCATTAAAATCGATAAATTACACAACAATTATTATTATCTACAATAAACATAAAAAAACGTATTAACTTCGCTTATCACACAAAAAACCGTTTAAAAATCAATTTCCCATCATAACAATAATAAAAACTTGCATCCAGTGTCGCGATACTATCCGCGACACTATCCCAACATAGTTTCGTAACAATGTAATTAAATATTCTAAGCACATCACAAACAGTGTGTACGAGTAAAAAAATGAATTTTTAATGCATGAATTTTAAATTAAAGTGTATTTTGTTGTTAAGAAAAATTTAATCAAGTCGTAATTTTACGTACGTACCTGGGATCTGAGATAAAGATACCGATCGATTTTCATTGTGTTTAAGCGTAACACACAAATGAAAAATTTATATATAAACGTTTAATATATGTACCAAGTCGCCTAAATTCGTATACATATAGATATGTCGAAAAATAAATTTTCTAGTTTTCTCTTTTACTAAATGCTCCAATAATAATGGCAAAAAGGTAAATTTTCTACCCATCTACGAGCTAATACACAATACCTCCTTAATTTTGTCCCTATTTCATTGTTGTCATAATTACGGTCCGTTTAACATCGGAGAATGATCACCAATTCACCACAATTTCGATGATGATGACTGTATGGAAAATGGAAATTGGTGTGCAGAAAGTACATATAGTGCGTATATAAAAGCATGAGCACATCTCTCGCATTCATTAGAATGATAATTATGAATTTTCTCCATTGTTGACTCTTGATTGGCATGTTGCTGTTTTTTTACCTGTAACGAGACAAAAATAAAAACAAAAATGTAAATTAAGTACTTGTTATGGAAATTATTGCTAGTGAAATTAATTAAGTTTCAAAATTTATTTTATGAATAGTTTTATGTTTTATTTAAGGGAAAGTTATCAGATGTCATATTGTCAAAGCGATCGACTGTTAATATTGATATGCACCGTATCTAGGGTGTGACTTGCAAAATTTCGCTATTGTTTTGTGAAACTATTTTTTGTGTAACACAATTTGTTTTTATTGTTTAATAATTTTAAACCTTAGATAAACTGTAATCGAAATCAAAAATATTGTATTCTATGTGTATATCTGCAAAGAACAAACTTTTGCCAAATCTTTATTGTTGGATTGGTTTGTGAAGTATGGATACTAAAATTTCTTGACTGGATACAGCTGAGATTACCCGATATAACATTTTGTGTAAATTTAGGTAGCCTGCATTATAAAATTTCCATCCTAACGCCTTGCAATCAAAATTCGGTCGGCTGTCAAACTATTATTCAACAAAGTCGGAATAGGCGACTGAAGTCTTTGCTAAATTGTCGATGGTTAAAAAAACTCAGTTCAAGTTTCTAGTGAGAAGTCTGAGAATATTCGATTTTCCAATCATTAGAAACTTTACATAAAATCAGCCACTAGAGTGTTTTGTCTGGAGATGAATTGCATTGATGTGATTTGTAAATAGCTATCGTTTTAAAGTAATTCAGTTTAATTTTCCCGTGGCAAACCTGCGAAAATTTCGATTTTTCAAAAATCATTAGAAACTTTGTATAAAATCAACCTTTTGATATCCTGTTGAAGTTAGCCGAAAGTTTCCAGCCAGAAGTAAAACGTTGATAATGTAGATTACGTTTAGCATTATAGCCGAAAATAAAAAATTTACTGGTTATTAGTCGAAGGTAAACAGGATATATGGATTGCAAATAAAATTTTCGTAAATAGTCTTACGTGGAAAATATCGGAAAATCGGAACAATCCAAAAAAGTGAAATAAAATCAGCCTCTAGAGTGCATATCTGAATATGAATCGTTTTTTATGTTCCAATTTCCTACTTTTCAAAATTTATTCAAGAATTAGAAATTCTCATTGACCACCGGAATTTTGGAAGCTCGTTAGCCCATCAAAATTTTCAAATTTGTTTGATGTATAGTTATAAAATCGAATTCCTTATTTTTAAGTACTTACACATGCAAAAGTACATTTTCACATATCTCAATGATAAAAAGGCAATACCGAAACCGTTTATGTGATGAACAACTTGAAATTTATTGAGGTTTTCTACTATCGCTATTTCAATAGATTTGGATCATTTGCATTGGCATTTTAACTTTGTGTGTTTATAAAATAAATTTAAAAAAAAATTTAATCGATACTCGTAATATTATCAAGTATTTTTGAATTTGACATAAAATTAATTGACAAGCACACAAAATATGAATCACTATCCTCCAAGCCTTTAAAGTAGTAGTTTGGTTTCGGACTGAAAAGTTCGCCTGAACAAAAGTTCGGCCTACTCCTCAGGTAGTTACAACCAAACTACAAAAATACAATTTTAACTGAATACATTAAGTATGAGGCAAAAACGTACTGACTTAGCGAATTATATTCATTAAATCAAAAACTCAAGGAAAACCCTCATTTCTGTGTGTTTTTTGGGGTCCCGCTTTGTATAACTATTTTCTGATTAACAAGTCGAAAAATGTTGTGAATGCCATTATTGTTAATATATTTTGTCTATAGAAAGCCGAAAGAATCATGATTTTAATACAGACAAACTTCTCTTTCTATAGCAAATCTAGTAGCGGAAGGCTCCAATGGTTTTTGGAAAAAACAAGCAAGTTTGGATTTTGGAAAAGAAAAGGAGTGTTTTTTTAGCAGTGCTACTAATTATAAAAAAAATACCTTCTAAGATAATCAAAAGGTGTGATGCTCTCTCCTAGTTAGGTATCCACTATACCATGGGACATTAGACCGTATATACAAAAAAAAGTAAGAAAGGTTTCAACCTAACAAAATATATCTATACCGAGGAGAGGGTTTCTTCTTCGGTGCAGCTGCTGAAATCTATCCCCTATCGTCCGGAGGGAGAGCATATGGTGGTTGCCTCTTGATAGTGGATTATTGTGGTGTTGAGATCTAAACCTTTAAACTTATTGTGGTTGGGTATAGTCCCTTGTCATAGTAAATTCATTCAGCTTCATTAATCATTGTAAGAATAACCAAAAACAAATGAATACACGCTAAAAGGTGATATTTAATTAATAATTAGCTACATAAAGGAATTGGGAACGGGCACTGAGAAAATCTTTTAAAGGATCCGGAACCAACCGTAAGTTTTTTTGGACATTTTGTAGCGCCTCACGCATTCAATTATATAAATTATTTATTTATATAAATCGATATACGTTCGCCACCACATACACATTGGGTTTGCGCAGAACAAATCTCTTTGCGTAACTATTTGCATTTGCCACCTAGCGTAAATGACATGGTCATAAAATATAATTGAACATTAAATTATATTTTGTGATATATACTCCATCTCGTTTTCACTAGCTGCCTCAAACTATGTTTTGATTTGATATTATTCTGTTTTAGGTTAGATTAGGTAACGATATTAATGTTTTATAACTCCCGATATTAACGTTTTATAATTTTTTCTGGTTGTCCCATTTTTATTCATATTTACAATACAATTTTTGTATTTTATTTCCAACCAATATTGTTGTCCAACATTATTGTCCAATATTGGTGTATCCTTTATACATAAATCGATACCACTAATCCCAACTTAATTGGCTGCAACTGGTGTATGATTCCCAAAATCATAATTATTTTTTTTTTGTTTATTGTTACTTAATTTAAATAAAGTTTCTGTTAACCTGTTACATTGTTCAAAACAGAATTAAACATTTTATTTGCGGTGGAATGTATATGTATAGACGGGAGAGTTTCCTTTTCCCCGTAGTGTCACCTAGGGAGTATCGTCTTGTTGTTTCTGACGATGCCGTTATTTGAGTTTACTCGAGCTTGCCCATAGGTCGACGCCCGCCGCGGCGATAGTAACGTGCCTAGCGCGGTTATATTGTGATGATAATATATGACTGTAGAAATTCGCAGTTCAGACGGAGGGTGTCGGGAGGCATTCCGTTCCGGGAGGTAGCATTAGATGGGTGTGTTTCTCCTTCCTCCACGTTCTGAGCTGATCCATTGGAAATGTATCTCCCTTAATCTCCTTCCTTCGGCGTACCCACGTATTTAGTTAGTAATACATTTTGTGTCCGGCTACTTCAGGGAGAAGCGCTCACGCGGACTATGGGATCGTTCCTCCATAGTAGTTCCATGTGCCCTTAGCGTGGAGGCCCAGGTACCAGCTAGTTCCACCTCCCTTGTGACGGTCAATTATCTCGACGGTCAGTGGTATATCCGATAGCCCTCTTCATACAACTATCAGTTTGCAGGACCTTTTATTATTATATTTAGCAGTACCCCGCGTCTCATGGCGAAGCTCTGAGAGTGCATCGTGAGGCCAACGGGAGAGCATACTCTTTTATTTTATTATTATAATTTTCCACTTTTCTCTGGCGATGTAGGTCTCCGGCAAGACTTTGTGCGGAGATCGGCATAACACATGTGTTGTCTGTTTAGCGATGGTCACTCACGCCATGTGTGCTCACCTCGTAAGATCAAAGCATGGTGTGGCAGGAGGCGTCCTTCCTTCTGTTAATGGCATCGGAGCCCAGAGGTGACCTAGCCCTCTATTAGTCACCCTGGCTCGATGAATAAGGGGGCCTCTTTGAGAGACTATGTGGAGGGCTTGCGGGTGTGTCTCATCCCTGATAACAATCCCTGTAAACATGTGGGGTGCATTTCTTTTAATTATCACAAATTTATGTCCGGAAACCTCACGCCTAACCCGCCGATCTGAGCCCGCCAGGGATACCGCACCTCTTGGTTCGTGTTCTGCTAACGGAATTATTTTCATTTATCATTTTGGGTTTCTGATTTATTGATAATCTTATCGATTGATTACGACCTAATTTGTTTACTTTCGGTTGACATTAACAGGGTTCTGCATTATCGTCTATTTACTTTCGGTTGGCAACTTTGGGCTAACTTTAACAGTATCCTTTAGAGTGTCATTTTTGGAGATGGCTGCATTGATGTGATTTTCAATAAATGTGGCTGGAACAAAATGTCTAGTGGGAAATCTGGAAGAATTCAAATTTCCAAAAATCATTGAAAACTTTACATAAATTAGCCTCTAGAGCAGTAATCGCAAATAAGTGGCAGCTTTAAAGATCTTAAGCTCAGTGCCGTTATATCCCGTCATGCCGCAGGGCAAATTATTAGTAAACTTGCTGGGCCTAGTTGACGAAACCGATAAATAACACGCACACACACTGAAACTTGTTGTATATCCAAAGCAGAGCAATATAATTTTCGTCCAAACGGCCAAACCGATTAAAGTCGTGCTACTGATTATATTTGTATTGTTTTGGGCCTTTTAAGAAGTCAAAAAATTTAAAACATATTGACCGGTATCCTGACAAAATATGTTCTAACAGAAATTGTAGAGTTTAATGAACTTCTATTCAAATTTTCCATGGGAAATCTGGGAAAATTTGACTTTCCAAAAATCATTAGAAAATTGGTACAAAATTTATCTCCAGAAACTCGAATTTTCCCAGCTTTCTCACGGTAAAACATGAGCTAAATTTATTTTGAGTGATAGAGATATTGACAAATCACATTAATGCAATCCAAACTTAACACTCTGGATGCTAATTTTATACCACTTTTAAGTATTTTTTCGGATCACGTGAATTTCCCACAATTTTCCACGAGAAAGTGGAGCGAGGTTTTGCCACATAAGACTATTGAAAAAAATCTTTAGTGCTATCCATGCATCCATGGTTACTTTCGGCTGGATTAGATCGTATCTAAGCATCTAAACAAATGTTTTGTTTCTCAGCGTGATGAACATGATCAGCCAGCAGAAAAAACGATGATTGTATAGACAAAGCTTACATTCTAAGATTACAAAACTTATCAACAATCGCTTACGCTAAGAGCTGCCAGTTGAGTCCGAAGGACATCGACTGAGAATCAAGTAAAAACTCCGCAGAAACGAGAAGCGTTTCAGGTAGCATCGCCGAATTTCAAAAGCAATGAACTGAGAAGTAAAGGCTTATCAGCAGTCACAAGCACATCGAACAATAAACTTTGTCACCCGCATCATGTAGCTTGAGATTACCAAAATCATTCATTTCGACATAGCTCGACAACTTTTATGATGAGTCCAACCAAACCTCATTTTTGACCAGAAGTTTTATCTTCTGTAAATTATATTCCGAAGGGAAAAACCTATTAATCCTGGATCGTGGATTGGATGCAATTGATCGGTTGTGTAATTGATCCGCTTTGGTTTTCTCAAACGATGTATTTGGCTGAAAGCTTCAAATATTTCGTATGCGACGGTAGTAGAATCTGGAAACAAGTTGTATGTATCAATATTGAAATCACCCAGTACACCGATGGATTAAAGAATAACCCTTAGCTGGCACCCTAAGTTCTAGGCATATTATCAATAGGTATTCGATAACGAAGGCGATGACCTCGTAAACTTCTACATCTTGACCTCCAATATAAGTTTTGACTGCAATCAGCGAGCTAGGATTGGGCAAGCGAACTGCAATACAAAGCTGCCTAAATAGCTATCCAAAACCACTTCAACATGATGTAGGAATCTCTGAAAACGACTTCAGGAAATACGGCGTGAAAATGGCGAAAAACGCACTCCGATGAAACCAGTGGTAGGAATAATCTACTTTTATTATATTTGATATGTGAACTTGATGTAACAACAGTAACTCCGATCTGAATTTCATTAAATTTAAAAATTAGAATCAAATAGCAATCTCCACTCTAACAATAAATTTATTCAATGCGTGCCGTAGAATGCTTAATACAAAACAGACGGAAACAAACCTGACGCAAAATAGGGTTCTTGCAATAATGGAGGCATTCACATTTTGAATGAAGATGCACTATAAAGATTAAACAAAATTGTTATGTATGTATTTAATTCGCTTGCTTGAATCTTTGGAACAATTGACTTCTTTCTTCAGAAACAATGCACACTTTCACTAAATTCTATATGCATATAAATACGGATAGTACACACATAACCAATTATACTGTCTACTAAACACCATAAACACCATAACATACTTTCTTATACAAAAGGTAATAGTCATACACAATGTATAATGTATATAGACATAAAGACGCCTCACACCTAATTGAGTTCACTTTTTTACCTTTAATCGGTTTAAGTTGTAACACATCTTAAATTTTATGGTTGTGTAATAGAAAAGCAACACAAAATTTTTTTTTTTTAATGTAAATCAAGGTTTATCGATCAATTATGGGTGTTTTGTAAATTTGGAAAATTACTTAATCAATTAAGTTTTTTGGATTGAATACTTATTTGCTTGTTTGTCTCTATTAATTGTAATATTCGGAAAATTGTTTTGATTTATAAAAATTATTAAATATTCACGTGAATGTGGTATGGTATTCAAATTCATTGTACGAAATATTTATTCAGAGTAGGTCTGTCTATATTGTGTGATGTTCATATTACATAATACATAATCCCAATCCCAATAAAATTGTTTCTCACGTTTGGATTTTTGATTTTGAATTATAATTTTAAATATTCTAAAATAGTTCCCATAGGAATTTTGTCATAAGTTGAACTTAATTTGTGGGGGAGTATTCATTCTTCAAAATACTTTCTTTGAACGCGTAATAAAAATCAAAGACAAATATTTTTTTTTCTAGCGCCTGCTGAAATGAAACACTTTAAAAAAGCCGAAAATAAATAATGCCAACAGTAACATCTATCAGCAAATAGCCGACAAAACTTAAGTGAGTGCCTGATTATATTCCTGTTATCCAATTTCATTAAAATTAAATGTATGGATGTAGCTCGATACTACTTCTGTTACGAAATTTTTAACCGACAGAGAGATAGAGACGACATGTGCTGTACACCATGCTATTGAAGGCTGCATGTTTGACGTTTCCTGATGTAAGCGAGTCATTGGTAACGAATTTTTTGATATAAATGTCTGTATCATGGCTTTTGTTAGCCCTTGTTAGCAGCACATCCAAGAATGGAAGTTTATGGTTAACTTCCACTTCTACGGTAAATTTGTTTAGGACTCGGTGATCAGAACTTGTTCAACAACCGAGCATTTTATTGCTGGGAATATCGTCTATGTATCAATACCAAATGCATGTGTGAGTTTGTAAAATGAGCGAGTTTATGGAATGCCTCTTTATGTTGAAGCTTATTCGGAATAGGGCCGAAAGACCAAATGTCGAAAGGCCGACTGTCGAAAGGCCGAATATCGAAAAGCCAAAAGCCGATTGTGTCGAAAGGCCGTTTCTTTTTATGAATGTTGAAGACCCAGGTCAAAGAAATCGTATCGGTCATATCGCTTCTACTAATAGTTCTACCACAAATGTTAAGTTATTTTGTGGTTGGCTTAATTCGTTGGGTTGGTATGGCATCGACGAACGTATTCGAGCGAATTAAGGATTTAATGCTTCGTCAACCTTGCAGATACAGATCAAAGGAAGTCTATCGCTCGTATCGCTTCTACTGATAGATGTACCACAAATGTGTGTCAGCCTTATGACTCATTCGGCTTTTCGACATTCGGCTTTTCGACACACTCGGACTTTCGACCCATTCAGCTTTTCGACATTCGGCCTTTCGACATTCGGCCTTTCGACATTCGACTTTTTGGTATTCAGCCTTTCGACATTCGGCGTTTCGACACATTCGGCCAATCGACATTCGGCTTTTCGACACATTCGGCCTTTCGACCCATTCGGCTTTTCGACTCATTCGGCCTTTCGACCCATTCGGCTTTTCGACATTCGGCCTTTCGACACATTCGGCCATTCGACAATCGGCCTTTCGACATTCGGCCTTCGTATCGATTCTTAAGTTACCGAAATTTTAAGTCAATTAAATGTGTTGTGATTTGTTGCTATGATGTGATGAAGAATTATTACTCACGATGGGGCTTTGATACCAACTTTATGGATCTCTGGAAGTTCATATAACCTCGGAACAGCTAGATTTGATACTGATAGCTTGTATTTTGAAACTCCGAAAACTTTTTTTTATTCATTTTGATAGCGTTTATTGCCGTTTCAACCATTTTTCGCAAATGATTACGTGACACTTTCAGGAAATTACATGCAACGACGTTTATGGTAGGCGTTCATGTTCGTTTAAGATAGAAAATGTTTTTCTCTTGTGTTCGCAGATCTGAGTTGATGCATCCGAGCGGATGTCATAGATTTCCCCCAAATTTGAAAATCTGTTTAAAGGACTTCCTTGTACACTAAGCTTCTGATAAAGACCTTATAGCTTGTATCAACAAGGTTTCTCTACTCCTTGATGGTAATTATTTTTCCTTTTATATTTGTGTTGGATGTAACTCTATAAAACCTATGGGAGAAATCAGGTTAAATCAAATACAGTGCCACCTTGTCAAGAGTCTGCCCTTGAGACTTATTTATTGTCATGATGAAAGAAACTCGTATAGGAAACTGACGTCGTTTAAGAGTAAAGGGCTAGTCCACAGCAGAAGTGGCCAATTAATTCTTTAGGATAGCAATGAAATGTTCTGCAGCATGCTTCTTCAGAGTCCAGCATACACAACTAGCCATATATTCGTGGTTCACTCTCTTTGGGTTGAATGTTTTTTGAAGTTACCTGGGTAATTTGCCCACAAACTTTAAAACAAAAGATTCCTCCAATGGGAATAGCTCTGTCTCCTTTTTTGCTGAGGTATGGACCCTTCATTGAGGCGAATGTCAAAGCACTGTTAAAAGATCGAATATTTTCCAGGAAATTTTACTTATGAGTAGCCTGGCCAGGCCATTCGATATCAGATTTAATATCTGAAGAATCCTGTTGTACTTTCCCTTTACCGCGGCAATAAGTAAATAATTTTTGCATTGGACTTTCACTTTTAAATTTCAAATATCCACAGCCTTTGCATGATTGAATCGGATTTTGATATTCGTGCTATGTTCCGGGTTTTATAAAGTTGTTTTAGCTTGTGTTGCCTAGTTTTTACCATAATTTGTACCTTTTTGGCACGTACTTGAGCTTTTTGCTCTTCCGTTTAGTTGGTCTTTCTTTGTACTAGCATTTACCATCCTTTTTTGTGCCTAGTGATCTATTTAATAATTATAGGTGCCAAAACCTGTTTGAATAATACAATTCCAGACGAGTTTTTGGCCTGTTTATTAAGGTCTGGGGCCTATTTTAATTAGAGGCTCGAACCTATTTTGTAATTGAAGATCAAAGGGCTTAGTTTTCCGAAGCAGACGCTTAACAATTTTCCCAAATCTAGGTGAAGAAGCTGCTAGGACTGGATATTTCTAAATTCATATGTGGATAATTCGAGATTTTTCTGTCTGTTCCTAAATCATAGTCACTCTAGCCTTGGTCTAGGCCACTGATCGCAAATACGTGGTACGCGTGCCAAACTTGGCACGTTTAAAATTTTTTCCGGCACGTCAAACAAATTTTGTATTTTAAAAAATCGACCTATTTTGATGCAGTTATTCTTACAAAAAATGGAAAAGCCCAAATATGTATCGAAATGCTGGGAAATGGGAACCCGTGAAAGTAATTTGGTCATATAACCCCACCTTTGGAATGAATATCAATATTTTTGACAAACACGAAAAGTTCGAAAGAAAATACTTGGTGATAAAATACATGGCTTGATCAAAAATTCGTCAAATTTTACAATTTCATAGGTTGTTTAAGTCCAATTGCCACAATTGCATTTTGGGGTTGTGTTGGTACACTTTCCCTTACGTTTCTTAACATTTTGAACCATATTGGATGCTTAGTATAATATTACCAAAAATTTACTAACAAGCAGAGAATTGTGAGCAGGTGTTTTATCGTGGTACAGTGGTCATGAGTTGTTTCCCCACAAATCCAGACGTTTCGTACAGATCGCTTCACGCAAACAGCGTATAACTTCCTGGAAGTAGTACTTAATAATCGAACGACCTAATAACTCATGGTACACTACTTGGCGCGAGCTTTTTTGGTTTTGCGTCTTTAGGAAGCTTTCAGTGGGGCGATTGAGCCTTACTTTCGATGTTAAATTCGTAAACTCCTATTGTATCAACAGTTATGACCCGTTTGAGCAATTCTGGATCGTCGTTGACTTCATTCAGCAACTTCTGCACTTCCGCACTGCTTTTGGTCGAAATTCAACAATTTCGGAGGTAGGTTTACTGTCACACGTTTCATGCCTGAAACCCATTTGAAATTATTTTTGTTAGATACCGAAATGTTTCAAAATGAGCAGCCACAATAAACCATCGCAAATTTTTATTGCGATACATTTTGTAAACAGATTTGTAATTAAATCTCTTCTAGAAAAGTTTTAAGAGCCGCCAACTTGATTCATCATTTGGATGTGCTGATACCAATTCATTTATCATCAAGTTTGTTGATTAAGTCAGATACCAAATTATAATGGAATTGATGCACAATTGCAAAAGTCCCGTTTGGGACAGGAATGGAGTTTATTAATTGAAACATGGCCAGAATTCAACAAATATTCCAACACATTGCTAAAAATACTTTGGTACATAAATACAAGCCATAAATAAAAAAAAAATTTGCTACAGAGAAACTTGTTTTTTAAATACATGACCAATCCAGGCCTTTTCTTTACTTCCAGCGCCAAATGGAATACGCACGTTTATCAATAAATTTTTGTGAAATTTTATATCTACGTTATTAAGCCGATTCTGTAAGTAGTTCCTAATATACAATCGGAATATGCACACCTGAAGAATTTGGGGTCGAATTTCTTCGATAAAATAAGAACCAAATTCAAGAAGTATTGCGGAACACCTCTACTGAAATTATGGTACCATTAATCAAAACTTGTTTCACCAATATTTTTTTACATGAACAACCAATCTAGGACCGAACTAAGTGGTAAGAAGTTTGTGGATCTATTTTAATAAAATGTTATCATACATCTGAGATTTGAAATGTAAAGTCGATTCTTTAAGTATAGCTCCTAATGAGAAATTAAAAATATTCCGGCTCTGAAGAATTCCTTCGGCCATATCATCATGCTTTAGTCGATATCTTAAATCAAAAGTTATAATCGCCAAATGTATTTTTACATACTGAGCCAATTCAGACTATCTTAACTCTAGCATCAAATGGGACAAGCTCACAAACCTATAATTTCATGGCCTGAAGGATGTTTTCGGCCCTAAGTTGGGCTGAGATCAGAATTTATAAATTAAAACATGGCCCAACTAATGGTGTTATGGTCGATACCATAAATCACAAATTATACATTTGCCAATTTTGTTCTTCCATACACAGCCACAATGCGGTCAATTTTGCCACCTCCAGCATCAAATGGAATAAACACATTTATCGATGTGCTTTTGTGAAATTTTATATGTGAGAAATTACGCCAATTCTATAAAAAGTTCAACATCTAAAAATCACAAATTATTATTTTTCTGTTCTTCCTCTGAGTTTTCAGGACAATGTAAGACATTTTCCCGGATGCCCGGAGAAATTTGGAAAACCAAAACATGTCCGAAGAAACCAGGACATCCGACCACCCTTAATGTTTACTCCTCTAAAATGAAAGAAATTTATTCATTTGAATTTGCATATCAATTTATTGAAGAAGCGTTGAACCAAAAGTTACCAGAGAAATGCGATTAGCAGAAAGATTAACTCACATATTAACAAAAAAAAAATATTTTACCGAATTAGTTTGGCACGCAAAAAAAACAATTTTTAAAGAATTAATTGTATTGGCACGCAAATAACCAACTACTTGCAAACACTGGTCTAGGCTCAATCTAAAGGCAAATCAAACAAATAGTCAAGAGTGAACATATTTATGTTTTGTTTGTTATATTGTTAACTGAGTTAGAAATATTTCAAAAAGTAGTTACTATCCAAGAATATTTTTTAAAATTCTGAAATTGGCAATTTTGAATCATAGAAAATCATATTCTGGATTTCAAATTTCATCCAATTTCCTACAATGTTATAAATTTGCAAAATTCGTTAACTTTTGCATTAAAGGATATATCATAGGCACAAAATCCTTGGGATCTGCCATCTCTAATTTTTGAAATTTTTTTAAACTTAAGTTTAGGAAATTTTATGTTGGAGGCCACCATTAAATACCTTATTTAAATTTTATACGATTTTGAAACATTTATGAAATTTCAAACTCGGACTTGCTTAAATAAATTTCACCCCAGACCTTTTTCAATCGTACATATTTAAATGTTTCCGCCGGAAATGTATCTCGTGCCCCCCCCCCCTTCCCCCCCTTGCTATAGTTGAGATATTGCATTACCTGTTTACGTACTCAGCACAAGCCGGTTGGCTGCTAGCAGCTGTGTAGAAAGGTCCAAAATCACGGTGGGGTAGAACGGACCCCAGTGTGTCTTATACGTATATTTGTGTGAAAATCGGAATAATTTTCAGGCATCTCAACTCTAGCAGACCTAGAGCGAGAGAGATGCCTTATATCCCCGCTGCTGATATCTGTCTGTAAACAAAGTAATTCGAAAGATACTTATCTGATTTTCAAGAAACAAAGACAGAGACTAATAGACCTTGACCAGACAAGAAAAATGGAATATGACTAAGATCTCTAGGTGATCGGATTTGATAAAAATTGAATGAGAATAATTGTAATGTATACGAAATAATTTTTCAAAGTTGTTTTTTCCGTTTTTTGTGTTGTTTTATTGTTTTTGCTGGTGAGTAAGACTGCGCTCGATGGTAAAATTTGTTTAGTTTATCATGTTTCTTTTGATTTTGATGTATTATTAGATGGCGTATAATTTGCGGAGTTGAACCATCCGAGAAGTGCTAGTAAGCAATGATGATCATCGTGAATCCATCGAAGAAACATCTTCAGGAGGCGAACGTGTTTGAGGACAGTAAAGACAATGATTCAGACTTTTCGATGTGCAGTGCTCCAAAGAGTGCCACGGAAGTAAGCCAGAAAGATATGGAAGAGGGTTCATTGGATCAACGCTTTTGTATGTAGGAGAGCGGCAAGCGGCTGGCCAGAGGAGAGGTCAGCCATCTTCGACGATAAGAAAAAATTCAACTTTCATATTGCAAAATAAATACCTTTTTTTAAAGATTCAGTATCGGACTGATTTTTGTCTAACAAGATACTATCTCAAGAGTACACAGATCTTTTTTTTTTTTTTTGGTATGATTAAAATAAAATTTCATTAATGTAATAATTTGGACTCCTTTAGTAAACATCTTTAGTAAAATTGAAAACTTCACTGTGACATTTCATATGTCAAATTAAAAGTGTTCTAATATTTAATTATAATACAGTTTCGAAACTTATCGGCACGATATCAGTGTTATGTAGAACGTACCAAAATGTGTTTCAATTGGCCCACCATTTTGGTCCTTCGAACCGGATTCGGTGCACGCATCATTTATTCCAACATTCGGTTAAACGCGAATATTTGTGCAATCCAGTTCATCGAATCGTGAATGTATTTCATCGATACTCAGTTGCAATTATCACTAGTGTACATCATAGCGGTGTGTCAATTTAAACCGCTTGTTTAATGCAGTTCTTCGAATCATGAAAATATTTCGTCGAAACACAGTTTCAATTTATCTCGTGTGTACGTCATTGCAGTGTATCAATTTTAATCGCTATTGTTTGTGCAATCCAGTTTATCGAAATCAAGCACAATTCAGCAAGTTCTTCAGAACTTGAGCGGTTGTTATCGGAACGGAGTGTTGTTTATCACGTGTTTTCATCATGGCAATAAATCAATTTTCAATGAAATTAATTTTCCAATCCATTTTCATATAAACGTGGGGGTAATTCACCAGCTTGAACACGTAAACGATAGTTAAGGTTTAGATAAGTTCTTGCTTTACGAATATTACGTGTTAGTTGGTAGGGAATAGTGCAAAATAGTGTATCTCATCCCATCATCATGATGGAATTAGCGTCTTTCAAGAAGCAGCGATTCACAAATATAGGGCAACTGACTAACATCATAAAATTTGTTAAAGCGGCCGAAGATGATGTTCCTGTCGAAGAGTTCAGAACGCGACTGGCGTGTGTCGAAATTTTAATGTCAGAATTCACATCTATAGAAAGTGTTTATGATATTTATGATAGATCCGTTGGATGCATCCGACTTCGTTTAATTAATACCAAGATTCCGATGCATCATTCAATATTACACATGCGGGACATCAAAATGAAATTAAACTACCAAAACTCAACATAGCTCCGTTTTCTGGGAATATACTGAGTGGCAGTCATTTTTTTGATCTGTTCTCCAGTACTATTCAGGAATCTAGGGGAAACTAGGGACCATTAGCTGATTTCCATCTTGGTTCAAAAGTTGGATGACAAATCCAGAGTAATGTGGGCAGAGTACATAACAGATTTGGAGAATCCACAATTTTCTAATTTTCTGAAGATTTTATCTCGGCACATCGATACTCTAGAAGCTACCAAGACGTCTATTAAGCAATCAACACAGAAACCTAAGGTCCAAAGTCATGTTACCACAGAGGAGACTATAGTTTCACCTGCGCTTTATGAAAGTCGCAGGTGTTATAATTGTTTAAGCAGTAGTATCTAAATTTCGTTGTCAGATTTGTAAACAAAAGCATCACACATTTCTTCACTACACAGAGCCTGCTGAACCAAATTCCAATATCAATCGACCTTCAACAACAGACGGATTAATTACAACCAATTAATACCAACTTAATTAATTTGCTGGATTCATCAGGAAACACAATTTCAGGCCGTGCGCTGCTTGATTCAGGTTCTCAAGCCAGCTTCATCACTGAGGCTCTTGTGCAACGGCTATGTGTCAAGAAGACAATGGGAGATTGGTAGTTGTATGTGTGGAATGCTCAAGGTAAGGGTATACCAAAGGCACGGTTACAGTTACCATGCGACCTAAGGAACGTTCTGAATTTCACATAGAAGGCTCCGTGTTATCAAAAATAATTAATACTATTACCTTGTGAAATCATCGAGAATCTTCAATTCAATTTCGAATCAGAATTACAATTGGCCGATATATGCCGGCTCATATAGACGCATTAATTGGAGCAGACTACTTTTTCAGCGTGCAAGAGCCTCGGCAAGTTATCATTAAATACAATGATCCAATCCTTCAAGAAACCATATTCGGATCAGTGATCTTCAGAAGAGTCAACAATGCAGGACGAACAACATGAATCAATTTATTGTTAATGATGACCACAAATAACCGTATCGCTATCGATTTGGATCAAACTCCTCGCAAATTCTGGGAAATCGAATCCATTCCTTTCTTCAGCCATTATTATCACCAGAAAAAGCTACAAATATGCGAAGGGGGCCGATTCGTTGTAAGTTTACAATTTAAAAAATCGCCAAAAAGTTTGGAAAACTCGTTAAACCTATAGCTATTCAAAGATTGAGAGGTATTGAACGCCGATTTGTTAGAGATCCGACTTTCCATAAGCTGTATCAGGAATTTATGCTAGATTACCTAAAGCTCCATCACATGGAAAAAATATTTCCATCTAAACAAGATGACACTGGTTACTATTTAATTTACCTCGCAACGGAGTAATCAAACATTCAAGTACTATGGCCAAACTGAGGCTTGTGTTCGACGGCTCCGCTAAGACTGTCTAGTAGGCATGGGTTGAAATAAACTTGTCTAGGAGGCATGGGGAAAATAAAAGGGAGTGCGTTTTGAATCGTTACGTGGAATAGACGCATTTTTATTAAAAAACAAGAAAAAGGGTTAAAACAGAGAAGATTGTGGGAATTTAGTGAAAATACAGTCCACATAAAAAGAAAAAATATTGTCAAAGTAGAAGACAATTCATGGTCCAGCTCGAGCCAGATATTTCTAGTAGCAATCTGGGGGAATTTGTTTGATTTGGTTTGGAGAAGAAAAGTTTTATCTATAAAAGAAGACGTCCATATTTGTTCATTGTAGTGGAAATAGTTGGAATCTAAAATAGGCATTTTGGGTAATTGATCATTTGTAGTTTGATTCATCAATTTCAATATTTTTTGGCAACAAAGGTAAAGGTATTTAGCGTTGAAATATATAGATATTGAGTTTTTGAGCGTAATAAGATAATTTGGCAAAAAATGGCAACAATTGAACCATGGAAAGTTAAAAGAGCAACCATTAAGAGAAAGCTCACGTTGCAAGTAAAGTTTATAAAAAATCCTGATGAAATAGGAAATTTAAGCAAAGTTAGTGCTAGATATGAAAATTTGAAGCTTTTGTTAGATGAATATTCTGAAATTTATTCGGGGCTTTGTTCATCGGTTGACGATCCAGAGTTAAGAAGAAATGAGGAGGAATTTAATACGGATTTTGAATCATTCGAGCGTGACTTTTATGATGTAAAGGGTAAATTTGAAGTCATTTTAGGTATTAATAAATTAGTGAGTAACATAGGTGATAGATTAGGTTTGGGTGATGATGCGGCTTCAGGGAATGGTGACAGTGCAGGTGGTCTTTTATCTAAGGCAAAATTGCCAGAGATTAGAATACCCGTATTTGACGGAAAATTAGATGACTGGTTAAGATTTCGTGATTCTTTTGAGAAAATCATTGTAGATAATCAGCAAATAAAGTCAAAAATACAAAAAATGTGGTATTTAGATATGTTTGTTGTTGGAAAGGCCAAAGAGATTATTGACAAAATTGATTTTTCTGATGATGGCTTTGATATCGCTTGGAAGGCTTTGATAGATAGATTCGATGATACCCATGCGTTGGTAGAGAAACACAATAGTGAATTATTTAAATTACAGTACGTCAATAAATCATCTGGCACAGACATACAAAATCTGATTGATCGCACGGAGCTCAATTTGCGTGCATTACAAAAACTATAGCAGAATGTTGATCAGTGGGATATGATAATAGTTCATATTGTTACTTATAGGTTAGATGATGATGTTCGAAAGGCCTGGGAATCCCAACTTGATAAAAAAAGGCTCCCTACTTGGAAGGAACTTTCTGAATTTTTGCAATCCCGTTGTAGGGCTTTGAATGTAGTGGAAAATAATCGTCGTTCCAATAGACCTAAACAAAATATGGTGGGTCAAGGATAAATGTCTAAATCTTCTAAAACTTTCGTGTCTGTGTCTAGGCCAAATGAAGTAAATACAAAAATGGTTTGTTCGATGTGTAGTGGTAGTCATTCTTTAGAAAATTGTGTTCAGTTTATGAATTTACGTCCTGAGGTATGGAAGGTATGGAAAAATAAGATCTTTAGGTAGATGTTTGAATTGTTTGAGCGACAGTCACTTAGTTAGAAATTATCAACCAAAAAAATGTGAAATTTGTGGTTATAAACATCATACATTACTTCACATGAGAATGGATAGTCGAAATCACAAAACAGCAAACGAAATAAATAAAAAATACCCTAGTAGTAGTGCGGATAATAATAGAGATATCGATAGTACAAAGGCTGACTCTGCTCAAAATAGTTCTACATATTTGTGCAAAGAAATTGTGCACAAACAAGTCGTTTTAACCACTGCTATGATTTTGATAAAAGATTCTAATCAGAAGTATATTCAATGTAGAGCTCTATTGGATTCAGCCTCTCATAACAATTTTATATCTATGGACTTGGTCAAAAAATTGGGAATTAAAGTCGAAAAGGATAATAACACTGTATGTGGTATTAATGGTACAAAAACTGATGTTTGTAATAGAGTAGAAGCATCAATTCATTCTCGCGTTGATAATTATTGTAAGAGTTTGAGATTCCTGGTAGCATCTGAAATCAGCAATGGATTGCCCTGTCAGTATATCAATGTTTCCAGATGGTCCGTTCCATCTAACTTAGTATTGGCCGACCCAGATTTCAACATACCTGGACCTGTAGATATATTATTAGGAAGTGAAGTATTTTGGGAAATTTTGAAAGATGGTCGTTTAGAATTGTCAAAGGAGCTCCCAGTGTTTCGTAATACGAGCTTCGGTTGGGTAATTGGTGGAAAGTTGGAAAGTAGTTCACACAACCAGAATTTCTTTTTGTCATCAGAACCAAAAATAACGGATACTGGGTTGGATAGTTTGTTAGAAAAGTTTTGGGATATGGAGTCCTGCTGTAATGATAAGAATAAAATTCGTACAGCTGAGGAATTAGCATGTGAGCAGCATTTTGGTGATACTCACAAGAGAGATAGAGACGGTATATTTATCGTACAACTACCTTTTAAAATGGATAGTAGCTTGTTGGGTAATTCTTCTGATATGGCTTTTCATAGATTCATGGTTTTGGAAAGAAGATTAAATAAAAATTTGAAATTGAAAATGCAGTATATTGAGTTCATGAGAGAATATGAGTCAATGGGACATATGAGGCTTTGTACTGAAGTGGATGATGGATTGATGGTCCGGGTTAATTTATACCTCATTTGGCTGTATTACGTCCTGGTAGTTCCACAACTAAGTGTCGAGTTGTTTTTGATGCTGCGGCGAGGTCTTCGTCTCAATATTCGTTGCACGATTTGTTAATGGTAGGTCCCGTAGTTCAGGAGGATTTATTTTCAATTGTGTTGAGATTCAGGCTATTGCTTTATCAAGTGATATCGAAAAAATGTACAAGATGGTAAAGTTAGAGCAATCTCATACAAGGTTTCATAGGATTTATTGGCGAGAAAGTTCCAGTGATGAGTTGAGGATTTATGAGTTGCAGACGGTAACTTATGGAACGGCATCTGCTCCTTACTTATCAACTCGTGTTATCCAACAGTTAGCTGTAGATGAATCAGTAAATTTCCCAATAGCGTCAAATATTTCAAGGACTGATTTTTATGTCGACGATTTACTTTCGGGTTGTCGAAACACTAGAGGAAGGTATTTCAATGTATGACGAATTAACTAAAATGTTTTCATCAGCAGGGGTGAGATTAAGAAAGTGGTATTCAAATTAAAAATCGGGGAGATCACAATGAATTGTATGTCAACGATACAATTAAAACTTTGGGGTTACGCTGGTCACCCTTTTGTGATGAATTCACATTTTTGGTTCAGCCAATGGATGATAGTAATAGAATTACGAAAAGATCGGTATTTTCTGATATTAGTAGATTGTTTGATCCATTAGGACTATTGGGGCCAGTAATTTTAAGTGCGAAAATTCTTGTTCAGAGATTATGGATTGGGATGCTAACATACCCGAGAATTTAAAGGCAGATTGGATTAATTTTAGAGATAGTTTGGAATGTTTGAATAGTTTGAGATTGAACCGATGTGTCATTCCAGAAAATGTTAGTGATATAGAAGTACACGGTTTTAGTGATGCGTCGCAAAAAGCGTATGGCGCCTGTGTATATCTTCGTTGCAAAAATAGTGATGGTAGTGTAGGTATAAATCTCCTATGTAGTAAGTCTAGAGTAGCTCCTTTAAAAGTGATCTCTTTGCCGAGCTTAGAATTGACTGCAATATTGCTCCTTGTCAATTTAGTTCAGAATACAGTGGCGTCTCTCAAGATAAATGTTGGAAAGATTGTTTTGTGGTCTGATTCGAGTATTGCCTTGTCATGGTTAAAGATCCCACGCCACAATTTAAAAACATATGTGGCCAACAGGGTTAGCGAGATTTTGGATGGTAGTAAACATATGAGATTCAGACACATCGCTGGGAAATCAAATCCTGCAGACTTGGTGTCTAGAGGAGTTTTACCTCATGAGATTGGTCTTTTGGATGTTTGGTGGCACGGTCCCTTGTTTTTAGAGGATGATGAGTCAAAGTGGCCAGTTAGTAAAATAAATATTGCAAACTGTCAGAAATTACCTGAATTGAAAAATGAACAGTCATCTTTTGTTTCTGTAAGAGTCATAGATATTTTTAACATTGAAAAGTTTAGTTCGTTGGTGAGACTCAAGCGCATTGTAGCTTACTGTTTTCGTTTCATAAACAGAAAAATTAGAAAGAAGACTATTTGCACTGGTGGCTTGGAGGCTTGTGAGTTGGAGGCCGCGTTATTATCAGTCATTCGGACGGTTCAGAAAGGTAATTTTAGAAGTGAGATTAGAATGTTGTTAAACAAAAAACCGTTGCCGGAAAATAGTAAATTGATTAGTCTTTCGGCATTTGTTGATGGAGAAGAGATGCTTAGAGTAGGAGGAAGGTTGGAGAACAGCAATTTCGATTACGATCAAAAGCATCAATTGATTTTGCCGAAAGATCATGGTCTGACAAATTTGATTATTCGACATGAGCACATAAAAAATTTACATGCTGGGGTTCAGTGTACTTTGGCAGCTGTGCGCCAGAAGTACTGGATAGTGAATGGCAAGGTTGCAGTTAGGCGAGTCATTAGAAGCTGTGTCCCTTGTTTCAAGTTCAAACCAAAGGTAGAGGAACAAATCATGGCATCGTTGCCTCCAGATCGTGTGAATGCTGCCAGACCATTTAATATAGTCGGAGTTGGTTTTTGTGGTCCTTTTCTGGTCAAATATAAAGGACAGCGAAAAGATACGCAAAACAAAGTTTATATTTGCATATTCGTTTGCTTCGTCAGTAAGGCCGTCCATTTGGAACTGGTCGAGGACGCAACGAGTAAATCTTTCATCGAATGTTTGAAACGATTTTTTTCAAGACGAGGACGAAGTGCAATCATTTATAGTGATAACACCGGAAACTTCGTGGGCGCCAACAGAGAAGTCAAAGAGATGGAAAATTTAGTTCGTGGATCAAACATAGACTTGCAAGCATTTTATTCAATTGAAGGCATCACGTGGAAATACATTCCGCCTAGATCGCCACACTTCCGAGGCCTCGGATCCGAGCAGTTCGGATGTTTAAATCTCACATTAAAAAAGTAGTTGGAGTTCAAGTATTGACCTTGGAGCAGTTAACAACATTGGCTATAGAGATAGAGGGAATTCTTAATTCTCGCCCTATTTCATCATTTTCTAGTGATCCACGTGATCTAGAGCCACTAACACCTGGGCATTTCACAACAGGATGTCCAATTAATACAATTTTAGAGGTGGATGTCACAAATTTATCATTAATACCAGTCAATTGAGTGACTAAAATAGTAATCGACAGTTAAAAAAAAAAAAAAACAATTTGGTTTGCATCGATACTTGTTAAGTAGTTTAAGTTTGTGTATAAAATTTGAATCAATAGTTGGTAAAGGCTTAACCTTTCCAAAGCGGGGAGTGTGTCTAGTAGGTATGGGTTGAAATAAACTTGTCTAGGAGGCATGGGGAAAATAAAAGGGAGTGCGTTTTGAATCGTTACGTGGAATAGACGCATTTTTATTAAAAAACAAGAAAAAGGGTTAAAACAGAGAAGATTGTGGGAATTTAGTGAAAATACAGTTATGTGGACTGTATGAAATAAAAAAATCTGTAAAAGAAAAAAAATTGTCAAAGTAGAAGACAATTCAAAGACCACCTCCGGAGTATCACTAAACGATTGTTTAGCAACTGGGCCGACAGTGCAATCTACCCTGTATGCTATTGTTCTAAGTTTCCGGGAATACCAATTTGTCGTCACTGCCGAAGTGGCAAAAATGTGTCAGCAAGTAAAGGTGAGGATAGTAAGTTTCAAAAAATTGTATGGCGCAATCATCCAACTGAGCCAATTCGTCATTTTCGACTAAAAACGATCACTTACGGACTGGTATCAGCCCCATTTTTAGCCACACGGGTTCTGAAGTACATTGCCGATAATAATCAATCAATCTATATTGATGCTTCCAATGCTATTTGACATAGAATTTATGTCGATGATTTAATGACTGGAGCCCACTGTGAGTCAGAAGCCGTACAACTGAAGGATGACATCAAAAAGCTGTTATATTCCTCCTCCTTTAATGGTCCTCAAATTCTCGGCAGATTCCAAATACCATAAAGGCCGAAGTTTGCATGACTACCCTCAACGAATTCCACGACAGAAGCGAAATTGGTGAAACAGTAAAAGTACTGGGCGTATGCTGAAACCCATCTAATGACACATTTACGTTTGTTTCTAATATTCATTCTCCATAGAATCTAACAAAAAGACGTGTTTGATCCATTGGGCTGGCTCGCTCCAGTGAAAGTCAAAATAAAAATCTTCATCCAACAATCATGGGTTCTGATTCTGAACTAGGATGATCCTTTACCGGAGAAAAAGGCTAACCATTGGAATCGAATTCAAGCGGCGCTCCCGGAAGTGGAAAACATCTCGATTCCTCGATTCGCAAACACTTCCAAAAACTGCAAAATTGAATTAAATGAATTCTGTGACGCCAATCAAGATGCTTATGTCGCCGTTATTTACTACAAGCAACAAACATTACCACGCCTGGAACTTAGCGGTGCGGTCTTACTTAGCGATCTAATGGAGGTAGTAAAGAAATAAACAAGCTTAAGGATCGAGCAAATTTTTCTATGGACGGATTCAGCCGTCGTGTTAGATTGGCTCAGTTCACACCCTCGTCGCTGGCCAACCTGTATCGCACACCACACATCACAAATGTTGAATTCATTCAGCCGAGTTCATTGGGGGTACGTTTACGTTTATTCACTAAAGAATCCTGATGACATTGCTTAGAGAGGAATTCTCCCTTACGAACTGAGAATCAATTCATTGTGGTGGCACGGATCCAATTGGTTACGCAATACCAAGGAATTTTGAATATCAGCCATACAGTCGTCGAAGAATGTGACGTTTTAGATGGATTAATATCAAAATGTTCATTGTTTCACACCATTACTAGGATTGCGGCATATGTTCATTGAAAATGCGAGGAAGATTGGGGTATCCAGAAGCAGTATGTTATGTATCTCCACAACCAATCAAATAAAGAAAGCAACGATTCAGTTATGCATCTCCCTCCTAAATTACGGTTCAAATTTATTTTGGTTCGGTACACTGCAATCATCTAGCTTTGAAAACACAAATAGCGTCATTATTTTAATCTACAATATTTCATCTTGTTACAAAATATAAATAATAGCTTGGAATTTAACTAACGATAAATAAACAATTTTAATCACACCTACATACATAAACTTTAAACAAATTTTTTATTAAATAAAAAATTCTGTTTCTAATTTGCAGCATTTGAATCTGCAATTTTCCAATTGTCGTTCTTTATAATAAACGAGAGCTACTCGTTATATTTTTATATATTTTGCGCTGTTTAGTCAAAGGATTTTTAATTATCGTTAGCTATAATTATTCGTATAATAATTTAATTAGTATAGCGCAACAACTATACTACTTGTTCTACATAAATATTATACACAAATCCTTACTAATTTAACTGTTACATTTCGTATAAATCTTACTATATTTTGTAAATAGTTTTAATTGGAGTGCACATTTTGAAAATGTTTTCTCGCTCGCTCTCATCAAACATGCACAAAGTGTAGCAAACTATGAATGTAATTAAAAAAAATTCCCAAGACACATCATAATTGTTGTTGTCAAGTTTAAAATAATTTTCTCTGTGTGTGCGATGCAAGTAAACATAATTTCTCGTATCTATGTAAAAGTTTTGTGTATCCATTATCCAAATTTAATGATGTTATAATGTCGAACTACATATTTTGTATGTTTTCGTATACTATGTTTGGTTGGGTTCAAAGAACTAACAAGATAGGTAACAATTTCTTGTACATACTTTGGTAGTTTCGCATCTTGTCTTCTTATGTTATACAAGATTATTTTATGTCGTTTCACACACATAAAATAGCTAGTTTGTATATACATACATTAAGAATTGAGTGTAGATTCTTAAAGATATTTTGGCATAAAACTGGGTCATTCCAGTTTATTAGTTGAGTTTCTTATAAGAAAAAATTGGTTTGTTGAGTGAACGATTTTTAAAATTTGTATGCACTTAATGCTAAACCAATGAAAATTATTGGCGCCAAAATGTCATGTCACGAATTCTCTGTACAATAACCATCTATCGCATAGAACATGTATGTAACTCGGATGAGGCGGAAAACGATACTTTCTCGAAATTTTCAACAAATTTGGCGCCGAACATCTTTTACGCGATATAAATTCATTAGTACTAATTCACGCATCTTTTAATCGTTATATTATGGTCATGTGCGGCCAAAATTAAACATAAAATCAATAAACGTTTTTTTTATTTAATTTATGTACATCGCGGCCTAGTCGTGTTCATATAACTCAAATACGAGACGTTAATTGAAATTTAAACAGATTTGTAGTTGATTTATGAAATTGTTTTTACTAATCGAGTTGATTGATTACTATTTTTAATAAAGGAAATGGAAAAACTTGAATATTAGTAGAGGTTAATGTTAATGACGTGTAAGATGTGACGAGAAAGTTATTAAATATTAGTCTAATAATATCGAATGGTTTCTTCAGGTCGAACATACTCAATATATGTAGATTGTTATATTTGTAGAAATATTTATTTTGCAAGATGTAGGTGAGCCGGTTGAGACTACAGTTACAATTTGGCTGTTTAATGATGAAAAAGCGAAGAAACCTTTGTGTGAAACTAACCCATTCCGTAATTATAAAATCTGAAATTACCAGATTCGACAAACTATAATTTATTGGATGATAATTTTATTCGTATCCTGATTTAACCCCAAGAGGGCTATAGAATTTTAAAAGGGATCCAGCATTCTCCACCTAACTAGGATGCAGAAAAAATAAAATTTTGGGTATATGGATTTAGGTATGGGTATTGTCTGTTAACCCTTTAATGCACACTGTAGCATATCTGCATCATGTTATTCTAATTTGAACTGCATCTACATTTGAGCATATTTTTTCTGTTTTGTTTCGTATATCTGTTGTTCATTTGTTTTTCTCTCTCGTTTTACACATTTTTTTGTTTTTTTCTGCGTTTAGAAAATAAAATCGCTATTTAAAATTAGTTAGTCGATGTTTTGCATACAGTTCGTAGTAATCATACATTTACATTTATGTAATTTTTTATAAATAAGAAAATTGTTTTAAAATTTATTTTTATTTTGAACGAATTGTCTTTTTATTAAAAAGCGTTATAAATGAAAAAATATTTAAATTTTTTACCACAACTGCATAATGATGCAAATAGGCCTTATGTCATAAAATCAATTTTCTGGGAAAACTAGCTGCTTCCAACCATTTTTACTATGAAATTCGTTTCAACCAAACACATCTTTATAAGAAAAAAAATATTTCAATTAAAAAGAAAAAATCATGCATTAAAGGGTTAAAGCATCAGCAGCCGAATCGTAGACGAAGAAGAAGTTACACTGAATAAAGTAAACGAACCCTCTTATATGTGGCCCCTGCAGTTGTGCCAAATTTGTTCGAATGCCGCTTCAAATAACTGAGGAGGATATCTCCTACTTTCTATTATACCACATCGGCGAACACAACATGAAACATGAAGCCCTATCTTCGAAGCAGGCAGAAAATTCTGAGTTCGTGGTCATTGACTTAGTGTCAGCGGTTCCAAACTAAACTATAAAATCGAAAGCATTAATAACTGTTAGCCATATTTCATCTACGGATGGCCTCATTAATGATGTAACCTGGAGATTAAGAGTAACAGAGCTTGGCAAGAATATGAAAACAACATATAGGGGAAATCATTGAGACTGTGGATCCAATTTGACGATCAAATTACAACGAAGTCCACGAGAAATATATTCAGATCATTAACTGTCGCCTTATCCAGAACATAATTTTGATGAGCGAAAGAAACCTGTAGTTTTGTTGTGAATTTATCATTACCATGTTTTGTAGGCTCAATAGTTGTGACATTTAATAAAAGTGTTCATTTGAATTAAGGAAGGTGATTACTAGATCGTATACAAAATTTATGTTTTATTCAGGAACCTTATCTTCTTGATGGTTCTGTTTGTGGTCTAAATGTTTCGAATGGTAGAATTTTTTCAAAGAATTCTGTCAATAAGACTAGAGCTTGCATTTATATTTTTAGTAATAATAATCAAGTTTTGATGAAAACAAGATAAAATTACTACAGACATAAGAAGAAGAGAATCAACAAGCATCTGCCTATACGAATCGTCTTTAAATTGTGTTCTATAAACAGCACACTGCTATCTTAAACAGTCTATAAAAAAACTACAGTTATTTTAGCTGTGCAATAAACCCTTTGCGAGAGTGTTTACAATGCCACACCTCCTCAAGATTAACATCGTCGAAATGTAAACAATTTTATTACTGCCGAACAAGCAGACTCATTGGGACCTGTACAGGAGACAAAAAAAATGATCTACTGGATATTTCTCTTATCACATAAGCAGATATTGATGCGGCAGTAGAAAATCTAAATGATGCCCTGGAATTATCAAAAGGCTACAACCATCATCAATGTTTCTAAACACGTTAAAAATCTGACCTTAATATACAGGGCCCATATTCTTGGAATTTACCCGAAGAAAGTCACCTATGAATTTCTAGTGAAATACGTCATGTCGGTCGAAAATTTAAATTGCTTTATACTTAAGTCTCTGGCGTCTTTTTTCGGTAAATTTCAAGAATACGGGCCCAGAAAATAATACAGGAAAAGCGGAAAATTCGTCGGCACTGGCAACAAATAAAATCGCCGGCATTAACATAAATGATACTTTTTTGAAATAAACAAAATTAAAGATTTAAAACAATTTAGTTCTAAAATGTTATTCTGTCGAGCAAGAGGAATATGTGTTCGGATTTCTTTTTAGTCAAGTCGCAAAATCTAGAACGTTCTCTTAGTCTTTCCTATTCCTTCCAGGTGGCAAATAAATGAACCTTGTCTTGTTAGGTGCCACTATAGGATCCTTAATTATAGAAGATCAATCTTAAGTGGTGCGCAGGTTTGTAACCTGAGATTTCGGAAAAAGTATTGTGAGAATTTTGTCACTAGATGGAATTTGGAGTCATATATCGGGCAACACTAATCAGATTGCTTCATACTGAGTGATTTGAAAGGTGACATTCCAGTCTAGAATTTTCATGAAGGAGATTTTGGTAATTCGTCAATCATATCAAAAGTTATAATAGTGTGAAAATAATTAAAATGTCTGAACAAATTCACGATATTTTGCAATTTTACTACAATATGAAAAAGGCAAAAATGTCAAGATGCTTTATCGAATGCAATAGCATGTAGATGGTTTTCTTGCTTCCGTTGTGAAAATCTCGATGTCGAAAATGCAGTGAAAAAGTCGATGAAATCTTACAAAAAATCGAAGAATACCGACACAAACACCGCCATGACATTGCTAAGGAATTAAACATCGATCACGAAACAGTTTTCAACCATTTTTGTATGGCTGGGTAGTGGGTGCACAAAAAAGCTCGATAAGAAGATTGAGCGAATCACAACTGAAACGCAATGAAATCGACCCATTTTTGAAGCAAATCATTACTGGCGATGAAAAATGGGTAAAATACGAGAATTTCGTTCGATAAAGATCATGGTCAAAGATAGGTAAACCACCACTTGTAGCCTTCTAAAACTGGCTTCAAAAAAGGACTGGAAATCACTTGGCCAAGTTTTTCACCGATAAAACACAGAAGTTCTACACCGATGGAATTAAGAAACTTCCCGAAAAATTGCAAAAAATGTCATAGATAATAATGGTCAATATGTACTTAAATAAAATTCATTTTCGAGGCTCGAAAATTGAATTAAAAAAATTGCACAGAAATCTGTCAATAATTTTTTGCCAACCTAATAATGCCCCGTATTCCGGCATCATAAAATCCATGTTATGTTATTTTATTTCCCCGCTTCCTATTTGAATTTGTATTGAAAAAACAAAAATAACATAAAATTTTAAATCCCAGGCCTATTATATAGGTAAGAAGGTTCTTGGTTTGTCTTACCATCGCTTCCGTACAAAGTTTAGTTTGGCCAGCATACTACAATCCTGGTACAACTTTTAAATGAATAGCTCTCGAATCTTCTAACCCAGCTTTGAGATGTTTAAAAATTGGCATTTTTCCACCTATGTATTCTTGAAGACCTTCTATGAAGATTGGCCATAAGTTCAGTTCTTATGGCTAGTATTGGGAAATCCTAAAATTTTTTGAAAGGTTGTAGAAATTTGATATATATGGCTTAGTGTTGTGCCGCTCCTAAACCATATTCGCAAAATTCATTAATACATATTTGAAAATTTGTCATTTGAATCCATAAGAGCCCATAATTTGAGTTATATGATTTGATGCGGTACTTTCTCCAGGTTTTAGTATTTTATATGAAGTTTTGATTAAGTCATACTAAGTTGGTTAATTTTCACAGTTATTAAATGCTTTTTGCTTTATTAATTTTAACACTTTTCTTTCATTTTTTTCTTACACTTGGCTTTTGGGTCAAACTACACTTTAAATAATCGATAGAAACTTTACTCCAGTTATGTTATGTGATTTATTTTATTTTTGGCAGTTTCATCAAAATTTGCTTTGAATTACTGTGATGTAACATTCAATGAGATAAGATGAATGATGTGACCGTTGTTAACCATTGTATTTTATTTTCATGGTTTAACGATCTTTCTTCACGGAAGTTTCTATGTACCTTAAATGATTTTTGAAATTAAGGAAGTCTATTAAATTCTCGATGCTTAATTCTACGACGATTTACAGAGCTCTGTATTCTGCTTTATAAATCTTCATGATTTGTTTTGCATTTGGAGACAAATGGATTAATAAATACATTATTGCTTGGAACGCCATTATTATTTAAGGCTCCTTTCTGGCTTCTGCCACCTGTATTTTTCACCTACTACACTTGTAAGTCTAGTAGAAATGCGGAAGATGCACAGAATTGTCAGTTTTAAACTAGCAAACAAATTAATTATTACGTTACATAAAACTGAGTTAATTACTCTTTTTGCGCTGGGTCTATTTATTTTTTACGACGCCAATTTTGTTCCACTTTTCTAACCGCGGCACACCACAAATAATAACCAAAATTTTAAGTGATGTCATTTTAATGATTATAGGTCATCATCGTATTCTTGTTAATTAAATTTCTTAATTCTTTACTTTTTTTTTTGTATTGTTGTGTAATACGCAGAACGAAAATAATAAAAGTTTTAATTAAAATCATAAAATTGTGTTTTGTTTGAATAGCAACGTGTAACAACGGTATTCCGAGTAATATCCCAAAAATGTATTTTATTCAATCGGTGCGCACCCATGTTTCATATATGTATAGGTTATTGTTGACATTTTTTTTTGTTTGATTTTCAGCATCCAATCGTTAAAACATTGTAATAATTTTTTTAATCTTTTGAACTCTAATAAAAAAATAAAAAAAATTCTAAAAACTACATTGATAACCCCAAAAGAACATAATGTTTCAGTATGTGTTTACTATATATATTGAAATGCAATTTTGAAATGTCATTTGCAAATTTTGAATAATTTTATCATAAAATTTTGTAAGTTTCATTCTGTTTAGTGAACTGTGCTCAGCATAAATAAAGCACAGAATAAATTAGGTTGTCATTATAATTTGATCGGATCAATGAACCGATGAACGTGAAATGAAATTACGTTAAGAGACTCAAACCTGTGTATATTTTTAAATATTAATCGAAAATAGCAGATATATTAGCTATGTATCATTGCGTGACTAAAAATATTATATAATATATGGCATGGGTGTGTAACCTGATTTCGAAATGCTAAATAAAATTATGAATCAATGTGCGACATTAATTATTCTAATTAATTCACCTTCAAAATCTATAGACAGACAATAATGCGTGCACCATAATAAAACACACCCGCATTTTATACTGAATGACCTAATCCTTGAACTGTGCTATATTCAAGGTTATTTTTGTCTTGTATGTACACCAACATAATTAGCATATAACAAATAAACACTTTAATTCACAAGGATCACATATAAAACATCTAATTACGATTTATGTATAACAAAGTCGAAAAACGATTTAACTTTTTTAATTTATTTACCTGCACACACAAATATAAATAAACTACTATGTAAGTGCAGCATGTACTTGTTTAATAATCGTGGTATAATAATGTGGAATATAAATAGTAAATCTTAGTTGGAACGTGACAAGAAATAACAAAAGAGATAAATCCACCGTTTTAAAGATGTTTATTGTGTTTGCGTTCGCATACCTATATACAACATTTGTTGAAATATATTTTCTACAAGAAGTGTTTCAAGCGTGTTTGTTAAATCAGTGCTTCTCAAAAATGTTCATACTGCGGCCCCCGAAATCGGAAAAATAAAATGCAGGGCCTTCAAAAATTTGATTCAATAATAATGAATTTACAGCTAAGCATTTTGGGTATTCTACTTTAAGGGTCTCAGATGCCCCGCGATTAAAAAAATGGTGTACCAACTCAAAATATTTCCTAAGCTTCATCCGATGTGAAGGATTAAAAAATTCTTTGGGGCAAAAATTGTAGAATTCCAAAAAATTATTTAACATTTTGAAAAACTTGAAAATATCCGCCATAAGGAACTATTACAAATTGGATGCTTCTGTAAAACTCCGGTACTAAATATTTTAACTAGACGAGTGGAGTAGAACAGATAACGAAATGACTAACTAAGGTTAAAGCTAAATATTTTTGATATCCCGACTCGAATTTGCTTCATTTTTAATTTTACCGTCAAATGGTTTTTACTTAGGTATTTAAGACTAAATTTGGATTTTATTCTTCTGAATTATCGAAATACGAAAATTATGGAAATACTTGAAACGTTAAAAAAGAAATGAGTTTTCTGTACTAAATTCAGAGTTAGCAATTTCATATCCAAAAATATAAAGGGCTGAAACCTCACGAGGTGATCAGAACTTCGGCCTTTGGTTTTTTCAATGAGGATTGCATTCACCTGTCACCTGCGTTATAAAGTTGGTGTGACAGTTTTGACAGTACTGATTTCTATTTTAACTAACATATATTTACTTATACATACAACAACAGCCAAACAGGTCAAAAGCTTTAGTAGCAGGGGTACAGGAATCCAATATGACACGAAAAATCGTATTTTAGATCTTCATACCGAAAGTAGTATACAAAATTATACTGATATTTCTAACCGTGCAACTGACCATATTCTAGAACTTTAACCAAAAATCATTTTAGAATCCCATTTACAACACACATGTCAAATTTCATCATAATCGGGTAAGGAATAACTAAGTTCCATCCTACTTGGCCTTATTCCAGAGCTTTATCAAAAAATTATTTTAGAATTCCATTCCCAACACTCATCTCAAATTTGATGATACCTCTTTAAGGAATTGCCAAGTTCCATCCTACTCCAGAATTTCATCCAAAACTAATTTTAGAATCCCATTTCCAATACACATATCGAATTTCATCATAATCGGTTGAGAAATGGGTAAGTGCCACCTACTTGGCCATTTTCCAGAACTTCATCCAAAAAACATTTTGGAATCCCATTTTCAATACACATGTCGAATTTCATCCTAATCGGTTGAGAAATAACCAAGTTCCATCATACTTGGCCATATTCCAGAACTTCATCCAAAACAGTTTTAGAATCCCATTTTCAACGCACATGTGATGAGAAATAATCAGTTCCATCATACTTGGCCATATTCCTAAACTTCATCCAAAAATCATTTTAGAATCACATTTCCAACGCATGTATCGGAGTTCATCTTAATCGGTTGAAAAATAGGCAACTTCCATCATACTTGGCCATATTCCAGAACTTTATCCAAAAATCATTTTAGATTCCCATTTCCGACACACATATCAAATTTCATAATAATCGGTTGATAAATAGCCAAGCGCAAGTTCCATCATATAAAAAATTTGTTAACTACTTACTCACTACATCCTAATACAACCCCAACTCAACTCCAACTCAACTTCAACTCAACCCTCAAATTTACCCCTAACTTAACATTCAAATCAATTCCCAATTCAATGCCCAATTCAATAATAATCAAAGCAGCATACATAAAAAAATCGTAAATATTTATAAAACCAGCTATTTTGGGTCAATTCGTATGGCAGGTACCCCCGCCCTCTTGACGTACAGTCTCCAAAAGCTTTTCAAATCTCCGCCTTGACCATAGAAACAGATTGGCGAAAAAAAATTCAAAATCGGACAAGCCGTTCTCGAGATACCATGGGTCCAGACACACAGACATCCAGACATCCAGACAGACGAGAAAAGTGGTTTTGAACCAACCAAATTTTTCGTCATTTTTGACAGGATTTCAATACTTTGGTCTTTTTAGACCGAAGTAATTTCAAATTTTATTTATGACGAGCCAGTACAAAGTTAATTTCAATCAGCGCTGACATCAGCTTCTTCAAAGAAAGAAATTAATTACATTCTCAAAAGTAGTATTTTGTCAGTGATATTGCCTCACTCAATAACAGTGCCGACGATTAGCACATGACTTAGAACCTCTAACTCATGTATAAAAGACATTAAACAACGGAATTGTTATCAAATGGCCTTGATGTAGATCAATTGGTGGAAAAAATCAGATCTTCAACGTCTACTACTAATAAAAATAACAACGGTTACCAGCAATCAGTTTCAAGGAATTTTACAAGCGAGTAATAAAAACGTCAATAACATCAACAATAAAAATGCAAATTCACAAAAAAACAATTTAAATTGTGTTCTACAAAAATATTGTAAAGCTATTGAATCAGGTTCTAAGGCAAAAATCTATAAATTGTTAATGTCAAATAGCAAAATAAATTTGAACGTCTCGTTAAATGATCTAAACATTACTGGCAAGCAACTAAACATTTAAAAAAAAAAATCTGCTATTCCTCCATTACAGAATCCGATGATATCCGCCAAAATATTTAGGGTATTAGCGATTCCATTGAATGTGATATTTTTAAGTTTAAGGTTTCAATTCAAGAGGTTAAATATATTATAAATTCCAGCCGCCTATTCAAAGCTACAGGTCCAGATAAAATTTCAAATATTCTCATCCTTCCAGAATCTGGGTTTGTCGGGATCCAATTATTTTTCAGCTGTTTTAAGCTTTCCTATTTTCACCAAATCGTGGAAAACGGCAAAGGTGGTGGGGGTTCTGAAACTTGATAAACCCCCGTCAGACGTCAATAGCTACCGAACTATCAATCTACTGGATTTTTTAAATCAAATCTTTGAATGTGTTATCGAAAACAGGCTCAATGACCACATTGGGACTAATGGAGTGCTAATTGCTCAACAATTTGGTTCTCGTCACCAACATTCCTCAATACACCAGCACCCTGATTCTCAAAAAAATAAGATAATGGGTTATCGTGTAAACTTGCAAAAAGCTAAGACTACTTTAATGAATTCGCAATTTTTCGATTTTATTACTACTTCAAATAAAATCGAGAACTTGTAAACTAATAAAAGGAAGCTTTGCTTTTTACTTTGCTTTGCTTACACGTTTACCCATTATCTTATTTTTTAGAGAATCAGGGTGCAGGTTGATCTTATTATTTAACATGTCAAATATCAGAGACAGTCAAATAAGTCCACAAGGAATGGTGCTTCTGGATCTTGAAAAAGCTTTTGATTCCGTTTGGACCAAGGGACAATTACATAAACTATTTCCATTATTTTTGATCAAAATACTTAAATCCTACTTTGAAGATAGAAAATTCTACGTACAGATTATAAATTCGACTTCGTCTTTAATGCATACTTACGCGGAGTTCTGAATGATGTACCTCAGTTTAAGGGCTGTGAAAATGCTTTTTTTGTAGACGACAAAGCCGTATATACCTTGGATACTTAATCTCACGATATAATTCATAAACTAAGTGCGTATTTGAATTTGCTTGCACTTTACTTACAAACATGGGGTCTTAAGCTTAATGCTAGCAAATCTCAAGTTATTTATTTTACCTTCTAAACTTCCCCAGACAAATTTAATCATTAATAGTTACTCATTATACTGGGAGAAATAGGTTAAATATTTGGGTATCCAAGGCTGAGGTCACTAAAATGTTTTGTAATTTTTTGTTTAAATGAAATCGTAATAAAGTAAATACAGAAAAAAAATTATGACGAGTTTCTTCTCAGTAGATGATAGTAGTTCAGTATTTTTTAATTAGATCAGTTTTTTTGGTCCAAAGAACGAGGCACTCTAAAATTACCGAACTTTTGAATTATCAAAAGTAAAGAATATTCCCCCTTCCCTTATAAATTGTAGTTTATTTGTCAGAATTTTTCCATTATTTGTATTAATAATTTGATACACAAAAACGTCTGAAGATATGTAGTTACAGACGTTTTCTATTAATATTCCAAAAATTTACCAACATTTCGGTAATCAACCGTTTTACCGAAAATCGGTATTCTTTTTCTTTCGCTGGCGCTACATCCCATAGAGGGATTTGGCCGCTTCATTTTTTGAAGTTTCGTAATCATTTTTGTTAACGGATAATGAGTGATTAATTCATTGATCCTACATTAACCAGCCGTGATTTTTTCATCACCCGCCGGGAATCGAACCCGGGACCTCCGGAGCGTAAAGCAAGTATGCCAACCATTGTGCCACCGGGGCGGTAATTAGCGGAAAGTGCAACAGCACCATTAATCCATTATTTTATTACTCGAGAGACTGTTTTTCTAAACTATTTAAAGTGAGTGAGCGAAAAAACCCATCCCAGGATTTTTATTTATTATACGAATTTTTTGTTGTAGTTAAAAATAAATAAAACAAAAAAACAAAAATAAAATTCTTCTGCTAAGGATTATGGTGGTTCTGGAAATTTGCTGTGACCTGACAATGTAGTAGAATATTCTAGTGGCTACTTCTGGGCGAATTCTGAACCCTATTTGCTGGTTAGAATTTTCGCTACATCGATAAATGTGGATCTTAGTAAAAATGGAAAAAATCTAAAAAATTCTTAATTTTGACCACAAGAACTTTTAGAATTTTTTTCCATTTTTAAGTAAGGAAGGCAAAACATTTATTGCTGTAGTGAAATATAACAAGCAGAATTAGCCAAGAGGTAGCCAATGGGACCCCTACTAAACCCACATAACAAATTTCTAGGCCCACTATAATCCTGATTAGAAGAATTTTGTTTTGTATTTTTATTTTATTCATTTTTAACTGCAGCAAAAAAATCGTATAATAAAGAAAAATCCTGAGATGGGCTTTTTCGCTCGAGTTAAAAAATCTGGAATGGGTATTTAGGCATGCAGTATCGGAGGTAATTTCAATTTTCCTGCGATATAATAAATATGTAATTAATACCCCTTCATTAATTACACAATTATTTAAGATTTAGTTAGCAATCATTTAATGACCACCGAGAACTGATTTATATTTAACAGCCAGATTTAAACTAATCCAGATTCTAGTGTTGATAATAAATAATTAGGACTGTGAATTTTACTTTAAGACATTTCCGCGCTGGAGCAAGATTTATCAGTTTTGGTAAAATAGAGACATGATTTATAAAATTTTCTTTTATTTGGTATCTCTTTATTGCCACTAACGCAACCTCGCTAGTGAATCGTATAATACTTAAAGGTCACGACGCACTTGCTATAAAGTTCTTCCTGACGCATGGGAGCAATGGTGAAGCTAACAGAATGCCATTCATATTGTGAAACATCCACTACGAGTAGTGAATGACAACACTGTCCAGTACTAAAGATAAAGAGCAGAAGACAATGTCTTCTTCATATTGAGCAGGAGAATCGAAGAAAATTCTCTGATTGCAACTAAACGAATATTTTAAACTTTTATTGACATGTAAAAATATTTTTTTCAAATAATAACATTATACATAAATTAAATTTTATTCTTGCTTATAAAGGTCAATAAATATTTTATTAAGAATTAGATCTAAAGAATACATGCAAATGAAGTGCTAGGCGAGATTCGGTCGGAATGCCGACATTTAGTATGTTTGCACGACCCCTAAATATTAATTGATTATGCTCAAACTTTTAGCAATTTTTAGTTTACACATAATGACATAAAATGAGAGGGGGGAACAAAAAAAATGTATATTCTAGAAGCCTAGTGTGTACCGACAGGTTGATAACTTACATAACCATACAACACATACAAAATTATAAATAATGCTTCAAGGTTAAGGTATTATGTTTACCGTTTCAAACCGCATACCACCCAGAAAAGTTACTCATGCCTTTTATTTTTCTATGGTTAGTTCTTCTCTGGATACTCCTTATTTTCATCGGTTGAGCAACACCAATCAGGATTTACCAGTATCTCGCTGTTCTAGAAATTTTGACGAAATTGAATAAATTACATCTACCATTTCTACAATTAATAATGCTTGTATAACACCTACGACAGTAAAATCTATAACTGAATTTTCTTGAATTTAAATATTATTATCTTTATGTTTTTATAATAGATGTCGCTAACTCACTCCGTTTATTTTTAATGAAATCGGGTAATACTTTCCTATTTTCGATTTCTGTCATATTATTTTTTTTATATTAAAATAAATTTACTTCCGGCATCAAATCAATATATCAAATCACCGAATGGATCAAATCAATATATCAAATTACCGAGAATGTATCATCGATATACAAGAGCAACCAGCTGCGTCAAACTACCACAATGTGCTTCCACCTGATACCGAAAATTCTATGCCAGCATCGCTTATGGATTTTATATTGAATATTCAAACGCCAAAAATAAAGCCTATTGTTCATCGTGAAAATGAAATCACTTCAACAACAGTGAAAATGTATATTCAGCAACAAAATATGTGCAAATGAAAGTTATTTTGTGCAACATCTGTCTTCCAATTATCAACGGGAGAATACAACGCTTGCATATAATAAGCTTCGAGTTCCAAATATTCAATGCCAAGGTCAAGGCCAACCTAATGGATAAACACAACAGCGCATGTCATCACAAACACCGTTAACTTATAATCCACAACAACAATTATTCAACGCAGAACACCAAATGCAAACTTCATTGTCAAACTACCCATTCATACAAAATGTTCAACCAAATCCAAACATGCCATCAAGTCCTTAGGTACGTAATCCAATTTTATGAAATAAAATGCAATATATGCTAAATTCTTCAACAGCATGTAATCAAGGTAGGCGAAATAATTATAATTGTGGTAATTTAAATTTATCATCTAACGAAGTGTCAAAAATGTTATCTGAATTTAACCCTATAAGTCTCGAGTACATTTCAACGCGAATGTAGCTCAAACGAGGTATCAGTCAATGGCTGATAATTTAGCGAATTGGGTTCAATTTCGAGAGAGGTTGATTCTCGAGTTCAGCGATAGAAGGGACGCCGCGGGTATTCATCATATTTTATCGAATCGCAAAAAGAGGGCATCAGAATCCTTTACGAAATATGTTTATGACATTCGAAAAATAGCAAGTGAAATTCGTTTAGATGACAGTTCAATAATTACGTATATTATATCCGATTTAGATGACAAAGATTTCATTCGTTCACTAGCGGTACACTTTGCTACGGTTCGGCAATGATGTGTTGCAAATACGTATATGCACCGATATAGCGAAAAATAAATCAGCGAATAACGAATTCGTCGTTAAAAATGGTAAACTGTTATTTGTAGATCCAAAAGAAATAAGGGGAAGAATAGTTCATTCGTGTCATGACAACCTGGGGTATTTTGCTTTAGAAAAAACTTCATCAGCCCTACGCAAAGTATTTTGGTGGCCTTGTATGCGTCAGTTCGTGAAAAAATATGTAGATACTTGTGTTGAGGGTCTATATCAGAAAGATAATCTCGATTCTAACCAAATAGAGTTACACCCTGTCGCAAAGGTTCCCATTCCATGCCATACGTGGCATGTAGATCACCGTGTTCCTTTCGTCAAGAGTACCAAAGGTAATTTTAATGTATTTTTAATTATTGACGCGAAATTAATATAAAGCATATTTTTAACGCAACCGCCATTCCGAGAGCTAATGGGCAGGTTGAGCGATCCAATCGGACAATATTAAACCTCATATAGTGGGGGCAAAGCTTATCTGGGACTAGCAGTATTAGCCAAAATTTCCAAAGTTTGCCCTCAAAGGGTTGAGGTTTCATATTTGCGCTGCCCCTCCTGGTTATTGATGAGTTATACTTGTCAATCTAAACTGAACGAAACTGATCCGACCGGTATCCCACTCTCTCCTTCTATTTCTTCAATGTGCTTCTAGTTTCCGTATGGTGAAATACGTTAACAGTGTGCCCGAAACGATTCTAGTCTTTCTGTTGGCTGAGGTTGCTTAAATTAGAACAGAATCTCAGGCTTGTACACCTGTATGGCTCGGAAGGACCAATCATAATGCGACGCTGAACACATGCCAAGAAAATATTTGTAGAACACACATAATTGTCGCAAACCTTATTAGTTACAGTTAATTTGAGCAAACTATTTATCCGGTAAAACAATGCAAATACCCGCATTCCTAATTTTTAATGCATATTGCAAAATTGTAATCAATTATTTACTATTTGTACTTGTTTTAATTATTTTCCCTCCCAATTACCAATACTCGCATGAATTACAGTACCCACACAAAGAAATGAATATATTATGAATATAAAAATTCTATAAACAAATCACAACACTATATTACGATTAGTTTAAAGTTAAGCTTCAGTTAGCGTTATGCTCTGATTTGTTTTTCGTTTGCTTCTATTTACACAAACAGTGCATACAGAGTGTTTTATGGGAAATGGTGCCTCCATAATCAATAACATGCTAGATGATCACGTGGTATTATAATTTTTCATTACCACAAATCACGTGGAGGACGACATTTTTTTCATTAGATGAATTTAATTATTATTCAATCAATCTATGTTTGTACATCTATATATATATTATGTATATAGAATCGTCTGTCTCTAATAATAATTAAAACCCACATTTTCAAAATAAAATACAGAACTTCACTGTACAGTGAAGGTATATACGGCAAAAAATCAATCACATTTTAATTGAATAACAAAATGAAAATGTAATTTTCATTTTTGTTGTGCGCGGGAAAATTATTATCTGAAATTGGAAACCTTTTTGTTTTTGTATTATATTCGTTGTTTGGCTTTAAGATTTTTTAGTTTTTTTTTTTTCATTTCAATTCATTCGGTTAGTTGTTGCTGTTGTATTTTAATTGGAAAATGTCTAAATGCTTTATACGTGGGGAAAAAGAAAATTAATGAATTGGAAATATTGTGCAATCTATATTATGAAAAAAGTATGTCGATAGAAAGCAATGAGGTATAGTCTCTTATGTATAAAAAATTGCAAAAGAAAGATTATCACAATTGCGTAAAACCAGTAACTTTACTAAATTACGTTCGATTCTTGATTGCTTGATTCTTATGAAAAATATTGATACGTGCCGCGATCAAATCTTTCAAGCTTCTTGAATATTATTGTGCGTGAAGTTTTCAATATCATCAATATAACCAGAAAAAAGGTTTTCACCTTCCTACAATGCGCAATAATTAATCACAATCATACGCAACGAAAAGTTTCACATTTTAATGTTTTTTTTAGTGTGATACGGTCACTTTAATGGCGTCTCAAATTTGACCAACTTTTAACTTAATTATTTTGTATAGAAATATTATGTAGATTGATAGAGTTATACAGTGAGTGTAATTGATTTTGAAGGAAAACGACAACAAAACATTTTGATTTATAGCGATTAGCTTAACCTTCAAGACATTTGTAACACAAAAAAGCAAAAAAACATATTTATACATTAATTTCTAACACTTCATCACAGCACACTATGGGCTTACAAATTCTAATCAATTACACGATTTCCAGGTTAGAGAAATTTCTCGTGTACATATTTATATATACAATTATATAGACATATTTAGACAAGAAAGATCCATATAAGTAAGTTCTATTTTCTAAGAATCATTATTATTTATTTTGCTTATTGACATTGATGGGGTAATTTTTGCTGATTGAATTAACTTTTACGAAACAAAGCGAAAAATATCAAAAACTTCATGGTTCATTGTTCTTCTTTTGGTGATTTGGATTTGTAACAAAAATTTATTTACAGGCATATTTGCGAATTTTATTTTTTACGGTTAATTTAATATGCAGATTTCACGATTTTTATTAATTTCGTTATGAATCGTGTGCGAGATAATCTGATTTAAATCGAAATTGAACATTATTCGAGTCGTGTAATAAATAATTTGTTTTGCATTTTTTTTTTTAAACTGTAAAGTTGAAAATATGCTGAAAATATGGCAGATAATTTTTTTTTGTAAAGTAGGTCTAAAAATACATCAGCGAAAATATTATTGGTCACATCATGGAAATCCTGTTTAAGAAAAGCAGCCTGTGACAAACTGCATAATCGAACTGACTGTACATTTGTCGAAGTGTATTCCGGAAATTCAGTTAGAGCCAAATAGAATTATAAGCAGAAAATCGAACAATGAGATTAACCCTCACCGGTGGCGGCGATATTACAAGCATGCAAAAATGATACGATTTATTTGTAAGACTTTAAGTTATTGATTGATTCATTGGAGAATTCGACCAAACTAGAAGCAAGGTCTCCCGGAGATGACGCAAATTGTTACACACAACATAACGAGAATTTAGGTAGGTTTATTTAGTAGTGGCAAAAATTGACCCGGTTACAGACACCTAAGTATAGCTAATAGTTATTAAGAGATTGAGAGCGTTCGATGTTGAAAGGTCGAATGCTAGAAGGTCGAATGTCGAAAGGCCGAACGCCAAAAGGCCAAATGGGTCGAAAGGCCGAATGTCGACAGGCAGAATGTCGAATAGCCGAATGTCGAAAGGCCGAACGCCGAAAGGCCGAAAGCCGAAAGGCCGAATGGGTCGAAAGGCCGAATGTCGACAGGCAGAATGGGTCGAAAGGCCGATACACATTTATGGTACACCTTTCAGTAGTAGGGGTACGAGCAAATCAATCCCTTTGATCTTTGTCTGCAAGGTTGACGAAGCATTTGCGAATCATCAATACATTCATCGATGCCATACTAACTCAACGAATTATGTCAACCACAAAATAATTTGAAACATTTATGGTGGAACTATCAGTATCCTTGGTTCAGGGAGGGGAGCTCCAGCGGATTCCGGCGCTGGCGTCGTGGGTGCGCTGGACCAGTCCTCCTCGGTGGTCCAGGTACACTGAGCGTGGAGACAGAGGTCCTAGCCATTTCCACCCGTTGGTGTCGATTGTGGCAGTTCCGCGTCTCTATTCTCGGTGGTGCTTCCCTTAGCCTCTTCATTCTCGTTCCCGTTTCTAGGGTTGATCGTGGTCCCTCCCCCATGCTTGGCCGGAAGGTTAATTTTTTGGTTGTACGGCTGAGACCGGGTCGGGGCAATCCTTGTCCTTCGCTAGTTCAGGTCCTAAAGGCGGTCTATTCTAGCACGAATTTATGTCCAGAACCCCCACACCCAACCTTGAGCTTAGCCCGCCAGAGATACCGCCCCGGACTCCTAAATTCGTGTATTCTGATAACGAAATCCCGGTCACTTTTCTTCAGAGGAGAAGTCGACACTGGGTCAAATAAATTTCCTTTCAAGGCATTAGCTGAAATTTTGCAGTAAAGTTGCCGGACACTACCCACCTAAACACTACATTCTGGAGATATGGTAAATGGTCAAAAAAATTGATTTGGCCGACTGACAGTAGTTCTAAATAGCATAATATCAATTTTTGCAGAATGTTGAAATGTTGATTAGCTTGAGGTATATTCTAAGATATTGGCTAATCATCAATTTTCATTCGCTTGGTATCCACAGTTGTGGTGGAAGAATGAAACGACTGAGGAGTCAGAATTGTGTTCCAAGCAGAGTGCGGATTTCTGATTTAGCTAGAAAAACGTAGGATACGAAATACATTGAAGATATGAGACTTGCTTGTTGATAGTATGTAATAGACTGCAGCGTTTCAGTGATTCGGGATGAATCCTTTAGTTTAACGCGATTTTGGATAAGTTGATAGTGCACCTCTATTTGCAGAAATTGTATGCTGATGGGGCAGTGTGTGATGCTTGGAGTTGCACTGTTTGCATAAATCATTGAAGTTACATTCCGCTGTAGTATGATCGATTTTAGACAATTTATGGAAATATTGCGCTTCAGGGCTTCTTGACAACGAAGATCAGGTAACAGTAACAAGAATCTGGTGCATCTGAATATCGAGTGTCCCATAATTGAGCAGAACATGCATTTATATTGAGGTATTGTACAAATATAAGAGAATTGTTTTGTTTGACTTGATCTTACTGCAGCCCTTGTTTGATGTGAGATAGCTAAAACTACTGTCGTCGTCCCATAATGAATCGCCTTAAGACAGAACCATGATGGTAAATGGTCTTGACAAGTGATGGTTTTATTCTCTTATCTATAAGACATGAACTTCAATGCGACGGCGTAATTAGCAGCTATATTAGATAGCTCGAATGATCCAATATTGCGATGCGGAACTTTACCCAGTGAGGACCGTAAGTACTGAAATTTACTGATGTCTACATTTTCTTGATTATGTACCAACTCCATTCATTTTGCATAATCTCCGCATTGAAAATTGGAATTTCAGTTTTCCGTAATATCAGCGATAAAGAAAGTTTTGAAGGTTGTTCCACTTTCCGTTCGTCCAAGAATGCCTGAAGACGAGTGTGATAACACGCTACAACGCATTGGATTTTTAGTATCGTAATTTTAGCCTCTATAATGGCTCTTATGCGGGAAATGATTTGATGAAAAGTCAACACAGTTTCTTATTACTGCACTTTTTAATGATGTACATATCAAGTTAAGAGCATCTAATGACGTTGGTAATTTATTGCATTAAATTCTACGCGTATTACAAATACACAAATGTTGCTTAAATTGAAAATAGTGGGGTAATTTGATATTAAAACTTACAAATGAAGGGATAGACAAGTGCATTTGTCATGGATCTGACTTCTCAAACTTACCTAAAATGAGAAGAAAAAATTGTAGTTAGAAATAGTCGATAATACAAAATAGAAAGGTAAATCAATAAATAATTTATAAATGTTAGAAGAAAAATGCCCTTCTACCAGAGAGCTAGCTACCTTTTATGTGCCGTTATTAAGGCTCGCCGCTTCAACCGTTCGTTCGACACGGCATCTTTCTACAAATGCAACTTACCGCATAATTCGCTATTTCCTAAATCTGTTATTCATTTCAAAGCTCAGCGTCATAGAGTGTAATTGTAATTGAGTATACAGTTCCGAACCTGAAAATTAAGATAGTTCGTTCTGGGTCCTGCTGTCGTAAAGGCATTGTTTAGTTTACTAGCCGGCCATTCAGCCTTGATATTTGTCGTTAAATCACAAAGTCTTTGTTCTTCTGCTTATAGCCGACTCTGCTAGGTGAATTATTTACTTGTGGCCATTTCTCATGACCTGTAAATATTTGCGTAATTAAACTTCATCAAGAGATCCCTACAGGTTTAGTATTATGTCGCTTCCAGAAATACCAATGTCTCCAAAAGTTAACGTCTTGCCGTTTTTATACTTTATAAGCTACCAGCTGTTCTTCAAATAACATATCAATCGGAATAATGCCAGCTAGTACAGGAACTGCGTTGCGTGTTACGCCGTTCAAGACAACTGTTAGAGACAAATGTGAGTTGGAACGGTGAGACGTAGGCGACCTAAAGTCAACTCATTGTGTAATGTAAAATTTGAAGGCCAAACCACTTCAAAATTTAAGCTGGAAACCGTGAAGCATGTAAGCATCTCAGTAGCCTTCCAACGAACGATTTGGACAAAACCCTTAATATTTTCTGACATTTGTCATCAGAAAATTAAATGAAACTTTAACCATATTTTTCACAGATTTCTTGAATTTAAGATCAACTAGGATTAGGGCACACTATTCATCTAATCGTATCATTTGTCACGCCAAATAATTGTCAAGTTTTAATATTCGTTCTGTAAACCCTAGATAGCTGGCACCAAAAACATCGTAAAAAAATCAACGCAATGCAATGTTTTTCATAGCAGCCGTCTATAATTTACAGAATAAAATGAATCACTTAATGTGTGGCGGCGACAAAGTCGAAGCAACACAAATTAATTATTTTTCAAAATTATAAAGACTAACGGTAAAATAAAAATCACTACAAAACTACTCTAATCGCACCGGTAGGAGGAACAAGAGTACCACCATCAGAAGCGATAGCAGAGATATCGGTACGAATTGTACCACTAACGACACAAAATCCTCAGCTATGGTTCCACATAACTGATGCCATCTCAGCCACGCCATATTCAACGCTAAAACAAGCGATATTAAACCGCATCGGGGAATCCAGGCAGTCAAGAATCCATCGACTATTGCAAGGAATCGAACTGGGAGATACGACACGACGTAAACGAAAAACGCATCAAAGCAATTTGGCTCAAGTGGTTACCCCATCGAGCCCAGGAAATTTTGTCACCCACAGCTGACTCATTATCAGGTTTAGCGGACCGACTACACGAAACTATGATACAATCAAACATATCCGCAATTGGAGAACGAGCACGAATCATGCCGTCAAAACTAAAAACCAACCTGGAGTACCAAATCCACGAACTGGGTAAACGGAAAGATCAAATGGAAAAGCGCGACAATGAAAGATTTCATACAGTCAACAATAGACCTCGCAGCCAGTCAAACAGCAGGTCAAAAACAAACGTCCCAGCCGCAGATAATAATTCAGCAAGTAAAAGCAACGCTCCACGTTTATGCTATTCCCATTTCCGGTTCAAAAATTTAGCAAGAAATTTTAAACCGACCTGCCCACGCTGGGAAGAAATCAAAACAAAAAACTAAAGCCACCGACGCTGCGCTGTAGCGGCATGCGAAGGTGCGGAAGCAAATTGTCGCTTAAAAATATTTAATAGACAGTGGCGCCGACGTATCAGTGATGCCAGTACTAAAAGAGGGTAGCAAAAACCACGACGTTAATTTCTTTCTATATGTAGTAAACGGAAGTAAACTAAAAACATTCGGTAAAAGAAGAATTTAGCTAAATTTTGGCCTCAGGAGGCAATTCAGCTGCACATTTATTATAGCCGACTTCTTAAAACAAACCGGACTAACCAAAACCAATCAAACACACCGTAAATCATCACATTATAATAAAGGGACCACCGGTATTCGCCGGCCTCGAAGATTAAATACGGAGAAACTAGACATAGCGGCTAAGGAATTCTAATATATGGTGGATCAAGAGTTCTGTCGGTGTTCCGAAAGTTCATGGGCTAGCCCACTGCATTTAGTGCCAAAGAAAAACGGAGACTGGCGACCATGTGGAGACTATCGGGCGCTGAACAAAAATACAGTACCAGATAGATACCCGATCCCATATATTTAATACTTCTCGCAATATCCTAGAAGGTGGAAAATTTATCTCGACGATAGACCTGGTGCAAGCATACCACCAGATATCGATCGAGGAGGAAGATATACCAAAAACAGCGATCACAACACCTTTTGGAATATTTGAATTTACGAAAATGACGTTCGGCTTAAGAAATGCAGGAAGCACTTTCCAACGCTTCATGCTCAACATACTACAAGGTTTAAATTTATGTTTCGTGTGTTTAGACGATGCGTTAGTAAATAGCATCTAAGTCACGAACAGAACACACAAAACACCTAGAGATAGTACTTGCTAAAATGTGCGACGCCAGTTTAACAATAAATCTAGAAAAAAGTTATTTCGCAAAAGCGAGGCTACACTTTCTACGGCACCAAGTGTCAATGGATGGGATTAAGCCAACGCCGGAAAATAATCGAGGAAATAAACAAAATACCAAGGCCAAAAACGATAACCCACCTAAGAAGATACCTAGGGATGATCAATTTTTATAGAATATTCATACCAAACACGAGTAGAAACCATGCATTTCTCAACCAGTATCTTCAGGGAAGTAAGAAAAATGACACCCGGGAAGTCGATTGGTCAGAAGAGGCCATAGAAGCCTTCGAATTGTCTAAGAGAACTGAGCGAAGCAATAAATTTGGCACATCCATCGGCAGTAATGGAGACAACAATCGGTGCCATAATACAGCAGCGCAACGAGAACGAAAAAGGCGATTGGCAACCATTACAGTTTTATTCATCAAAATTAAATTCCGCACAAACGAGGTATAGCGCGTACGATCGAGAACTTTTGGCGATATACGCAATATTCAACAAATATCCAACGCATAGCAGGACGGGATAACGTGATAATGCCATGTTGCGTTTAGAAACTATACAAATACCTGAGACAGTCGACTACATAAGCATAGTGAAAGCGCAAACAAAACATGAAGAGTTAGCAAAATTAAGAAAGCAGCAAGACAAATTATAATTTCGAGACATGCCAATTGCATTTAACTCAACAGAAACTTTATGTTGCGATGTATCAAAAGGAAGGCCACGGGCATACATACCGAGGGAATGCCGTAAAATAGTGTGCCAAGCAGTTCACGACCCCGTACACCCAGGAGTAGCAGCAGCAGTAAGGGAGATGACAAAATAATTTATTTGGCAGGACATCAAAAAGGACATAAAGAAAATGGTTCAATGTTGCATACCATATACTAGAAGGCGAAAGTAATACAACACACGGAAAAACCACTAGGGGAATATCCGCTAACAAACAATAGATTCACGGAAATTCATATGGGCATAATCGGTCCACTACCACCATCTGAAGGGCGAAGATTTGTGTCACAATAATAGATAGATACACACGATGGACCGAAGTGATACCTGTGCCAAACATCCGGGCGGAAACTGTTGTAAGGGCAATATACAATAACCGAATCGCACGTTTTGGAATCCCAACATCCATTTTAACCGACCAAGGCGCGCAATTCGAGTCCGAGCTATTCGCAGAATTCGCAAAGATGTTGGGCTTGGAGTGTAAAAGGACCACCGCGTACAATCCGAAAGCCAACGGGATGATAGAGAGATGGCACAGGACGCTTAAAGCGTCCATCATGTGCCACGGAAAAGACGAGTGGATGCGATACTTTCAACAGTATTGTTGGGACTAAGATTTGCATACCGGAAAGAGATGACAGCATTCTTAGCAGAGCTGATTTACGGGGAAAACATATGCATACCTAGCGAGTTAATATTAGAAAAGAGAGAGAATACAGCACTAGCGAAATTATAAAAGGGCTAAGAAACCATTTTAACAAAATTCGTCCAATACCCGCATCCAAACATATGAGTTAGTCAAAGGAGCTGTCAAATTGCACACATGTTTTCGTAAGAATGGGTTTAAGCAAGCGATCATTACAATCACCATATGAGGGTCCGTTCCCAGTAATCGATAGAAAAGAAAAATATTTCCAGATAGAAATAAAAGAGAAAAAGAGTAACATATCGATTGATCGATTAAAACCGTTTTTCACAGAACGCGAGCAATCACAAAGCCAGCAAGGAAAGGAGAAATACAGAGAGACAGCAGCTCCTCCAAATAAGGAACCTGAAGCAGAGCACCACAGTCACAATGAAAAAGTTCGGTTCACTATAGAGAAACAAACATCAATATACGGTGTAACTAACATAAACAGCACCAGAAAATCATGCATTAAAAACACCCCATCGGCAAATATTAACATACCAACAGCGGAAGCAACATCAGACATCAAGCAAACAACTACCCGTGTGGGAAGATGCTTCGCAGATATTTCGTTTATCGGTGATTCACTGGCAAGGGGGTACTGTGGCGGCGACAAAGTCGATGCAACACAAATCAATTATTTTTCAAAATTATAAAGACTAACGGTAAAATAAAAATCACCCCAAAACTACTCTAATCGTTTTAATTCTAAATTTCAAAATTCTCCATCTAGTAGCTCAGTCCACCAAATGTTCGGGCTCGTCAAGTTGCTATACTCAAAACCACTTATAACCAAGTGTAGTTGATTTGATGTCCGCCAAGGACTGGTTCCAAATAAAATTATTTAATGAGATATCCGGCTTAAAGTTCCACAGTTTCCATTATAAGAAGCGTCTTCTTGACCAAACCGAGTCTAACAGAGTCAATGTTTTCCACTCGAAGTTTCGTTATTGGATGGCCTTCATCATACTACAACTGTAAACTCTGTGGTGGTCAATTTAATTTTCGACGATTGAACGCACCGTTTACGATTTTATGTAAATGTTTGTGTCGAAGAATTGGTATTATTCCAAATGAAACTGCACAAAGGAAACTACACTAAACACTCACAATTTATAGTTATTTATTTATTTGTTTATTAATTTATTTATTTTATACAAACTTTTAACTTTTATCAAAGACAAATTTATAAATGCTTAATTTTATTTTAATATAATTTTTTATATACAAAGTTTTAATGTTGCTTCAATAAGCTGTAATAATCGAATGATAATCCAACATATATTTTTTTTGTTCAAAAAATCCGCAGTAGCAACAAACCGACAAATTACTTGGAGACACGCGTTGCCCGTTATCAATTAAAGTTACCATTACAATGACGTTAAGCACATCATAGATACAAATCGATATGAATATAAATTTAGGGCTTTCCAAGTTCATGGGTTTCAGCTGCTGCGAGTATTTTTACATTAATATCAGTATTGCGTAAACATTCCCGGGACCTTGAAATATGTAAACTTTTTCAATTAATACATTTTACTTATAGCTAATACATACATAATATTTTTTCATATTTATTTATACAAATTGTTTCATTAATTAAATTTTTTTTTATTTAACTACAATATTAATAAAATTACACATTATGATCATTTAAATTCAACAAGATTCGAACGTTAGCTTAATTCCTCTGTTATTTTGCCATCATTAGTTTCAATTGGTAATAAACTTATTTTATGTATAGCTCGTTTAAAGACGGAACTAGCAGTTTTAATCGTAACAACACGAACTCGATTATCAGCGCCGCAATGCAGTTCTATTACTCTTCCTAAAGGCCAATACATAGGTGGAAGATTGTCATCGTGTAATATGACCAAATCGTTAATTTTGATATTTTTTGAAGGTTTATTCCATTTATGACGGTTTTGTAATTCCGATAAATATTCGCGATGCCATCTTCTCCAAAACTGTTGTAACATTTGTTGCAGCACTTGATATCTAGATAACCTATTCATTTTTATATCAGTGAGGGTAGGTTCGGGTAATGCAGTTAAAGGAGCTCCAATCAAAAAATGACCTGGCGAAAGAGCTGTCATATCCAATGGATTACTTGACATAGGTGAAATCGGACGCGAATTAAGACATGCCTCTATCTGAACGACTAAGGTATTAAACTCGTCCAACGTCAAACAATGCGTTCCAGCGGCTCGACGTAGGTGAAATTTCGCACTTTTAATTGCGGCTTCCCATAATCCTCCGAAGTGGGGAGAGCGAGGTGGTATGGTCAACCATTCAATATTATGGTTGGAACAGAATTTCATTGTTTCGTTTTGACATGCTTGTGACAAAAATATGTCTCGTAGTTCCTTCAACTCTGACCGTGCTCCTACAAAGTTGGTGGCATTGTCGGAATAAATTTTTGTACACATGCCACGACGTGATAGAAAACGACGAAAGCACGCCAAAAAAGCTTGAGTTGTTAGATCCGGAACTATTTCAAAGTGCACTGCTTTTACAACAAAACAGACGAATACGCAAATATATGTTTTAAATTTTACCTTTGACCGGACTAAATGTTTCACTAAAAAAGGGCCACAAAAATCAATGCCCACTATCGAAAATGGTCGTGCAGATTGTACCCTATCCATTGGCAAATCACCCATGATTTGATTAATAAAGTTAGGACGGACATGGGCACATCGCACACAATCATTGCATATCTTTCTACATAAATTTCGGCCAGAAATAATCCAATACTTCAATCTGAGATTGTACAAAAGTGCTTGAGGTGCAGCATGTAATAGTGTTTTATGGGCTTCACGGGCTATTAAAATGGTAAAATAATGTTTTGGCGGGAGCAAAATCGGATATTTTTGGTCTTGTACTATATTTGCATTTTTTAAGCGACCTCCAACGCGAATAAGCCCATCCATATCCAAAAAGGGGGAAAGGGACTTTAGTGAACTTTTGTTGCTAATACAATTTTTGTTTCGTAACGATATAATATCTTCAGCAAATTGTTCATACTGTACGATTTTTAAAATAATTTTTAGAGCATTGGCGGTTTCGTTTGAAGTCAATTCTCCAGTTTTTCGAAGGTTCAACGATGTGATTTTACAATTATTGTAAAATCGAAATATGTACGCTATTACATTAATTAATTTTTTAGCCGAAGAAAATTTTTGAATTATATTATATTCAGATGACAAGGTTGCAGTACAAGCTTGATTCACCTTTCGAAGATCTAAGTTTATAAGGTCTAAGCTCAATGATTTATTTTCACTTCGTGGCCATTTTGATTTGTCGTTACTTAAATATTCTGGCCCGTTCCACCAATCAGTGGTATTTATAAAATCAATGGGATATAATCCTCTTGACACATAATCGGCAGGATTCATTGAAGTGGGAACATAATTCCAGCTGCTAATTGAAGTTAATTCTTGAATTTGTGAGATTCTGTTAGCAACAAATGTTGCGTACCGATGCGGTTCCGATTTTATTCGAAACAGCGTTACTTCAGAATCAGACCACAGATATATGAAATCAAAATTAATTTTTAGAATTGATAGCAGTTTTTGACTAATTTGAGCTAAAAGCAAAGCTGCGCAAAGCTCCAACCGAGGAATCGTTTGTTTTTTCAGCGGAGCGACTCTTGATTTAGAACAAATTAAAGATACATGATGTTTCTCGTAATTATCAGTCGTTCTAATATAAAATACGCATCCAAAACCAGATTCACTCGCATCTCCAAAACCGTGTAACTCAATTGAATTATGTTGAGGGGATAAGATGCATCGAGGAACGGATATTTGTTTAAGTTGAAGTAGTTGCCCTTTAAATTCACACCATTTCTTAAGAAATGTGCTTGGGAGTTGATTATCCCATGCGAGTTCTGGTATGGTCCATAATTCTTGCATAAAGAGCTTAGCCGTTAAAATTAATGGCGCACATAATCCTAGCGGATCGAATAATTGACAAATTTCAGAAAGTATATTTCTTTTTGTCTGACTTGGTTTATTTAAACTCAATTTATCGAAAGACATCTCCAGATTGTCAGTTTTAGTATTCCATAAAAGTCCCAATATTAAAGACAGATTGCTAGTTGACGTGTCATCAGCAAGATCAGGAATATTCGAAGTAAATTTTCTGAGTTCAAATCCACCGCGTTTTAATAAATCGATCAGATCCTTTTTTAAGGCCAGTGCGTCTTCGATATTATCAGCACCAGTTAATACGTCGTCGACATAGAAATCATCTGTTAATATCTTAGATGCGCGGGGAAAGGATGCTTCGTCAATGGCCAATTGATTTAACGTTCTAGTAGCGAGGTAAGGAGCACTTGCAGTTCCGTATGTAACAGTGCGAAGTTTGTAACACTGTAAAGGATCTAGCTGTGAATTGCGCCACCAAATACGATGAAGATCTTGTTGATCGTCATGTAATAGTATTTGGCGGTACATGTTGGCTATATCAGCCGAAAATGCCACTTTGTATTTACGAAACCGAAGCACTAAAGAAAATAAATCAGTCTGAACCACAGGGCCAACCATCATACAGTCATTCAATGAGATTCGCGAAGATGACTTATGTGAAGCATTAAACACAACTCGTAATTTAGTGGTTAAACTAGATTCTTTCATGACGAAATGGTGTGGAAGATAAAATGTTTTGTTATACATACATTCGTTGATGTTCGGATTATCAACAATCTCCATATGGTTTAATTGAATAAATTCTGCTATAAAATCTTTGTATTGTTGATGTATTTTTGGATTCTTGCATAATTGCCTTTCAATATTGAAGAATTGTCGTCGAGCACTTTCACTTGAAGAACCAAGCTCTTCTATTTTTGAATTAACTGGTAAAGCAACTGAATATCTTCCAGAAGGTAATCGCTTGACATTCTTCAAAAAATGATCTTCGCATAATTTTTCTTCTATCGAAAAATTAGTTTTACAAACGATGGTTTCTAATTCCCAAAATTTTTTAATTTGGGAATCCAATACTTCTACCGAACATAGTGAATTTTCATATTGGCTTACGACATTTGACGAAGGGTATATATTTGTTTTCCCACTTATGACATAACCAAATATACTATCGTAGAACATGGGAAGTTCATCTATTACCTTAAGGGATTTCCCCGTAAACAGCTCGTGATAAAGTTCTGCCCCGATTAACATATCGATGCGATCCGGAGTATTGAAATGAGGGTCTGCTAGGTTTACGTGTGCTGGTATAATATCTTTGTTGAAGTTAATTGGCATCAACGGTAAATCACCAGTGATTTTTGGTATTACATAACATTTTATATTAATATTGTGTTCCGAAGTTCGCGATGCTAATGATAAAAATACCTTATGTCTCAGCGAAGTAATTTTGCCTCCCATTCCAAACACTTGTTTCGATGTCGGATACAATTTTAGATTAAGTAAACGACAGGTTTTATCCGTGATGAAATTCAGGTGCGAGCCACTGTCAAGTAAGACCCGCGCGAAGATATGAGCACCGTTACTAGAATAAGCTTTAACTATTGCCGTTCCAATCATTATTTGATTTCGTGACGAAGATAGTTGTACTGGATTGTGAACATCAATTGAGGCATTTAAATTTCTGCTAAGTGGAACTTCATCAACAGTACCCAACATAACATGTTCGTCAGATGCTAACACCTTGCTTGTATTTTGTACTGATGATTGGTTTGCATTAGTCTTTTGCATTTCATTTGTGGTACCATCAACATTATTTATCGTGCTTTGTGATTGACATACATGCGACGATGTAGTTGGTTTACGATCAAGATTGAAATGCAAAAGACTGTGATGCTTTAACTTACATTTACTGCAACCCGGGCTGGTACAATTGCAAACATTATGCGATGAACTCAAACAATTTGTGCATACACGCTTGCCTCTAATATATTCATATCTCATTTTTGGCGTAAGCTTGGTATCACCAAAATCTGGACATGAATCAATCACATGGTTACCATTGCAGTAGAGACAAGACTGAAAACTCGACACCAATGTGGATGCCCTTTTGTGTTGTTGAAAATTATTTAAATTGGGTTTCGATATTACCTTTGATGAATTAGAATATTTCAGAGCCCCTAATAATCGAACACGAGCTTGTAAGATTTTAATAAAACTATCAAAGGTAAGCAAGGTTTGATCATTAGACCCTTTAATTACATCTGCACGCGACGAATTGTCCAGCTTTTCTGATAAGTGGTGTACTAAAAGTAAATTCCAACTTTCAACTGGCACCTTTAGAGATTTTAATGAATTATAATGCTTGACAGCTTGATCTATAAATACCTGCAGAGATTCCGAAGAATTTGGTACCGTTGGTTTAATGTCATACAACTGTTTAAGGTACATCCTTTGTATTCTATTTTCGTTATTGTACTTGTTGTATATATACTATATATCCCAAGCTAGCTTATAATTATCAGATGTAACTGGTATTCCTTCGATCAAGGAGTAAGCAGTACCAGCACTTATGTGGGAAATAAGATAGTGAAATTTTATGGTGTTATCAATAGTTCGCTTATGAATTAATTCTGTAAAAATGTCGCGAAAACGTAACCAATCAGTTTCTAAACCACTAAAACACGGAAGCTTTATCTCAGGCATTCGCATTTCTAATGATGCTGAAGAAGGATTCGGAATATCTAACACAGAATTATTTTGAATCGATACATTGGAAGTTTCTTGTTTTTTAATTCCGTGAATACTATTTAGAATATCACTTTCAAGATTCCCGTACTCGTCTTCAAATAATTCTCTATCATTAAGTGTAGAAACATCTAGCAACTCAATTTTGGACTGGATATCGCCATATTTATCGTACACACCACGTAATCTATGCAGTATGGATTCGCAAGATCCTATAGACGTAGAACTTCCACCACCATATTTCCTTTTCAAAATTGTCATTTGCCCTTTATAATAACTTCGCTGCTTTTTTAGAACATCTAATTTAACAAGTTCGTCTTGTGTAAGCGGCATTTTTGTAACCAACAGGATCAAACTTAACGCGTGATATTTCGAAAACTTGAATTCTAATCGTAAGATATTTTTGAATTTGAATGATTATAATTTACAAAACTAAACTAATAATCTAAACTGAGATTTATCAAATTAAGTTGAATTGAATCAGAACGCGTTATAAATGTTATATGGGAATGTCACTGAAACTTAATTATTTTGTTAATTAACTTACATGTATACCCAGTCAACCATAGATTTGAAGCTGCTTTGTTTATGGTTAGAGATGTTCATGCGATGCAGGAATTTCCGAAAATAAAATCAGCATATGTGTAGTAAAGCTGATACATCCATATAATTGTAATAACTGCATACACTGCGTTGTTGAATTTTTCTTATTGAAAACTAGTGATTGTTGTTTTGTTACGTCTCGTTTTTACAACCATTGAAGGTCGTGATGAGTTTGCGCACCACGCGATGAAACTTTTATTATTGCGGTTGAAACACGTTCAATTTGTAAACACCACAAATACATACGATGATGATGCTTTTACAGTTGATACTGTTTCGATCGAAGAAGCACAATTTATGTAATAACTGATCAATTGCAAATTGATTTTTTCATTGAACGATAAATACAATGATTCGAATAATTATATCGACGAATAATATGTATTATTATTATTGCCAAATCACTTATTATGGTAAATTATATTATATACTAAGATGCTGAACCACGTATTGAACATACGATGTTAAATTACGGTCTTGTATAACAAAAGATCAAACTGAATCTTATAACAAGTTCCGTTCACTGATTAATTGTTCAATCGTTGTATTAATCCAAGGGATTTTCAGGCCGCATCCGGCTCGAAGGACCAATAATGTAAACTCTGTGGTGGTCAATTTAATTTTCGACGATTGAACGCACCGTTTACGATTTTATGTAAATGTTTGTGTCGAAGAATTGGTATTATTCCAAATGAAACTGCACAAAGGAAACTACACTAAACACTCACAATTTATAGTTATTTATTTATTTGTTTATTAATTTATTTATTTTATACAAACTTTTAACTTTTATCAAAGACAAATTTATAAATGCTTAATTTTATTTTAATATAATTTTTTATATACAAAGTTTTAATGTTGCTTCAATAAGCTGTAATAATCGAATGATAATCCAACATATATTTTTTTTGTTCAAAAAATCCGCAGTAGCAACAAACCAACAAATTACTTGGAGACACGCGTTGCCCGTTATCAATTAAAGTTACCATTACAATGACGTTAAGCACATCATAGATACAAATCGATATGAATATAAATTTAGGGCTTTCCAAGTTCATGGGTTTCAGCTGCTACGAGTATTTTTACATTAATATCAGTATTGCGTAAACAACAACTATAAGACCTTAATTACGCCTTATTATAAAACCATTACGATTTGTACTTTATTTGGTCCTGTTAAGGCGGGTTTAAGTTTCTGGGAATACAATATTGAATTCATTTTAAAATGGATCAATTGTCGGTGTTCCTAACCTGGACAGGAAAAAAGGTAAGCATTAAATTTATGAATTTGAAATTAATACGATCACACAAAAATGTTCACGTTGAGAAAAAACTCTGTTCATATTCAGTATTCTGATAGCCGTTGTGTTGCTTAATCATACAGCCTTGTTCAATTTCAATACATCTCGAATTAACTGGATTAACACATTATTTTTCCCCCGTTGTTTCCCTGTTTTCATTTTATCCAGCATATTAAATTGTCCATTACAATATTATCATCACAACACAACAATATCCTTGAATTTTAATTTTTGGCTACATTATATAATGTTCAAACGACCATCCCATGATAAAATTTTATTTCATTGTATTTTACCATATAGCCTAATTGCTTCGTATATGTATATACACACGAATTTCCCAAAAACCTAAACGATGAATTTCCCAGTAACAAAAATAAAATATATTCCATTGAATTCTATTAGCATAAATTTATTTATGTTCACATCTATATTTTCAGCATATGTTTATACATAAAAAAGCTTTAAAAATTCTCTTTACACCAGCAGATGATAAAAAAAAACTTTTCCTAAAGCTTAACAATCACAAGGTATTAAAAAAGAAACTTTATATTACTAAATAGAAAAAAAAAATGTTTTGCTTAAAGTTAAAATTCATAAAGTTTTTTATTTTATTCTAATCATCAAGAACAGAAGTGGTGCCATCTACTAATCCATAATTTAAATCCATTTTTAAATGAACAGCTGGACCAATCGTACTTAAAAATGTGATAATTTTATTTGAGCTGTGAAAAAATGAAAAATTATTAAAAACAAATTTTTCTTTGTGCACCACATGGTGGTATATATGTATATACCTTTGATTCATCAGTCCCAAAAATTCTTTTGTCCTACACGGGTGTAATGTTAAAAACGGTTTAAATAATATCGGATGTTCCATCTGTGTCAGCGTTGAAAGCATATCGATTTTTGTTTTATAGTTGGCATCAAATATTTCCCAAGCCTCCTGCACCGTAACCAATGATCCGTCAGATTTATAAGCATTAAAGTATAAAACTGGTACACAATATGCGATACTGTACAGCACATGATACTCAAATGTTATTGGTGTTGTATTCTTTGGTATGGGTCTAACACATGCCGGATCTATAATCCCATCCAATTCTTCAAATTCTGTATTATCGACCGAGCTTTTTATATACTTGATATCCGTTACAAATTTTTTCATCAAATATTGATTTCCTACGCTATATTCATCATCATGTTTTACAAACTGCCATCCATCATTAATTTGATTGGAAATTTTAATGAAATCGCTACAAAAACGTTTGTAGTCATCCCAACTGATTTCACCGTTTGCAACAACATCCATACTAAAGTAAATAAATATACAAAAAAAATGAGATATCTTCTCGACTCGTCGCTTATCGACAGTGTTTATATAATCGATAGAAAATTATTAATTTCCTTGACCTAAATAAAAGTTGCAAAAAAATAAAATTATAAAATAGATACTCGAGACGATTTAACACAATCATATAGAAAATAATTCTTAATGCTATCCAGATTTCAAAATCATAAAACTTGAAATAATTTCAATTTTGAAAATGTTTTGTCATGCGCCTAGAATAAATATAAACAAGTGAAACATTGAAAAATAATTTTCCTGCGATTTTAATTTTTTTTAATTTAATTAAATATTTTGTTTGATTTTATATTAAGTACGTTTTTATACATTTTAAACGTGTCGCAATAAAGGAGTAAACGACGATACGTGTTGTTCATATATTATGTACCATACCTTAGCGATATATGATTATTCTGTTTTTTATTCTCAATGAAACCATATGTACATATAATAAACACGACCTACCTTAGAAATTAAATTTCCAGAATTTATACAAAAAAAGCGATGTTTTTAGGTTTGGCTAAAATAATGGCAAATATGTGGGTTTGTGTTACATGATGCTATAAAATGCGTTTATAAATTTGGTTGAAATTTTGCCAAATTGTTAGAGTCGAATAACACGAAATCTAGATGAGATGATCTAGTTTTGTTGCCTGAAAATCGAAAAGAGCAGTGACAGTGAGATACTTAAGTATAACAAGTTGCCTGGAGTTATGGCAAACCAAATATCACCCACTTTTCACTAGACAGTCTCTTCCAATAGAGGTCTAATGTCTAAGTCTATTCATTGTTTGGTGCTCTTTGTTGGCTGGTGGTATGACTGTGGTACTAAGTTCCATGTGATAAAATTTTTGTAATGCGATTAGAAAGATAGTAAAGATTATGTTACCCGAAACTAGAATGCGCTTATTTTATGGGTTTGCATATTCTTAGTACACACAAATTTTCAAATCTACCACCACTCTAAATAGATGAGCCTTTATTTTGAAAATCATCTCAAACCATCAAATGTTTTAGGACCCTTGTGAGCGACAAATATTGCACAGTATGAACTTGCTTATAAATCCCCAAATTGAAAGTTCGCTTCTCGATAAATTTATTTATTTATTTATTTATACTCAAAAGAAATTTAACATCCTTTCTTTCAAATAACCAATCTTTCACCAGCTTCAAAAAAGAGTTAGTGGAGATCAGTGTTCTTATTTCCAATGGAAGGCAATTAATGAAATATAGACCAATGACTAGAAAATATCGCCTAAAAGTTTCAGTATTAAAAGTTGGTATTTTAAAAACCATTTTATTATTATTACGAACCTCGTACGCAGAAACAAACCTGACTACTCTCTGATCACTGCGATAATAAAACAAACGAAGCACTCTAAAAACATATAGGTGTTGGAGAGGAAAAATTTTATACGCAACATAAACTGGCCAACAGGAATCAATACGGCTCATAAAAAACATGGAACGAATAATATGGTTTTGTAAAGTTATTAAAGGTGTTAACGTACAATTAAAAGCACCACCCCAACAGGGAATTCCATAACTCAAACGTGAACCCACACAGGCATGATAAAAACCTAACAAAACAGATTGCGGACAATGAGAGCGCAGCATGTAGATTGCACGCAACACCGAACCCAATTGTGTTTTCAGGCTTAAACTATGCAACTTCCAATTAAGATTAACATCCAGATGGAGACCAAGGTATCTGAAGGACTTGACAATTTCAATTATAACACAATCATTATTACAATTCAGCAAATCACAATCCGACTTGTGGTAGATAAATTCAGGCATATAATTCAACAACGGGTCCCCAGATAATTTGAAAAACATAATTTTCGTTTTCTCACTAAGTATCATAAAATTCCGATCAAACCAAACGCGTAACAATTTCAAATCATGGTTAATATCGGTAGAGACATTCTCCAAACAAAAACCCAAATAACTTAAGGCCATGTCATCTGCAAATGCTATTATTTTCCCACGAAGCCCCAAGCTAAAAATATCATTTATATAAATTAAAAAAAGTAATGGGCCCAAGACGGAGCCTTGAGGAACACCACACTTCAATGTATAAGGAACACCAAAAGAACTTTGTATTTTTACCTTGTAAGACCTATTACTCAGATAAGACTCAAACCAACTCTTTGAAATACCTCTAAAACCGATCGAATTAAGCTTCTTAAGAAGCAAGTTATGGTCTACCATATCAAACGCTCGTTTAATGTCAATGAACACCGCTCCAGCATCAATAAAGGCAGACTCAGTACTTCTGCCCGATCTGAAGCCGTACTGATTATCACTTAGAAAATTATGCTTAGCTAGGTATCCATCCATTCTTGTCTTCATGGCTTTTTCAATTATTTTTAAGATAATTGGTTGAAGAGTAATTGGACGTAAGTTCTCTTTGAGCAATCGATTACCCTTTTTATACAATGGAATAACAATTGAAGTTTTCAAAATATCCGGGACAAGACCAACAGAAAAAGTGTCATTAATAAGAACAGCAAGAATCGGTGAAACAAATTCACCAACAGCCTTCAACATCTCGGAATTAAAACCTAAAATATCAGTACTTTTACGGATTCTCAGACTCTTTATAATGGTCAAAATTTCTTCACTGTCCACTGGTGCAATAAAAAATGAATCACTCAAATTACAAGCGCAGGGTAATGCAAAATTCAACTTCAACCCATTTTTAAAAAATAATTAGAAAATTCATTGGCGATTAAAATTGAATCAGAAACAATAATACCATCATCATTCAAGATTTTTTCAATAGAAACATGACGATTATTTGATAAAATTTCATTGACAACCGACCAAACACGCTTACTATCCCCAGCACACTCATCGAATCTGCGATTATAGTAATTATGTTTCTCAGCTTTAACGCAAGAACTAACTTTATCAGACAACTTCAAAAAATAATCCTTGAGTCTAATGTTATTAGGATGTTTGCGATATTTTAAACTAATTCTCCTCTTTCTATTGATTAAATTAACCAAATAACCAGAAATCCAAGGTTTAAGCTTGGTATCTGCTTTTCGAACATCAGAAATGTAACAGGACGAACTAATATTGTTAAAACTACTTACAAAATTAATAAGGCCAGTGGACGGATCACTAGTTATAGAAATTAAAAAATTGAAGGATGAAACTAACGAATAAAATTTAGTAAGATTAAAACGTTTAAATGAACTCTTAATCCGAGATGCAATTCTAATATTGGATGGAACAACTATTTCAAGCTTAATTAAACTATGATCAGTAATCGACAATGGAAGAACAGATGCTTTTAGCAACCCCATATCATTATTACAAACACGCGCAAAACAGTGATCAATACACGTAACACTAACGTTAAAAACACGTGTAGGAGAATCAACCAGAGACTGTAAACCAAACGAGGACATCATAAACAAGTAATCGTCACTACTATTAGGCAAGTTTAAAATGTTAATGTTAAAATCACCCAAAACAAATAAATTTTTAGTTTTAATTCCACTTAAGAAGGCCGAAAACCCAGAAATAAAATTTGCTACAGCAACAGATTGAATGCGATACACGCCAACAATCGTGAAAGTATCATTATTAATCTGTACAGTTAGCTTAAGGATATCTGCTGACTCCAAATTGATTGACTCAAACGAACAGTTAAGATGACAGTTATAAAAAATACCAACACCACCCGACCGATAATTATTATTGCAACAAGTAACAAAATTATAATTAGGACTGTTATAAAAACCCGATTCATAGTCATAAATCCATATTTCAGATAAAATAATTAACCCCGGTAAAGAATCAAAAGAATTTAGATGCATTTAAATGCAACATCTAATTTTAATTGAGGCCCCTCTGAATAATTTTGACGGGTTGTTTATCGCAAAATAAAAAATTACCTACGTCCTAGTTCTTCCAACAGAACTCCCACCCTAAACACTGATTACGGCACTATAAAAAGCCAAAAGGATGAGATTTAACAAGTTCTTTAATGTGTTTGATTGGGGCGTCGACGTTTGAGTAGCCTTTTGCTGTACACTCTATTTAATTTGATTGAAATCCACCTATAGCGGAATCTCGTTACAGTTCTCAAGTGAGAAGGAGCCACATTTAAATTTGATAATTATCCTATCTTTTGGTCAATAGTTTAGGCCAGTCAAAATGTAGAAAGGAGTCGAAAGTTTGGTTGCTGTCTCCAGACTACTTTTTCTTTATATTTTTTAGAAGCGTAGAGTATGAAAAATAGGTTTCACAACCCCTAAATGGGATCTTCACTCCTAGAAGTACAAATATTTAGGGAATTTGATGCGTTTACCTTTAAGGTAGTGTACTGAAAAGTAATTCTTGTTCAAGCATGGAATAAATTTACATGAAAATAAAAAAAAAATTGTCCATAGTGTTAAATATAGAGGTTGAATAAATGAAAATGCCCCTAAATACCTCTACATTTAAAATAATAGTTTGTTGTTTTTTATTAAAGACCTTTTCGTTGCTATTTTAAAAATAATCACCAACATTAAGGGGGTAGGTAACCTGGTGTAGCGGCTTCAAAAAATCTATTTCATTTTGTTTGCTTAAATCGATATTAGGGGAGGAGCATCGGTTGTGAGGCCGCTCCGGTTATAGGCACCCCAGCGTAAATTTTGGGAGAAAGCAAATGCTTCTGATCTGAGTACTGTCAAACGTGTACGTCAACGTTGGGGAGCGGAGAATCCTAATGTTATTCACGAAGAGAACTTCATCCTCCATGAGTCACTGTTTGGTGTGGTTTATGAACTGGTGGCATCTTTGGGCCGTTTTTCTTTGAAAGCGAACAGGAAAATGCCCTTACAGTGAATGGGGGAACGTTATCGCAACATGTTAACAATTTATTGTTGCCCAAATTAAATGAATTGCGTGTCAACGTCCTTTGGTTTCAACAAGACGGAGCGACATGCCACGCAAATCGTGCAACAATCCATTTATTGTCAACAAAATTTGCTGATCGCATAATTTCAAGAAATTGTGAAGTTCCTTGGCCACCAAGAAGCCCAGATTTAACACCACTTGATTATGTTTTGTGGGGTTCTTTGAAAGGTAAGGTTTATGCTAATCATCCACAAACAATTTAACAACTTAAAAACAACATTCGAGTTGAAATTGGATCATTGATCCGCTTTCATTGGAAAAGACGAAGCCCTGGTAAAGCCATAGAACCGCCTTTTATTATCAATCAAAAATTGTGACATTTTATCCCAAAATGTGTGTTTTATTTACAAATAGAAAAAGGACTAGCAGATGGCCCATCCTGTATTTTTATTATATTTTGTGATTCAATATTGATTTCAACCAAAACATTCACACTACACAATTTTTTGACCGATTAAAAAAATGGCGGCCATTTCCGGTTATGGGCACCTTCATGTAACCGGTTGTGGGCACCCTTGTTCTTTTCGCTTAATGCGTGTGTTTGGTTAACAAACTGTACAATATCGTTGTTTATGTTGACATAACATATTTTATGAAAAGATGGACGGTTTTCGCATTTTTCGGTGAATATTCGGCCCGTTCAAAGTCCTCCTTTGTCGGGGGAATCGAGTGTTAAAAGCCACAGAAGACGGCATTTTTCGTCGGCTGCAAGCCGAGCACTGCCGAGCAAGTAGGAGGAGTACCTAAGTGTTTTTCTTCGTATGTCTTCTTGCTCTCTCTCTCTCGCGCGGTTCGAAGGGTCAATGTAGTACTCGGCTGCGCACTTCACCTCGTACTGTAAACATCGGACGTCAAAGTGGTAGTTCGCTACGTCGTATAGCACAATCTACTATTATTAGTGTTTTTATGCATTGTTACGTATTTTTTTTAGCCATGTCAACCCCGGAAAAATCGTCCGACTCACAGAAAATAGATTTTAAGCCAAGACAAGAAGCCTACAAAAGGAACTACTAGGGAGTATGGAATTCCTCGAAACAGTCTGCAACGCTGCCTGAAGAAAGTGGGTGCCAAGTTTGACAACATTTTATCCGTGGAAGATGGTGTTTTGTTGGAATTCATCTATGAATGCAGCCAATATACGCCATCAAACATGGTAAGTTTATTGTTTACCACTTTCGCAGGTAGCGCATCATAATTTTAATTATCTTACTTTTTATTTGGTAAAGGATTTCTCCCCGGCTCAGGAAAAGAACTTTGTCCAATACATTTTGATGTGCTTGAACCATTATTATGGCCTAAGTATAAACGAGCTCCGAGAAATGGTTTATCAATTCGCGAAGAAACTAGCGCTTGATTACCCGGAAATTTGGGATCAAGATGAGTAGGCGAGCCGCCACTAGTACTCGAATTTCATGCGCCAGCACTCCGAACTTATTTTGCGCTCACCGGAACAGACCTCTATCTACCGTATAAAAGCCTTTTGCAAGACAAATGTCGACATCTTGTTCCGGAATTTGGGGCAGCTAATCGATGACCATCACTTCTAAGCGACACATATCTACAATATGGACGAACCACTAATTTGCGTGTTTATTGCCTGCAGAAATAAATTTTATTTAAATATATTTTGTAAATTTAAATTTTGCTTTTGCCAAATTTACTAAAGTTAGGTTTGCTGAAAAATAATTCCTTTGTAGGTACATAAAAATTCATAATAACGAGAGATTTATTAGTTTTACTAAAACATTCTTAGGAAACACAATTTTTAAGACAAATATTTCAATTTTAGGCAAACTCCACAGCCGTAATTTATATTGTAATCCTACTAACAAACGTTTACTTGGGTGCAACTGTAGGAATTGGAATGTTAGTCTAAAACGGATGTGAGGTGAGGGTATCAAAACGTGAAATTTCTAAAGTTGTCTAATTTGGGCATTGTTCGGATGAGAAAAATAAACGTAATAAGGTATTATCGTCTTGGAAAGGTTCTAAAACCAAATTTCCATGGAGTTCCTAAGATAAGACTTCTTCTTTTTTTCATCACCCGCCGGGAATCGAACCCGGGGCCTCCGGGGCTTAAAGCAAGCATGCTAACAACTGTGCCACCGGGGCGGATAAGAGATAAGAGATAAGACTTCCAGTTTCCAAAATATTCTTTTTAATATTTTGGATTCGAGAGTAATGGAATATTATATTATCTAGATTAGATAATATTCCAAGACTTAAGTAAATTCGAAATTCGCAAGAAGTATAAACATTCCAGATTACTATAAAATGCCTTTTTCTATACTCTTAAATATCTGAATACTTAGAGCGCCGTTATTTCAGGATCAAAGCAACCGGCTTGCTTTTTTGCGTATTCTCCGCTAAGTAGAATTTCTAGCCGGTAAACCGGGTTAAGATTTGGCTAAAAGGTAAACAATATTGTCTAGCTATAGGGGCCGAGAGGTAACCCTACTTAATAACCCACTAACATAAATATCCAGGTCGTCCCCGTATATATATGGTCGGTACCGCTTGCTTAGTAAGAGAAACTCGCATAAGCTCAAATTTTAACAATATATCTAACCGTTGAGAACGATTTATGAGTTAGGGCATCGGATCTAGCATTTAAACAATTATTTTTAAATTCAAATATTCAGAATCTAAGGACTAGCACCGAAAATTTGGAAAAATGTCATAATCTAGTAAATAGAGTATGAAAATAATTTTATTAGATTTGTATATTAGTGCATTAAGTACTTTTACATACATCAGTACCGTATTCGCTCAGCTCCGTGAAAGCATTCATGCTAGTTCGGCGCAGTGCGGCATTTTAGCATTTTGTGTCAGTTCCATATTCGTACAAACAGATCGAAATTGATAAGCTTGAAAACTTCCGTACATATACGGTAAAGAAATATTCACGTTACATACATGTATACCACAAATCTACTTAAAACTGTAAAAATGATCAAAACACGATTAACCATAAAACAGTAGCCAAGCCAATAATAAAATAATGACAGAAAAATACAAATCCATTAAATTTCAAAAAAAAACATTCAACAGGTCGAAGTAATCAGACGTACGTACACGCTATTGTATATACTTTACACACAGAGAAAACGAACGTTGTACGTACATACATACATTAAAATATTTTCTTACTAATTTAATATCTTATTAAATTTTTAAGTACCAAGTACCAACTGACATACATATATGGAGTGGAGAGAGACTTATACACGATATGATTACACAAAGAAATTATTAATTTCACTTTTTATTGCTGTTTTTTTATTTTGTTCTGCGCTCAAGACAAACGAAAAAAAAATTACACACATTTTTAAATTTTTTTTTTTTTAAAAACACTTGTTAAATATTTCGCAAAATTACAAAAGGTTTAAAAAATCACTCGATCGATTTCGGCTTATTAGGCCATCATCAGGAGTATCTACTAAACTGAAGACAGTTTAGTAGATACTCCTGATGATGGCCTAATAAGCCGAAATCGATCGAGTGATTTTTTAAACCTTTTGTAATTTTGCGAAATATTTAACAAGTGTTTTTAAAAAAAATTTAAAAATGTGTGTATTAAGTGTGTTTCGCCAAGTGCCTACGGCAGAAAGTATAAGAAGGAAAAAAAAATTGTAATCAGAATGACTAAATTACATAATAATCGTAAATAATAAGAAATTATTTTTTTATTGTTTTGTCTTTTAGTACAAAATGATTATTTCGAATGAATAATCATAATAATAATCTAAGACAAGATTACCGTAATACATATATACAAGCACACAACAATAATAACAATAAAGAACGATAGAGTCACGAAACGTATGAAAAAAACAAACATAAGATTCGTTTTGTAGATAAATGAGGTGTATTCAATGTGTTTTAGGTGCTAAATATGGCAACACCAAAATATGTTTCGACGTTTGTGTAGTACAAATTTAACTCTTTCCAATTTTATTTCGAATTTCATTTTTAACGATTTTCGTCGGCAATTTATGTATATAACATTGTGTCTCCTTTCGTTTTTGGTTGACCGCACAGCATAATCGTAATTCGTATTGTTTAAAAAGGACATTTAAAAATCCCATTATATGGGCGATTAGATTGATTTTTATCGAACTTTTCCTTTTTTGTGGTTGTTGTTCTAATCTTTCTTACTTCATTAAATTTTGTTTCATATCTTTCCCGCTTTGCTTAAAGCTTTTAACATTGATTTGGTTGGCGCAAATATTTTAGCTGAACATTGTCGTGTTCCAAAAGATTCGAAAGATAACGATTTCGTGTGTTAACACACAAGGAAAAGAAAAAGACTACTAGCTGGGACAAAACTAAATTTAAAAAATTAGATACAAGCTCATTTAAAAAAAAATACGCCTATCCGACGAAACTGTTCCCACAAAGCGCCATATTGAATAAAAAATTTATAATAATTTATTTATTTTTTTTGTTTTACAATATTTTTCCGTTATTTTGAGGAAGAAAGTCCTTAAATGATGTCACAGGTTTTCCTCATTTTGGAAACGCCTTACCCCAATATTACAATTGGTCATGACTCATGGCAATATAAATACCCTAAGTCCCTAACTCCGCGAAATCACAGATTCACAATAAAAACTGCGACGTGTTGAACATCATTAAAGTCCTTGCGCCATTGTTGCCAGATTGCGGGATATTTTCTTGTTTGCGGGAATTTTCAGTTCACACGGAAAAACGGGAAAAACCTCCCAAAATGCGGGATTTTTAATACTTTCAATTTTTGTACCAAATATATAAACTATCTAATTATATTTCATTTTTATGAGCTCATTTAAAATTGTTGTTCAGTATATTTTATGAGTATCGCAATTCACAAAGAAACAGTAGCGTAATGCTTACAGGGAAAATTAACTACGTTTTTCTTAAATACAAGGTCAAATTTTTAAAAACTCAAACACTAATGAGGCATTTTGCTGGTTTTGTGAAATTACATAAAATCAAGTGAATGAATTAAAAGACCAAGTTTATTAATTTGGTAGAAAAATCAGAGCTTTTATAACGTTATACTTGGCTTAATACAAACATAGGTTTACAACGTTCCTTCTTCTTAAAATAACAGCTCGATTAAATATGCCTTTATCATGATGATTTTGCGCAGTACTTCCTAAATGAAATTTAAAGCTTTATGGTAAATTGTTTACCCCGCAAAATCTAATATGAACTTTCCAAATTCAAATATTTTTCTTTATTCCGACCGATACAGCTGATTGATATTAAAAGTTGAACTAGGTTGAACTTTAAAAAATTACCAAATATAACCAATTATTTTGCAAAAATTAAAAGTTTTAACGGCAAAGAGCCCTTTAAAAATCATCAAATTATTATTTGTAATGGGGCCATTTTTAAAAAATGAGCCGTATTAACGGCAAACGGTCCCTCCAAAACATAATAGGTTTAACGGCAAAAGATACCTTATCGAAAAATTTACAAAATATTTTGCTATGAAAAAATGACAAAGAGTTTTGCAAAAAATTAACATTTTTAACGACAAATTGCTACTACGTCTTTGAAAAAATGAAAGATTTAATGGGAAAGAGAGACCTCCTTGAAAAATTAGCAAGTTATTTTGTAAAGAGGTTCCCTTTTAAAAAAATACCCGTTTCAACGGGAAATAGCCCAAAAGGGCAACCATTTGCCAAATTGGTAGCTCCAACGATAAATTTATGCAAAAATTAGCGAATTGTTTTCATGAATCTAGATTCTAAACCTAAAGGGCGGTGAAATTACATTTGGTCACCCAAAACATTCTATCACGTAACTCACTGTTTAGCAAAAAATCCTACAAATTGGTAAATTTATAAGTCTTACAAAATGAGTTCTACACAATAGAAAATTCTCTTAAAGATTTTGTCACTATAGGAAGGAGATGTGTGATAGACCTTAACATCCTAGCGCTTATACGAGAGGGCAGTCCGAAAAGTTCATGCAAAATTAATTAGATGACCCAAACCATAAAAAACTTCTTTTTCCTAAGTTTCCTAAAAATAACAAATCATTTGAATGTATGTGTAAAAACTTCGCACCAAAAAACTACTTATAGGGTTTTCTTTTATTAAGTTTTTATTTTAATTTATTAAAACGATTTATTTGTTTTTTAACTTATTTTTATTTTCTATACCCCCAAGTATACAAAATATACAAATAAATCGTTTTAATAAAAGAAACTACTTATTAACGAAAAATTCATATTACGAGTATATTTAAAAAAATTGCTTTTAACAAAAAAAAAATTTAACCAAATTTTTTTCCTTAGGACATAGACGTAAATACAATTTTATTTAAAACGAATAAAATTAATTATAATTATCTTAAAAAAATTATTAGGTAAAATTAATTATTTTAAAATTAAAACTGTTTCCGGATGTTCCGAATTTATGCCAACTATAACGGAAATCTATATAAGGATACATACAGCAGACCCAATCAAAACGAAAACTATACTGATTTATCGAAGTCTAAGGGAACAGGTAATTAGGATTGAACATTTCTGAATTCGCTTCCACTTTGTTTGTATATCGATTTTTCCAAAATTTTCCTGCTGTTCCTGAAAAGCGCGCACTCTAACGGAAACCTATTATGAGTTACTGCAGAAATACTCTAAAGGAAAATCATACACATTTTCCGAAATCTAGGGGAACAGGTAGTTAGGATTGAACATTTCTGAATTCGCCTCCACTATGCTTGCATATCGATTTTTCCAAAATTTTCCTGATGTTCCTGAAAAGCGCACACTCTAACGGAAACCTATTATGAGTTACTGCAGAAATACTCTAAAGGAAAACCATACACATTTTCCGAAATCTAGGGGAACAGGTAGTTAGGATTGAACATTTCTGAATTCGCCTCCACTATGCTTGTATATCGATTTTTCCAAAATTTTCCTGCTGTTCCTAAAATCGCGCATTCTAACGGAAACCTATTATGAGTTGCTGTTGACTTACTTTAAAGGAAAACCATACACATTTTCCGAAATCTAGGGAAAGAGGTAGTTAGGATTGAACATTTCTGAATTCGCTCCACTATGCCTGTATATCGATTTTTCCAAAATTTTACTGCTGCACTTTCCGCAATCTAGGGGACCAGGTAGTTAGGATTGAACATTTCTGAATTCGCTTCCACTTTGTTTGTATATCGATTTTTCCAAAATTTTCCTGCTGTTCCTGAAAAGCGCGCACTCTAACGGAAACCTATTATGAGTTACTGCAGAAATACTCTAAAGGAAAACCATACACATTTTCCGAAATCTAGGGGAACAGATAGTTAGGATTGAACATTTCTGAATTCGCCTCCACTATGCTTGCATATCGATTTTTCCAAAATTTTCCTGATGTTCCTGAAAAGCGCACACTCTAACGGAAACCTATTATGAGTTACTGCAGAAATACTCTAAAGGAAAACCATACACATTTTCCGAAATCTAGGGGAACAGGTAGTTAGGATTGAACATTTCTGAATTCGCCTCCACTATGCTTGTATATCGATTTTTCCAAAATTTTCCTGCTGTTCCTAAAATCGCGCATTCTAACGGAAACCTATTATGAGTTGCTGTTGACTTACTTTAAAGGAAAACCATACACATTTTCCGAAATCTAGGGAAAGAGGTAGTTAGGATTGAACATTTCTGAATTCGCTCCACTATGCCTGTATATCGATTTTTCCAAAATTTTACTGCTGCACTTTCCGCAATCTAGGGGACCAGGTAGTTAGGATTGAACATTTCTGAATTCGCTTCCACTTTGTTTGTATATCGATTTTTCCAAAATTTTCCTGCTGTTCCTGAAAAGCGCGCACTCTAACGGAAACCTATTATGAGTTACTGCAGAAATACTCTAAAGGAAAACCATACACATTTTCCGAAATCTAGGGGAACAGGTAGTTAGGATTGAACATTTCTGAATTCGCCTCCACTATGCTTGCATATCGATTTTTCCAAAATTTTCCTGATGTTCCTGAAAAGCGCACACTCTAACGGAAACCTATTATGAGTTACTGCAGAAATACTCTAAAGGAAAACCATACACATTTTCCGAAATCTAGGGGAACAGGTAGTTAGGATTGAACATTTCTGAATTCGCCTCCACTATGCTTGTATATCGATTTTTCCAAAATTTTCCTGCTGTTCCTAAAATCGCGCATTCTAACGGAAACCTATTATGAGTTGCTGTTGACTTACTTTAAAGGAAAACCATACACATTTTCCGAAATCTAGGGAAAGAGGTAGTTAGGATTGAACATTTCTGAATTCGCTCCACTATGCCTGTATATCGATTTTTCCAAAATTTTACTGCTGCACTTTCCGAAATCTAGGGGACCAGGTAGTTAGGATTGAACATTTCTGAATTCGCTTCCACTTTGTTTGTATATCGATTTTTCCAAAATTTTCCTGCTGTTCCTGAAAAGCGCGCACTCTAACGGAAACCTATTATGAGTTACTGCAGAAATACTCTAAAGGAAAATCATACACATTTTCCGAAATCTAGGGGAACAGGTAGTTAGGATTGAACATTTCTGAATTCGCCTCCACTATGCTTGCATATCGATTTTTCCAAAATTTTCCTGATGTTCCTGAAAAGCGCACACTCTAACGGAAACCTATTATGAGTTACTGCAGAAATACTCTAAAGGAAAACCATACACATTTTCCGAAATCTAGGGGAACAGGTAGTTAGGATTGAATATTTCTGAATTCGCCTCCACTATGCTTGTATATCGATTTTTCCAAAATTTTCCTGCTGTTCCTAAAATCGCGCATTCTAACGGAAACCTATTATGAGTTGCTGTTGACTTACTTTAAAGGAAAACCATACACATTTTCCGAAATCTAGGGAAAGAGGTAGTTAGGATTGAACATTTCTGAATTCGCTCCACTATGCCTGTATATCGATTTTTCCAAAATTTTACTGCTGCACTTTCCGAAATCTAGGGGACCAGGTAGTTAGGATTGAACATTTCTGAATTCGCTTCCACTTTGTTTGTATATCGATTTTTCCAAAATTTTCCTGCTGTTCCTGAAAAGCGCGCACTCTAACGGAAACCTATTATGAGTTACTGCAGAAATACTCTAAAGGAAAACCATACACATTTTCCGAAATCTAGGGGAACAGGTAGTTAGGATTGAACATTTCTGAATTCGCCTCCACTATGCTTGCATATCGATTTTTCCAAAATTTTCCTGATGTTCCTGAAAAGCGCACACTCTAACGGAAACCTATTATGAGTTACTATAGACATACTCTAAAGGAACACCATACACATTTTCCGAAATCTAGGGGAACAGGTAGTTAGCATTGAATATTTCTGAATTCAGATATTTTCAGATATGTTCAATCCTTACTACCTATCCCCTTAGATTTCGAAAAATGTAAATTGTATTCCTTTAGAATAGGTCTACAGTAACTCAGAATAGGTTTCCGTTGGAATACGTTTTTTTTTCAGGAATAGCAGGAAAATTTTGGAAATTCAATATATAGCCGTAGTGGAAGTGAATTAGGGAATGTGTAGTCCTATTCTATATCTATTTCGCTAGATTTCATTTATATTGTAACTTAAAATAGTTAAGCTGTAAAGTGATCGTGGGTCCGCTCTACTTTTCAACAAATAATTCGGGGTGGACATTTTCGTGTACACGCCATAGGTGTTTCGCATGATAACGTTTATAAGATGTTGAGATTAATTATTGTAATTTAATATAAATTATCTGCCACACTTTATGCACAAATAAATAAACTATTCTCTCTCTACAATGTTCCCAACTATTGTAAATCGCTATTTTACAGTTTTTAAATTTAATTGAAATTTATGTGGAGGTTAATTATTTTAATTTAAAATAAATGATTCTCCATAGTTTCTTTACTCTCAAATTGAGATTAGAATTGCTCCGATCAAAGAAGCGTCTCTCGCAACAGTGTTCTCAAGCAATCTAAATCGCTATTTTGTAATTTGTAATTGTAATTAATATTTATGTGGAGCTTAATTTTAATTTACAATAAATTCTTTGCCACAGTTTTTCTATGCACAAATTAGCACCAGAATCACTCCGATCAAATAAAGCGTTTTCTCGCTATATTGCAGAAAATCCCCGTAAATCCTTTTTTTGTAGGTTTAATTAAAATTAATATTAAGATTAATTATTGTAATTTAAAATAAATTAACCACCACTGTTTCTTTACGCAATAATTGATTTCAGAATTACTCGGATCGGATGAGCCATTCTCTCGCTACAGTTGTTAAAGCATTTAAATCGCGTGAAATCAGAGTTTCGCTGTGCGGCTTACCTCGCCGCCTGATGAAGTCATTGCGATAATATTATCTGTGCGGCGTGAAGCCTAAGGGCCAACCTAAGAAATCATACATTTAAATTAAAAAAAAGGTAATGCTTGCTGTTAATGAGTAATTGTTCACAACCAAAGGCGATATTACGTTTCAATTTTCTGAACATACGGTGTAAGACGTTAACACGTCAAAAAGATATCCCCACTCCGTTTACTTTTTTTTCTGAAATTTTTAGTATCTTCCTGATCGAAATTTTTAGTAACGTTCTAATTGAATAAAAAATACTTAATATAAAATTGCGTTCCGCTGGCACGCACCATTTTTTCCATGTAACTTTTTCCACGACGCACTTTACGGGTTAATATTCATATTAAACGATAAAAAGAAAACAGCCATTCAAATGCCTCATTAAAATGAATTTTGTATATTATTTACACTAATACACTCGAAAACATTTAGGAATAGGAAACATTTCACGCTTCTGCTGAAATTCGTGAAGTTTTTCCTAAACTGGTCCTAACTTTTTTAGGAATAATTTAGTAAATACCTCGCGTGAACTCATTTTGTTCAGTGTTGACAGCCATATAAACCAAGGAACCTACGTGTATTCTCTAACAATGGAAAAAACAAAAAATTGAATTTCGTGTTTTTTCGTGTTACGACTCCTCTATAAAGAATGAGTTTTAAGTGATAGGTATTCTTATTTTCGATGTATTCGTGCAGCACTGATGACGCAGAATATCCCAGAAGGCCCAAAGAGGCTGTGGCTGACGATATGGTTATGACGGCTATGAAAACGAGTATCGGACAATATTATTCAACTTTACTAGAACGTTTAATCCCTGAAATTAACGAAAAACGCCCACATATAGCTAGAAAAAATTTCCCTCCAACATAACAAGGCGCCATCTTTCAAATGAATGCCTATATTTTGTGGGTTTGGACAAATCCATATTTTCGAGCTAAGGAAGCAGGAATTTTAGCGAATATTTACCTTCCCAATTCACGGCCGACTGATACTAATCTCAGTGCCTACCTTGAAAATTTTCAAACAGCCCATAACAATTGTGAAACCTTCAAAAAAGTATACCAATAAAGGAAGGAAGAAGCTATCAGATATATTAAATGTATTTAAAACTATTCCCAAATACATTTTACAATGTTTTTATGAATGTAAAATTGTCCACAAATCCACAGATTCTATATACATATATATTAGTTTACATTGAAATATTTAGTACTAAAAATTTAATTTACAAAAGCTTTCGAATAAAAGTTAGTACCGTAGAAAATGGAACCATTCAAGGGCAATATTAGTGGAATTTAGTTAAGATAATATATGGACTGTAAGAAAATAACCCCAAATCTCTGGCAACAAGTGTTTGTCAAAATCGATAGAAAAAAATCCACTTTATATTATTCCTGTATTAAGGAGATAGTTGATCGGTTTAATAAACAAGAATAGGTAGTAGTAGTAGCTAACATTATTTGTGTACTATGGGAACCTGAGTTTAAACTTTTGTGAGTGAGTGCTATTAGGCCGATTTATCAGTTTCGTTTAGAAATTAGGTTTGGAGCTCGATGACTGAACGAGTACTACGTATACTACCGTCAACTTAATTTAAATCTCTGGCAACTAGTGTTAAAGCCTATCATCGAGCCCAAAACTCTAACTCTTTTCCAGGGGAATAAATTATCCTGGGAACTTTATGTACCAATTGAGATTTTGATTGAAAACTGTTTAACATTTTTTTTATTTTTTTTAGTGGTTGACCTACTTCTCCGTCCATCTAGCTCAAAAACTATTCTCTATCCAGTGAAATAAATTAGTCGGGGAACTTTAGGTACCAATTGAGCTTTTCGCTGAAAATGATAAATGGGCCTTAGTACTCATAGCCAGAAATTTGAATTGATGAATTTCGATAGCACAAATAGTAGGACAGCAGCCCTACTTCTCCATCCAGCGAGCCCAAAAACTACTGCCTATCTATGGGATTATATCTGGGGCATATTCCCGAACACATAATTGTCTATTGATAATTATGCCAATTTAACAAAATGCTACACAATTTTAAGTGAAAATAGCATTCTCTCACACAAGTGTAATGTTAACTAGAAAATTGTAATTGATTCCTTTCCAACTGCCAAATTCAAAACAAAAGTTCGGTTAAGACTGCAAAACAAACGAAAAAGCGTTACAAATGCAGCATATTGTGGTACAGTAACTAAATTGTTATTGGTGGGTTCACAATAAAATTATACAAAATGTTGGTGTTAAATGATAAAAAATTCTCAATATTGTCAAATTTCACAATATTGTGACAACATTTACGTGTACGGGAATAGGGTCCCACTTTAGAAATTTTATATATCACCTTTTGACCGTAACTTTTTAATGGGCCTTAGCACCCCTTACTACAGATTTGAACTCAGATTTCGATAGTACATGAGGTAGATGACTAAATTCTTCACCGACAAAGCTAGAACTACCACAGGAAGAACTTAATTTTGACGTTTACATTACGATTTCTACTAAAATAGTTAAGATGTTGTATTTATCCATTATCGGAGATTTGAACTTGAATTCCGTTAGCACATGACGACTTAATTCTTTATCAACCAACCCCAAAGCCTTCCTTCTCCACCAAGAAATAAATTAATCTGGAAGTTTATATTGCGAGTTCGATAGAAATTTTAAGGGACCATTAACAACCCTTGCCTGAGCTTTGGTCTCAGGTTCCGATGGCACACACTACCAGCCCAGAAATTACCCACTATCCCGTATTAAAATGAAGCCGTAATTTGTATTCCTTTAGTGTAATTTGGTTTTGAATGTGGTAATATGTTAAACTAAAACTATTTAATATTTTTGTGGCTTGTAACATTGGTTTCTAGTTTTAGAACTTCGATGTTGGTTTGAAAAGGTTTAACTGGTAGCAGAAAAATTTATTTTTTTAAATAAAATTAAATTAATTAATTTAACATTTCGTTTCACTTGTGCTTAAAAACTGTTTTTATTAAACATATTATAATATTTATATTGTAGTATAATTGAGATTAAACAATTCAGTTTATTTACTAAAAAATTATAATAAACTAGGAGGCCCCTGTTCAATTGCAAAATTTTATTATTTGTTTGTTTATTTATTTCGATGGAATATTTCTAGGGCTCGAGGCAATTCCAACTCATTCGCTCATTCGGAATGTGCCCTGTAATAATTTCCGATTTAATACAATTTCGACTAAAATCCTTCACGACCATCCTAACACCGTTGCATAGCTCAGTTTTTATAGAAAGATTTCTTAGGAGCATAACTATGCAACCTTTCTTTAAATTTAAAATGTGTGGGGGTAGGGGAACCAAAAGTGTTCAAATAATAATTAGGTATTCAACTGGGAGATTTACTTGCAAGCCAAAGTCACATGTCCAATCATCATTTTTTTAAATTCCCCAAAAACATCAGCAATTAAATCCTGTGAGACGTATTTATTTAGTAAATCAACAATTTGAGGTGCGATACCTAATGCCATTGGTGCTTCATCCCATATTATACAGTCAATTAATTATAAGAATTGTCTTGGATTAAGGATAGGTGAGGCTGAGGATATTTAAAGATATCCATGTTACGCGGAAGTCAGAAAACTGAAAGGCAAGTCATTAAATCGAAAAAGCAGATTCGCAGCAATCCCAGTCCAAGCTACACACATTACATTTTATTACTATTAAAGATCTTCTGCTTCAATGCCAGATACAAAAATGTTTTTCCACTACCGCCGGAGAACCATTGAGGTAAAAATATTTTTGTGGAATAAATTCTAATACTGATCAAAAAATTGCTGATGCTGCCGAAAGTTGATCAATGTTCAGAGCTTTCCAAAAATTATTTTCAGCTACATTGTTAAGTGGCAAAATAATAGCAATATTCAAAATTTCAGAGACGTTTGGTATTACCACTACTGTAAGAAAATCAAAACCTACATTGTGACATTGAATTTTTAAGTTTAGCATACAATTACTAAAAGCTGTACTCACTGGCGGATTTAACGGCGGGCGCACCGGGCGCGCGCCCAGGGCCCCGACTTCTAGGGGGCCCTTCAAAACTCCAATTTTCCAGTTTTTCTAATGGCTAAGTATCTAAAGTAATTTTCGCGTTTACATTGTGTGTAGAATAAAAGAAAAATGGGTTAATAATTTAATATACATATATGTTTAAAGATGTATGTTCTTTAATACTGTTTTCAATATTAAAGGTATTTGACACGTCATAACGGTAAAATGCCCAAACGAAAAAAGTTAAGACCTCCTTCTTAGCTAGAAATTTCATCAAATTTTCAATCTAGAAATTTTAAATGCGTGTAATTTGTACTTATAATTAGGGTACGCAATGTATTTTCTTCGATGGAGAGAAAATAGTACGTGCGTTATTCGGATTAAAAGTGGCTTTCTTTTTTGACACGCATTCTTTGCACTTGCTCGGCTACGCTGCGTTTCGCCCCGCATGCAAATATAAAGTGCTTTTCATACCGGCTGCGTTGACTTTGGACTTTAAAAATGTAAAGTCGTTTTGTAATTTTGTTTTATTTGATTAACAGTGTCACTTTTATAGAAATGTTTTCAAACTGTTATAAAACAAATTATTTTTAAGTGATAATTATTAAAAATAAAACGTAAATTTTTTGAAGTCCGAAGTCAACACAGCTAGTATGAAAAGCACTTAATTGCTACTATTTTTCAGTTTTGTTACAAAAATACGACTTTTTAAAATCGTAGTAGGTTGTGAAACGGAATATTTTTCATGACTAGTTAGGAAACGGGGAATATTTCATAGCTAGCTAGCGAGGAAATATTCATTTCAATACCAGTTTGTGCCTAAAATTTTAAAATTCATTTGGAATTTAACCATCCAAAGACTTTCTCAAAATTCAATATTTTACTGTTTGTAATAAAACTAGCTGTACGGGGGCGCTTCTCTTTACTCGTTTCGCAAATATCCCACTCGCTACACAAAATGATGAATTTCCTAACTGTGCCCTGTGTGCTGATTCTCTAAAAAATAAGGTAATGGGTAAACGTGTAAACTTGCAAAAAGCGAAGCCTACTTTAATGTATTCGCAATTTTTCGATTTGATTACTGTTTCAAATAAAATCGAAAAATTGCAAACTAATAAAAATAAGCTTTGCTTTTCACGAGTTTACACGTTTACCCATTATCTTAGATTTTAGAGAATCAGTACCCTGGGCCCTGATTCTCTAAAAAATAAGATAATGGGTAAACGTGTAAACTTGCAAAAAGCTAAGCCTACTTTAATGAATTTGCAATTTTTCGATTTGATTACTACTTCAAATAAAATCGAAAAATTGCAAACTATTAAAAGAAAGCTTTGCTTTTTACGAGTTTACACGTTTACCCATTATCTTTTTTTTTAGAGAATCAGGGTGCTGATTCTCTAAAGATAATGTGTAAATGTGAAAACTTGTAAAAATCAAAGCTTTCTTTTATGAGTTGCAATTTTTCGATATTATTTTAATGGTAATCCTCTCGAAAAATTTCAAACTCATAAAAGTAAGCTTTGCCTTTTACAATTTTTCACGTTTACACATCGCAAATTGAGTTTTTGAGATAATTCGTCAGAAAGATGCGCAATGATCGATTTCATAACCTGACATAGTGGCGTTTTCATATTTATTTTACAAAGCGAGCGACGGCTTGATTTTCTCATTTCCTTTTTTTTGACGCCCATGGGCAATATCCTATGAGTTAAAATCGAAATTAGCATTTTTTCTTTTGCTCTCCTGATAAATTTGAAATTTGAGTTGTGTCAATATTATTTGTCACGTGCGGCCTTATTCTTTAGAGAATCAACACCCAAGATGCTTAAATACGTGAACCTGTATTTTTATTTTCCTGCCTCTCTCTATTTTTTTAAGGGGCCCAATTTTTTCTTCTGCGCCCGGGGCCCCAACCGACCTTAATCCGCCACTGGCCTGTACTATGGTTCATGCCTTGATGAATAAATCTTCTATCATACTACATTTCAATTCATTAAAAAGTTTTAACGGATGCAGGGTTGCAATGGGTCAGGATAGTCACAAATAAGGATCTCAAAGATGTATAACATATGCTCGCGACTTCGCGAGCCTCAGATAAACAGTTCTCCTATTCACTACTATCATTAATCAATGTCCTTGCTGTTGCTGCTTCATTATAGGTTAGGTATATCACATTGCTAAAGGTTTTCATTGCTTCAATTGAAGTAGATTTAGTACCTTTAATAGAGAGAAGAATTAGTCGAAGATGGTAACGCTGTTATTGAAACCGCTATTTATCTGCCAATAGTTTTCGCTATAAAAAAATTGATGAGCGTCGATGTCTACGAGATTAAGCTCAAAAAATGCCCTCAAAGTGGTGCACGCAGCAGATTGTCGGCACAAAGCGCTTTCTATATTGTTTTCTTGAAAGTAATCCTTCCGTCTACCTTTTAGGTGAACAGATAACATTACAGTGTTGTGAGATTGACTATGAATGGGTAATTCTTGTAGATTCCAAGATGCGTCTTGTCCGCTTATATAGCGACAGTTATATATTGCGATATATCATCATGTTGAACTCCATTTGAGTTATTATTTAATGAGTTGATTTGAATCCCAACTTTTGCACAATCATGTCCTTTAGATATATATTAATGGATATATTTAATTGCTTTGACAGTAGAGCATAGTTCGACATTATATGTGCGTTATATTTCAAGCTTAAATAGCCATTGTATGGAACTATAAAACGGTGATCATCAGGAATATTAATTCGCGTTCGCATTCGGGGCAAATATTCTGGTGAATTAGAAGGGAGAAGCCTTCTATATTTGAGATAACTTTCCATACATATATCTGTTTCAAAACAAAATCCTTAGAAAATTGCTCTGAACATTTATTGTCGACCAAACAGAATTTCGATTAAATTCTACACATGATTTTATCAATATCCCAAGTTTTGAATTTGTCTTCCTTAGCAAGTGTAAATAAACAGTGTGCATGAGGTTCCTGCTGCTCACACGACATATTCAAAAATTTGCTGTTTTACGGTATCACCAAGGGATTGCTGTAATTTTAAATTATAAACTCGGGTTACGATATCAGGACGAATTTTGTAAAATTTTTAATTTCTGACTTTCTTCCCATGCCGGATTACACGTAAAAGTGATAAATAAGTCTGAACGGCCAAACTTCATAACAATAGCCATATTGTCCTGGTAAAATTTGGACATGCACGTTGGACCACCGATAAACGAAAATGATGGAATATAAATATTGCCAATTCTGCTATTATTTTCAAGACCATCGCTATTTACGTAATCCAAAATTCAAAGGAATATTGATACGACGTGACTTTAATCATCTAAAGTGACGAGACACGGCTTCGGTAGTTGGGGTGACTATTATTTACCCGGGAAATATCCGAAAATCTGGTTTAAAGATTATAACCTTTTTAATAATCCTTACCGATGGTAAATAAAAGCTTTTTACGCATTAAAGGTTCAAACCTATCTCAATGGTCTAATACCTCCAAAATACTAACATTTACGAAATATAGCCCAATGAAAATTCGTTAATGCGGAACTGAAATGTCACACGAAAAATTCTAATATTTCACTATAAATTGAGAAAAGGTGTACAGAATTGAGAAGGAAGCTGTATAAATTGTTGGACCCCCAACAAAATAATTTTTAAAATTTACCTAAATCACGTTTTAGTTTCAGCTCAATTGTGTTTAATTATGAGGTGTGTCTACAAATAAATTTGTATTCATACTAAGTACTTATAACGAACATTTCCACGACTGTATAATTTATTTAATTATAAATTTATAATTTTATAGAGTATAAACTATACCGTAAATTACAATAAAAAATGTTGTTAACAGTTAAAAATCTAGTTATTAATTTATTAACGTACTGCAATAATAATTTTGTTTATAAAGTTTGTAATATATCTCTTCGAATGCACCAATAATCAACAAATTATGTTTATTGTTGGTAAAATGGTTAGTTCGCGGTATGGAAGATGAAAATACATAATTCATAAATTATATTATTAACATAATTTTTTTGCTTTTGTTTATTATTTTGCGCTTATTTAAATAATAATTGATATATTTTGAAGTTAACTGTGCTAGACGAGAGAAATTTTCTTGCTTAAAGTTGGATCGGTTTTGTGGGCGGTGGTAGAAAGTAAAATTTTCAGAACTCAACTTTTTTTTTCTTTATTTTTTGTTATAGAACGTGGTTTATTTCTATAACGGAAAATATTCATTTCGAGGAATCTGCGATACAACATTACGATGTGCACTAAAATTCAAATTTGTATATTGTGAGTCACATATCAGTATATCACCTGTCACCACCATAATCATCATCATCAACACCACTAAGTGTTTATTTTATTTTCCTGTGCGTACATTTTCTTACAAAAAAAAAATTCTCATACAAAATGTTCCAGCTGATTAACATTTCCGCGCCAATAAAATATTTATCAATATTTGTATTTTTTTTTTATTTTTAACATATTTTCCGAACGTGCTTCCGCTGACACAATTCCAACATTATTTTATCGAATATATAAATCACATACTATGTAGGTATATAAATACTAAAAATGTGCAAAGTACATTTACAACATAAATATTAATGGTTTTCAAATTACATAACGTGATGCTCGAAAATCTTTTATTTACCCAATAATAATACACGAAAAGCTTAAATTGAAAATTAATATAAATTTGTGTTGTACAATATTTACACAACATATTACAACTAAATATAGAGGAGAATGATCCAATTTGGTTTATTGCCAAAAAATTATATTTGGAAATATCTAAATAAAACATATTATCTAATTCTCGCGTATACTTATATACATTTTCATGTGGTTTCGCAAAATTATGCAGACACAGACACGCCATGAGATCAGGTTAGCGTGCGCCACAATCCTTGACCTGCAACTACTAAAAAACATGTGTGTATAATATATTTAATATGTCGTAGACACAATATATAATTTCGCTAATGAATTCTACTGGCAGTATTGTCATGAGACAATTGAATTTTGTTATGTTCTGTTTTTAATAAATTTGACACGTGAGTCTTTAAAAATAAATCCTAAATTAATCAATTTTATTATATAAAAGTCATCAAAAATGATAGTCTCACGTTTTTATTGTATAATTGTGTACTACATAAGATTAGCATCAAATAAAACACAAATTTATAATTGAACGACGGTTCGCCCCCACAAATAAAAATTAACTATTGTTATGTAAAAAATCTGTATAAAATTACTGATAGTTTGAGATGAATATACAGGATTACTTTAAATAACGCGGTGTTACAAAAATATCACATTTTGGTAATATAATTTACATTCCGAATCATTGGGTATTCTCAGTTGACAAATTGATTCTCCATTAGTCGTTAACTAATAACTTCTTTTATTGTCTGAGGAATTAGTTGAAGCACCTACTATTTTTAAAACTCTAAAAGAATTTCAAGACTACGTCAAGCAATGTACTAAATTTGAATAAAATTAAAATGTGTGGAACCTATGTCCAATTTATGATTGGATAGTGGCATTGATCCATTGAATGTTGGCAATGAACTTGATTGTTAAGGGATGGATTATAAATCGCAAATTCAATGCTATAATCTTTCTTTACATTTATTAGTTAATACAAAATGCAAAAATTCGCTGTAGAACTTATGTTCAAGAAGTTTGTTACACACAAAAATGATAATAGAACAAAGAAAGGAAAATTTGCTAATTTTCGTGAAGTAGTGGTGTTAGGCGACCACCTCACCTAAACATGAAGAGTAAATCTGAGTTTAAAGGGAATAACATGGTCGAGCAATGGAGTACCCGATAAAAATTAGTTCACAAACTTTCGCGAATCTTTTCATGTCGAGTAATGTTTTCATTTAGAAATTGGGTTCCACATGGGTAGCAATAGACAGTACCGTGAATAAAAATCCGAATAGCTAACATATTTAACAAAATAGGTGATTATTTTTCACCTAGAATTTATACAGATGTTTCAAATAATGAAATAACATAATAACCTTTTTTGCTGTGTGGGCCGGCGCACTATCCTGTTGAAATATAAAGCCCTTAGTTTCACTAAATAGCGCCGAAACTGATTGTTTCAAATGCCTTTCCAGAAGGTCAAGGTACACACTAGCATTTACCCTTGTATCTACAAAGGCCAGGTGACCACCAAATCTGAAGCAGCCCCAAGCCTTTAAGGCCTCAGTTTTATTAGGCAACTGTTAAATGCAGACATAGCCGCCCATCTCCAACATGTCATTTAAATTTCCTTTCGTTAGAGAATGCCATGTGACTCCATGAGATTCCTCTTACTGAGGTAAGGTCGACTTGCAGTTTTGATGGGGGTTATACCTAAGTAAGAGCAAATGCTACCTCAATAAAGTGAGCAGAACTATAACAACTTGTAATACTTTCATTTCTCTAAAAAGCTTAACTAACAAATGGGATTAACAATAAATATATAATGTAAGTAGTAATTTAGTACATCCGTCATTGCCTAGGTCTTGTCACATTTAAGAAGTGTCATTTGGGCTATTTATAAAAATGGATGGCCATTGCATCATTCAAAACGTCGTGCATTTGTCAATTTTCAAAAAATTATCTTTTCTGATGAAGCACATTTTGAAATTGGTGGACATGTTGATAAATAAAATTCTCGTATTTGGGGTGAGGAAAATCCACGAATAATTCATAAAAAACCTGTACATCCGAAACGAGTCACTATTTGGTCTGTATTACGGTATGGTGGTGTAATTGGAATTTTTGGTTCCTGAATTGAATAATATTGATCTGGAGGAGATATGATTTCAACGAGATGGCGCTACACCTCATTTTGCAAATGAAACAATTGAATTATTGAAACTAAAAATGTAATGGTCGAGTTATTTTCAGAAATGGTGATACCAATTGGCCACCAAGATCATGTGATTTGAACCGTTGGACGATTTTCTTTGGCATTATGTAAAAAGTCAAGTCTATAAAAACTGTCCACAATCGATTCTTAAACTAAAGAATGAAATTATTGCTGTCATTGGTGAGATAGAACTACAATTAAGCCCACATTTCTTTGAAGATTTTAACAACAGAATAAGCATCTGTGGAAGTGCAAGAGATAATCATTTGGCAGATGGTTTCTCGTCAAAGTAAATTTTGTGTTTTATTAGAGATTTAGTAAAGAAACCTCAAAAATTTGAAGAAATGGTAAAGGATTCAAAGAAATTTCATTAGAGCGCTAATTTAATTGCATACGAGTTTCTCGAATTCTACGATATTATTCAAAATGAAAATTTCAGAATATTTTATTTGTAAATTTAGCGTAAATTAATCAACGAGAATATTAAATATGGTGTACAAAACTTGAATGGCTAGAATATCTAAAACTTTCCTCATATCGCTTATTTTAAAATGGCTAGACTGCGTTCGGAGCACGGGCGACTTCCTCCTAGTATATCCGGTAACCGTAAAGGGTTATTGAAGGATAGAAATTGGGATATTGAAATTTTATTATATTCTTAAATAAAAATTCGCAGATTTACATGTATCTAACTCTGTTTTATGTTTACCACGAGAAACGCATTTTCTGTCATTATTCAACCAGTATTCAGCTATTATTCAATGAATGCTCACTTATTATTCATTCATTATTTACTGAGCATTGACTCTTTATTCACTGATAAATGATAAATTCAATCACCATTCTCTATTATTCATTCGTAATTCTCATTATTCTTTGTGTATTCGTTGAGTACTCCTCCTAAATTCAATAAAGATTTTGCTTATCCTTCATTCATCATTTTCACATTATTCACTCATTATTCAGTAATATTCAATGAATATTTACTCTTTAAATGAATATTACCGCCTCGGTTGCACAGTGGTTAACATGCTTGCCTTAAGCTCCGGAGGTCCTGGGTTCGATTCCCGGCGGGTGATAAAAAAATCACGGCTGGTTAATGTAGGATCAATGAATTAATCACTCATAAACATCACTAAAAAAAAACAAATTTACTAAATATTCACTGGTTATTTAGTCATTATTCACTCATGATTCATTCATAATTACCAATTATTCACTCTTTATTCACCGATGAGAGATGATGTCACCCATTATTTACTCATAATTCAATGATTAATATTATTGATCATTCACTGAAAATTCACCCAATATTCATTAATTATTCACTGATTCTAATCTAATTATTATCACTCATGATTCACTCATTATTCACTGATGAATGATTAACGTTGAGGAATAATAAGTAAATAATGTGCGTATTATGTATGGAATATGAAAGAAATATGAGTGAATAATGAGTAATAAACAGTGAATAATCAATGCATGTAGAGTGCGTCTCCGCGAATAGTCAGTGAATAACAATGAATATTCACGATTCAGTGAATAATGAATAAATGATAACTGAGTGATGGATGAATGAGCATACTCCATTCACTCATTGTTTACCCATTATTCACTCTTTATGCTTCTTTTACAATCTTCAATAGAGAGCTAGTTCTAGTTCTAAAAGAAAATTGCCTCAGCTTTCTTGCATTGCCTTTAATCCCAATTACGTTCCGCAAGGGTCATTTCTCGGTTATTCGATTCGCGAAATCATTCTAAATTTATTTCTCTAGAATGACTTGTAATTGAGATATCACTGTTTTAAGTTCGCATTTGAGTGCGAGGTGGTCCTCGAGCTCTTTAAACTTAAAAATCTCAAAAACGAAGGGTTCAAGGAAGAGGTCAATTTTACTGGCATTGTAGCCCTTAAAATTCCCTGCAAAATGGTTTTTGGAGCGATTAGAGATCTTAAAAATTATGGAAATTATCGTTAAATAACCAATCGCGTTTTTCGGTGAAATATCGAATTGATCTCAAACATGCATTTTTTAGATGAAAAGTAAACATTTTCAATCTTGAATAACTTGAAAAATATTGATTTTTCAAGAAAACGTCATCTTGCTTAGAATTCATCCCTCTATCGATTTCTGTGGTTGTTTTGAGTGTACTAATGTCCACCCCCGAGGAAGAGTGACATCCACCCCCAGGGTAAAAACACACATCAGCTCTATACAAATTCCTATATATGTAAATTACTTGAGCCATTGCCTACTTACTGTTCAAATTTCACGTCAATCGGTTTTTTCCGTGAAACACAGGATTATTTGTAAAGAAACTCATTAACAGATTGACTCATTAAGAATTCATTCATTATTCACTCAATATTCATTCATAATTCAATTATTATTTAGTTAATGTTCACTGATTCTTTACTTAATATTCACTCAAAGGATTCTAAATTCAGTGAAGAAGTCACTTAATACTCATTCGTTATTCAGGCATTAATCACTCATAATTCTCCCATTATTCACCATTTAATCACCCTTTATTCACTGTTGAATGAGAATTTTACACATAATTAACTTATTGTTTACTCATTATTCACTGAATATTTACTCATTAGGCACTCAATATGTACTGATTATTTAGTTATTATTCACCCGTGATTCATTCATTAATTACTTAATAGCCGATGATGTAGGGTGAGTCTTGTGGAATAATTAATGAATAATGATTGATTTCTGAGAGAATAATCAATGAAAAATTAGGAAATAATGTGTAAATATCATTATTCACCATTTAATTGTCCTTTATTCGCCTTGAATGATGATTTTATTCGTTATTCGCTTATTAATCACTCATTATTCACCGAATATTTATTCATTAGTCACTCGACATGAACTGGTTATTTACTGATGATCTAGTCATTATTCGCACAAGATTAATCACTCATTATTCACTGATAAATGGTGAGTATTGGGGAATAATTAGGGAATAATGGTGAGTGCTAGGGAATAATTATTGATTAATGAGTGAATAAACGGTCAAACATTAGGGAACAATGTGTGAATAATGAGTGTGTAATGTCTGTGAATAATGAGGAATAATCATTCACCACCTTTCACTAGCTAACACTCTTTATTCTTCTTTTACAATCTTGAATAGAGAACTATTCTACTCTCTTACTTTGCGAAGGGGTGATTTTTAGGTTATTTGATTCGCGAACTCATTCTTGATGTAAGCGTTTTCAGTAATCTTGTTGACTTTTTGCGCAGATGGACATTAAGAAATTTCGTAAAAATCACTCATTATAAATTTGTAAAAACACAATTCCAATTTTATAAAGAAACAATTATTTTTAAAGGATAGATCTCAGCTAGGCGAATTAAACAACATGTGCTGATGAACGATGAATCCAATCTAATTCACTCATTATTCTTTGATTAATCACTAGACTCTTACTTATTCATTCATTAAGCTTTCATGATTATTTAAATTAAAGTGAATTCACTTAATATTCATTCGTTATTCATATATTACTCACGCATAATTCTCTCATTATTCACCATTTAATCGTTCTTTACTCGCCATTGAATGATGATTTTATTCATTATTCGCTTATTAATCACTCATTATTCACCGAATATTTACTCATTAGTCACTCGACATGAACTGGTTATTCACTGATGATCTAGTCTGATAATCACTCATTATTCACTGATGAATGGTGAGTATTGGGGAATAATTAGGGAATAATGGTGAGTGCTAGGGAATAATTATTGATTAATGAGTGAATAAATGGTCAAAAATTAGGGAATAATGTGTGAATAATGAGTGTGTAATGTCAGTGAATAATGAGGAATAATCATTCACCACCTTTCACTAGCTATCACTCTTTATTCTTCTTTTACAATCTTGAATAGAGAACTATTTTACTATCTTGCTTTGCAAAGGGGTGATTTTTAGGTTATTTGATTCGCGAACTCATTCTTAATGTAAGCGTTTTCAGTAAACTTATTGGACATTTTGCGCAAATAACAAAATAACAATTTCAAATTAATTGACGAACTCGAATATAACCCTACACCAAAGGGTTAATTTCCTGATCTCTTTCTTATTATTTCTAGCCCGCGCTATTTTCGAAGTCCCCTTAAAAATTTCAGAGAAATGCTACGTAATATCCTCGGTATTTTTCTGTATTATGTTTATATAATAAAATTTTTAACAAACATTGGTATTAAACAAGGTATGCCTTTAACCCGTTTTTCAATCAGAATAATAGAAATGCATTTTATTTTAATCTTCAATTCCAATTAAAAATTATTAGAACAGATGGCTGAGAATGAGATACACACTATACGTATTCATGATTATTACAGGCAGACTGAGTACTTATATTGTATATCAACATTAATTTTATTTGATTTCCGCCAATTTCGAAAATTTGCGTAAAAACAAAGAGCAGACTGCCATTTATATGGTTTACCCCTTTTTTATACATTTACAGATTAAAACAAATCGCAATTGAGGTGATTAAATGCAAGTGAAGTGTTTTTGTTTGCGTCTATAACAGAGATATGGTGTTTGATGTTGCTGCACATAATTATTTGTAAAGCTAGGGCGATTATAGTGACAGATGTTTAACTTTTCAATAGTATTATGTTGTCAGGGTCCACATAGAGCATGACCATAAAATCAAATTTAGGTTTCTTAAAAATCTAAATATTTATAACGTAATACAAATGTCATGTATATGAATGAAATTAAGGTAGGCCTGATATGTATGTATATAAACAACATATTTAGCCATGCTTAATTGAATTCTAACAAAACAATACAAAAATAATAGAGTTAGTAGATTTTAGATGAGTTTCGGAAAAAAATTAATTGAACATTAAAAAAATAAAAATAAAAATCCAAAAATAGAAAGGAAATTAGAATTAGAGCCACATATACTGTATATACATAATTTCAAACTATACGCACCCACCTCACCTTTAATGTAACAAACAATTTTGTAAGTTGGGTATCACTTTTCCAATTAATTTAGAATATTATAATGTGCGGTTAATCCAAAATATCATCAAATTCGCGCGCACCCAATGCCTTAACAAAATATATATGAAATGTTCTTTATATAGGAGGAGATAATCACATTATTATTATGTGTCAGCAGAAATTTGATATACAATCACAGTGCATTACAAAAATCTATTAAATTCCTAATTATCTGCAATTATATATTGTAAGCATAAGAAGAAATACAATAATATTAATTGTCTGGTTATAACCCAATATAGCCATCGCACAACATAATCTACTACAAAAATGGCAGGTGGAAATACAGTGTTTACCACAGTGAAAAAACTAATAATTAGCTAATTATGTTTGTGCCCATTCTCTCACTGACTGACCAATCGTACAACAAGTGTTAAAACTAATTGGTTGTAAATTGTATTGACAGAGTACATACAATAATTTATTTCCTGGTAATTAATATTTTAAAAAAACACAACAAATCAATTGTTTTGTTTCATAATTTAACAATTATGTTACGTTACACAGATTTGTTCAAATAATAATAAAAATTATTGTATACACATAATTTAGTATGCACTATGTAGCAAAACTATTTCGGATTCGGATTATCGATTTTGTGTAAAATTATTTATTATTGATTGCAAATTTATTTTATTTGCGCAAAATATTAACGGTTAACTGATTAGCTTAATTATTTTGTTTACTGTTTAGTCGGCAACGTAGTGTAAAGGTTTAATTGTTGAATATCATCAGTGGTTATAATTAAAAGCATAGTGAGTGTTTTAACTCAAGGAAACTGTGGAACCACCGAAAAACTGAATTTATTTCGAGACATTTTCGCGATTTAATATTTTTTCGTGTAGGTTTACTGTGGCCGAATTATGCCTGCTTATGAATTAATTCCGCCATACAAAATTTTCGGTAAAATTAATTTGCGCGGAATTAATTCGGGATTAACTTCTCTCTCGTTTACCCTGTTCTCGCAAATTGGCTTCCTGCAACTTATTTTTGTTTCCAAACCTTAAGAAATGACTTGTAATAAAAAGAAGCATTTCTAATAAGGTGACCATTCGTGAAACGGACGATTATGTTGCAAAGTTCAAGTTTCAAGCGTATTGTTTGGAAGGCTTAAAGAAATTCAAAAATCTTTTGGAAGAATATGACATTCTGTGTTTGGTACAAAACACTTCCGTTTTGAAACATGCGAAGGAATCCCCTTAGTTTGGTGTCGATCACCAAATATAATCAGATATAGGCCTAGTAGATGATTTTAACTTAAAAAATAGAAATTGGGTCACCCGAACAGTTTTTTTACAGCGTGAATTAAATTATTCGAGAAAATTCAGATTATTCAAGTAGATGGTGATGAATAATGGATTGCATTCCTTTGGATTTACAAACCTACGGATAATTCGTTAATTTTGAGTTTTGTAGAAATTATCAAATTCTTTGAAACTTCAACAAGATCAAACTCACTAGGGTACTATTCTTGAAACCATTACGAAAATAATGAAGAGAGAAATAAAAAAAATAATAAAAATACGATCTCTTTTGTGTTATAGTTGCCGTCGTCTCCGGGTCTACGCTCTTTGACCGTGTGATTAAAAAGTGACCTAGGGATAAAGCGGGACGGGCTAGATTGGGGCAAATAACCCGGATTAAGGTGTAAAGCGACCCGTGCTAATAATCTGCCAGGCTGGGGTATCATTGAATGAAGTCCAGTCGTGAATAGAGCACTCTGAACACCAGGCGACCTCCAGTTGATATATGGATTTCTGCGCAGGTGGACCTTCCTTCTGCGATACTGGTGGAAGCCGAAATGAACCGAATAAAAACCGGACAAATCAAAGGAAAGTACCTGGAACCAGACGGGTGGGGCTCCCTCTAGTGTATTGAACAAGGAGAATAAATCTAAGATCCTGAAGCCGGGAATCAGCGGTACCAAGCATACACAGGGGAATGATATAGGGATACGAGATATCCCTCTGGCGAAGGAGCGGTACAAAAATCGTCGCTCCGCGTTAGAATTTTAGAGAAGTGGGCTACGACCTACGACCCTGAGGGGCTCACTGAGTACAAAGTGTGCCAGTAGATTGGGCAAGGATCACTGCTAGCTGCCCAGAAGGGACGACGTGTCTAGGCAGCAGTTCCAGGATGAGGTAGCCGTGGCGGTAGCAAGCGTGTCAAGTTACAAACCGAGGTGAAGTCGGGCCTCATCAAAGAGAACAAGACATTGATGTTCAGCGATGTCTTGAGGGAGCATCTGTCGATGCTAGCCATAATTGAAAAAAATTAAGAAGATGGGAGCATCACGTCGGGAAGATTGGGGATTGACCTTCAACGCACCGAACCCCGTCTTCCTGAAGGCCCTAGGAGAAAATTCAGGATCCCCCAATCCCCATCCTGCAGAGATGCGTGTGAAGCAAGGGCGTGTGGAGTTGACTACATGCTCAGATTAGAGATTGGTGGATCTTTATTAGAAGTTGATAGGCACGAGAGGAGATGTGTGGCCTGGCGCAAGGCTTACGGCAGTTAGCCGGGAAGAGATTCCCAGTAGGCCAAGATCGCCTGTTTAGCTGCCATTTGAACCGGCTAACCCGGATCTTCCAACCAGTAATTGGAAGGTTGTTAAGCAGGAGGAAGCGAAAGTGGCTCAAAATTATCGATAATGGTCATTAATAAGGAGTTACTAGTCCTTCTGGAAAAAACGAAAGGAGTAATTGACTTCGGTTTGGGGTCAATCACTCTTAATTGTATATAAGAAGGATGGGGCGGAAGTGCTTACGGGAGGCCAACCTGAGATTGGGTGCAAGTCGCCAAGGCCAGATATAGCTACCAGTAGTAAAGTAGGGGAGGCGGACAGTGACTAAGGGTTAATTCATTTGGAGGGGGAGAAGGGGACCTGAGCGAAAGAGCTGGTCAACCAGGGGAGGAGGATGTTGGCAGCTTGTCCAGGCGGGAGGGTGCTGACAAGATCCCTATAGAGGGTTTGGCGTTTAATATAATTATCTTAAGGAAATATAGAGGTATGTAAGTTAAAATGAATATGCTTTCGATAGTTCAAATCAAGCTTCACCATTCTAAGACTGCTTCGGCGGCAGACTGACAAGTTCGGATAAGAGGAAGATCCAGGAACCCTGGACTAACAATAATAAGATCTGTGGTCTCAGAACCAAGGGTTACAAAGTTGTATCCTCTATTAAGTCTAAGAAGCTCAAGCAGATCATGTATTCTTCGAAAAATAAATCCTTTCTCTACACAGCAATGATGATACAACTGCAGTCAGTTTGGAGATAGACATTTACAGATTCTTCTTTTGTAGTTCAGCTGAGTATTTTTTCAGTCTTATATTGTTGACACCCCTCTCATGAAGATTTTTTGTTAAGCATATCAGTCACCTGTACTCTGGAATTTTTCAGAATATTGTCAAAAAAATCCACTACTCGCAGGAGTACTCGCTGATTGATAGAACCATCATGAAGTTGGTGCCAACAATACAAAGCTTGAGAAAATACTCAGTTGAATCGCAAAAATCAAATTAAACAACACTCAAGATCTTTACGGCCATATTTGACCGTACCATCCAATGACAAAATTCTGAAAAAAATCCAGGTTACTCGCAATTGATAGGTGTAACAGAACCATCATGAGGTTGGGGCCAGCAATATAGGACTTGAGAAAATACTCGGTTGAATTGCGAAACTCAAATTAAATATAACTCACGAGGCTTTGCGGCCATATTTGCTCATACCAACCAATAAGAAAATTCTGAAAAAATCCCAGGTTACGCGCAATTGATAGGTGTAACAGAAAATCATCATGAGGTTGGTGCTAACAATACCGTGCTTGAAAAAATAGTCCGTTGAAGTGCGAAATTCAAATACGATTCATTATCTTTACGAACACATTTGACCATGCCATCCTCATAACAAAATCTTCAAAAAAATTCAGAAAACCATAGCAATTGATGCGTTAACCAGAAAATCAGGACTTGAGAAAATACTCAGTTGAATTGCGATAATTTTAAAAGTTCTCCTTATAAGTATGTTTCCTTTCCCATGGTAGTTTGATTTTTGGGCTGAGAGTCTGTCGTGATAAATTTTGCTATCATTCTGCAAAATACGTTAACCTATTCGAAGTTTTCGCTGTTCAATATTTAATATTGAAATTTATTCAACTAATAGTACAGAAAATAAATTGTTTATTATTGGATTCTATCGTGACATTACGTTGTATATTATTTTACTGTCATGATAGTGTACTTTGTATCATAAGATTTGAAGTGATATTGCCAACGTTGACTATGATTATTTTCTGGGCCAGAATTTTGGGCCAACTTCACAAAGACCTCTTGAGTGTATCTAAAATGTTGATTCGGTTAACGACTAGATTTTTACCACAAGTACATTATTTTATGCCTCTCTTAAGTAAACTGGCGACAGCATCTCTTTCTTAATATCATCTGCTGTAGCTTCGGGAGCTTCGGCCTCTAAACTGGAATACCTATTACTGAGAGGTATTATGTACGCGCCTTGTTCCTTTGTTGTTGCTTTGCTTCTGTTAGTGTTACGCGGTTCTTGGACTCCGTTTTCGTTTGGTCTGAACAGTAAGTACCTGTTTAACCACGTTTGCACCAATGGTTGTACATTACACTGACCTAGGTTAATAACAAAATTTGTATTATCGGCCGACGATAAGTTCGTCGCACTGTGTATATGTATTATGTTTGTTTTCATTTACGTCAGCATTTATTAAATTTACTGTTGAAGCCATTTTTTCTCCGCGATTTTGTGTTGCATTAAACGACGGTGAAGCTAAATTTGCAATTGGTGTAGTTTTCTTTCCTCATGTATTTTTTTTGTTTTTACTTGAATGTATAATAGTTCGCGATTTTTGTTGCTTTACAGCATTTTTGAAGTAATATTTGCTCAGCACACAAAAAAAAAATCATTCAGAAAGAAAGAAACTCATTTCAGGTAAATAAACTAATTGGGAATGTTGGTTTAAGGGTTTCATCAACGAGCGTGGAGCAACAAGTTTTAACATTTTGTAAATGATTTACAGCAATCAAGGAAAGCTCTCAAATAAAGCCATTAGAAGTGATCATGATACCAAAACCTGGGAAACCACCGCAAGAAACCTCCTCTTACATACCAATTTCGCTATTGCCAGTTATCATGCCTCTTTGAAAAATTATTGGTAAAAAAGGTTAAATCCGATAATCGAGAGAAAACATTTGATTTCAAATGATCAATTTGGTTTTCGTACCCAATACTCAACAATACATCCAGCATACAGAATATCCAATATAATCGAGCAATCATTGACAGAACAAAAAGTTTACTCAACGCTTTGTGCAACATCTAGCGCAGGCGTTTCACAAAGTTAGGCTAGAAAGACTTAACCATAAGAAACCTCCTCCCAATGAAATTCGCTAAACTACTGGGATCATAGTTCAGAGAAAGATTCTTTAGAACTTAGTTCGATGATACCTATTCTGAATGAAAAAAAAATCAAGACTGGCCGTGTATTAGGGCCGGTTAAATACCTACTACAGTTGTATACTAATGATCTTCCTTTAAAATTCGTTTCTAGACAAATTAAAATCGAACACGGCAGATACATTATTAAATATGTACACGACTTGAATTAAAAATTGAATCCGATATACCAAAGTTCGACCGATGGAAGCGGAGTGATCGCGCGGGAGTACGTAATGAATACAACAACAGTAGTTGCGAACAAGCAATTCGGCCAATTATAACGTCGCGCTGCACGCACTGAAAGTGCTTATGATACTTGTCTACGGACGGACAATGGTTCAATATTCAGTAACAGGCAATGGCCTAAATAAGGCGGTAGCATATACCTAAGAGCGTTTGCCTCCCGAGGAAGTGGCCTTAAGGCAAACATCACAAATCGCTTCTGAATTGATTATACACGGCTAGAGGAATTGTTATAGTACAGATTACAGACAATTGAGGGGTATATTCCAAGTGCGAACGAACAAATGAAACAAAGAGGACTTTTAGAGTATACGGATCATGAAAATCTTTTGAGAAACGGATTAAAAACCCTAAAATTGAATTAGCCTTGCTGATACATCTGTCAATATGGTCTACAAACGATAAATTTTGAGAAAATAAGATACCTAAATCTAGAAAAGAATGGATTCGATCAATCATAACTCCATTTAAAAATAAGTTATTATCACAGCCACTTCGTCTTCTTGAAAAGTTCATAACTTTACATTTAGAAACGTTGGGACAAAGCTTATTTAGGTTACACCACTCGCAGAAAATATTTTATTTATTTAAACCTACAGTAAAGTACAATCGGTAATTAAGAAATTATATGATAATACAATACAAAAATATTAATAATACGTTAATGGCACAAAAAATATTAATTATCAATAGCAAAAAATTTAAATAACTATATATATTTAACGAATTTCTTGACATATTAAAATCAAAAATTTTAAAAACAGAGTTAAAAATTTGCGACATTCTCAAGACTGGTTCAGAAAGTGCGTAGTTTGTAGTAACAGAATCATTGTGTAAGAAACCGTCTCGTCGCCGCAAACAACGCGTAGGAGCGTAAAAATTGAAACGCGTAAGTATTTCATCACAATCAATTCGTGAGGTCAAAACATCGCGCACAAAGATAGCTGATGCTATGTCTCTTCGGTGATTTAATCGTTGTAATTTTAATAAATTACAGTGATCTTTATAAGGCAGAAGAACATAGTTATTCACTCTATCAGAAGGTAGACCACGAAGAGCATACAGTACAAATTGCTTTTGAACACTTTCAATTCTATCTTATAAAATGGTGACCAGATCTGAGAAGCGAATTCAAGAATAGACCGAACAAAGGACACATATAAAGATTTTAGTGTAAGCGGATCACAAAAGTCTTTACAATTACGCTTAATGAAGCCTAATATAATGTAAGCCTTAGCAATAATAGAATCAATATGTTTTGTACAGGAAAGATCAGAAGAGAAAATTATACCCAAGTCAGACATGAACTCAACTCTGTCAACCACCATATTATAAAAAAAATACTGCTGAAGAATAGGTGATCGCTTTCTAAAAAAAAAATAACCTTACATTTGGCCACATTCAACAACAATTTGTTGTTAAACGACCAACTGCAAAATGTGTTCAAATCACTTCGTAACTTTAAACAATCAGAAATTGAAGAAATCGGAGCGAATATTTTCATATCATCTGCGTAAAGAAGGCAATGTGCAAATTCAAAACACTCCACAACACCATTAATAAATAATGAGAACAGAAGTAGACCAATGTGACTACCTTGCGGTACTCCAGAAGTTACACGAAATAAATGAGAAGCAGAATCATTAATCTTAACGTATTGTAACCGGCCAAACAAATAAGATTCCAACCATTTGATAGGGATGAACTCACAATTTTATTTCTCTAGCTTATAGATAAGAATTGAATTATCAATTTTATCAAAAGCTTTTGAAAAGTCAGTGTAAACTACATCTACTTGTTGCCGGCCCTCGATTCTGCTGTATAAATGTCCACAGAATGCAGCCAAATTGGTAATTGTAGATCTTCCCGGATAAAACCCATGTTGTGCAGGCAAAAAAGAGATTTCACATGAAAAAACAAAAATTTCTGCACGATGGCTTCGAAAAGTTTGGGAATAGCAGAAAGAATAGCAATTCCTCGATAGTTGCTAATTTCACATCTTTTGCCAGTTTCAAAAAACGGACGAATGAAGGATATTTTCCAGGAATCAGGAAAAATCCCAGTTCGAAGGCTTTCATTAAAGATGTGAGTAAGCGGAAGAGCTAAACTTTCTGCACAATTTTTTATGAGGATGGGTGGAATGCCATCATGACCAGCCCCCTTATTTACATTAAGAAGAGACAAGCAATCATAAACCTCCGTTTCAGTGAATTTTAATAAATTGTAATCAGTCCGATTACAAGCTAATGGAGACGTGTTATGTGATGGAAATGATATCGCGGATGTTTCGTACACGGATTCAAAATATTTGGCGAATAGATTGCAGATATCAGGGAGTTGACTCGCCAATGAATTCTGATAAATCATCGGTGAAGGAAACCCAACTGCTTTCCTTTTACCATTGAGGAAGTTCCAGAATTTTCTTGGATTGGACGTTAAGTTCACTTCAATCTGCAAAATATAGTTATTATATAGGAACCAATTTAAAATTTTAAATTCTTTTCCAGCTGCATCGAATCTAGAATAAAACTCAGCACCATGTAGCATTGTAGCCTCTATAATGAATGAAATTTGTTGCGCCGTTTTTCCAGGAGCAGTAGTTTCCTATTGTACCATGGTTCACGAAACCGAGGTTCATTTTTAATTAAAGGGACATACCTTTCAACACCAGTCTTGAGTAGTTCATTGAACAAAGAAACGGCTTCATTCAAGTTTTTCCCACGCCTAAGGAACTCCCAATCAGAGTTGACAAGAAATTCGTTTAAAGAAATGTAGTCAGCATGCCTAAAATCAAAATGAAAAGAATTATCAAGGGAAAAATTAGTATTGCATTTTTCATGAAAAATATTTATCATTATTGGAGTATGGTAGACACTCCCACATCCAGTAAAATCCTCACATGATGAAATATCCGACATAACATCAGATGAAAATACTAAATCCAATAGTTTTCCTCGACTGTTGCTTATCTGGTTCAATTGCTTGGTTGCTATACTCGCAAAATAATCGGTGATGGTCAATGCTTTTTGATCGTTAGAAAAGGGCGTGAGAACACCATCAACGTCAAACCAAACAATGTCTGGAAGATTGAAATCACCAATGATCATGAGCTGTTCATCAATATGCACGGCAGACATTACCGAATTGAAAAAATCAATAAATTCCAGATAAACTTTTAAAGTTGATCCACAGGGCACATATATAGCGACCGCGAAGATCAAAGAAATATCGGCTTTAATACGTACAGTCATAATATCGTATACCGGATGACACGCTATAACTTCACTCGAAAGTAAATTTTTTACGGCGATCAACACACCTCCTCCTTTAAGGCTGGTATCAAGATCATGCCTGTCTTTTGTATAGACCACGTAATCTGATGGAAAGTATTCTTCTGAATTGAAATTTTTTGTAAGCCATGTTTTACAAATAACTATAACATCATAATCGTTGTCGAGGACACCCAAAAGAAACAATTTAGATTTCTCTCGAATACTGGATGCATTATGGTAATAAATAGAGGATACTGTAGTTAGTTTTGAACATATGGGCCGAATCATCCTTTTATTTAAAACAACATCCCTTAAACTCTGGGAGTCTCGACTTCCACAGTTGGGTTGCGAAATTTGACGTTTGAGGCAACTGCTTTCCGAAAATTTTGATTCTTAAATGGTCTAATATATACGCCAGTTGGCCAGGTTTCCGAACTTAAAGCTTTGTCCTTGAGATCTTCGCTTATTCCCAACTTAAAACATAAGTATTCCAGATCCTGAATTTTTTTCGTTTTGGGAATCAATTTACCAACATGGTAGAAACTTGTTCCCAAACACTTATTAGCCATAGAAAACATCATCCTCGGTTGCTAGAGGATCCAGTCTGGATAGGTGAAGCCAAAATGTATGTGGTACCGTTTTGATAATAATATCTGGCAAGATATTAGAACTGCTTGTTGATTGTTCAACTTCGATTGGGTATTAACTTCGGATATTACCCCATTATTCGAGGGGCTGCTAAGGCAAATGTTATCTGGTTTGCTAGATGATGCCTCTGAAGAATCAATATTTGGGGGCTTAGTTGTTGATTCAGCTTGAGTCCTAGTGCCGCATAGGTCATTAATCACTTTCGCTTTTTCTTAATCGTTCTTTTCGGCGATATGTCGGCTTCATTCCTGTTGTAGATTTAACAGATTGCCCTCATTTTTAATCTTGCAAAATATTTTTACATCATGAGACTCACAATGTTCAATCATCAAACTTACAATGTTTGAAGCACCGCTTCATATCGTTTATGAATGTAATAAATAAAAGAGATCCTAGATGGCTACCTTGTGGAACATTTATATCTCTAGACAAAATATTATTTAAAAGAACTTTTTGAGAACGGAAGGACATCTCACTTGAGCTGTTCCAATTTTGTCGAATGCTTTACTAAAATCAGTAAACTCTACTTCAACATTATCACCACCTTCTAATGCTAAAGTCAAAAAAATTATAAACAAAACAGATTTGTCACAGTTGATCGTTCAGCGGAAACCCCATGCTGGTTTTCAGAAATGGAATTTTTAATTAAGAATAAGATACGGTATTTGACCACCGATTCAAATAATTTAGGAATAGCCGATAAGTTAGAAATACCTCGGTAATTTTCGATATCTAATCCATCGATATCTAGTCCACTCTTGAAAATTGGCTTAATAAAATGGATTTCCAAATTGAAGGAAATACTCCATTCGCCAAATTTAAATTGAAGAGATACGTCAGTGGTTGAACCAAAACATAAGCACACTCTTTTAACATAATATGATGAATTTTGTCGGTCACCACTCATACTCACATTTACATTCAATAATGCATGGAGAACGTCATCGGTGGCAAACTGAATTTGAATGTTTGAATTTTTACTAAAATCAAAATCGGTATCCTCTTTCGAAAAAGGGACATTCCCATTTTCAAACATGTCATTGATTCTATGTTGATCACTAGCAGTCACAGAATTGAGAGACTTTTGCGAGGGTATACCTCTACAGTTCCGCCTCGGATCAACATGCCCAGAAACATTTAGGATTTTTTCTAATATTCGACTCAACCTCAACAATATATGAGCACTAAATATTACATAATTTACGACGGATGGATTCAATTTATACCTTTTATGAGCTTTAAATTTTCGATTTTTTAAGCTTAACAGGTGACGATTAAACCATGGCTCACGTGCTAACAAAACAACAGGCGACCGAGGAATAAATTTTTCAATTACCGAGTCCATTATTTTATAAAACTGATCAATATAAGCGTCCAAACTACCTGTTTTATAACGATCCCAATCAATATTCTCCAGAAACTCATTTAAAGCATTATAGTCCTCCTTTTTAAAGTTGAAAGTCTCACTGGAATAAAATTTACGTTAACGTTAACACAATTTTGAAAAGTTAATTGGATGTGTAGTCGTGTATGAAAAATACTCGAAGAACAGCCTAGATCATCACAAGCAATGATTGTGCCATGTAATTTCACTGGTATGAACACTAGATCAAGGATATTGCTGATCTGGTTCTCAATGCCCTTAATCTGTCTTAGTGCGAGAGAACAGATAGAGTACATCACGGGGTCTGAGATTAAATCACCATATAATGGCAGAAATCACCATCAACAATTAGCCATTTTATTTTCGGCAGGTTAAAATCACCCAAAATCATGATAGAATCGAATTCAGCAGCTACAACTGCAAATTGGTTTAAGGTTCCATATGGAATATAAACACTTACTATCAACACCAGCTTACTCTTGAAAGCAAGTTTAACAGCCAAATCTCTAACTCATTACTCTCCAACACAATAATATCGGCACGTATCGAGACAGCTATCAGAAGTCCGCCACCTCTCGCGATCGATTCATGCTCCGAATAATGACCACGTCTGAAGACTTGGTAATCCGGAGGGGGGGGGGGGGGGGGAAATACTCTGCAGAATTGTGCGAACTAGTCAGCCATGTTTCCATGACACAAATGGCATCATAGTCATTTTCCAACACCGATAAATACATTTCATACGATTTCGATCGAATACCGCTAGAGTTGTGATAATAAATAGATAATGTGTCGATATATCGGCATTGCCGGTTGAGCGATAGGCGCAGACAGCGGCATCGGAATTGATTGAGGTATATAATCGGTTGAGGTTTCAGTAGATGTTATTACAACGTCGGAAACGCTGTTGACGGAGTCCGAAAATTTTGAGATCGCTGTACGAACTCACGAACTAGAACTTTTTTGCGGCCAAATTGCTGGATCTAATGCTTTAGAAGAAAAAAAAATTCCGGCAATTTAATTTTGAACTACTTCCTCAGCTGCTGTTCGCGAAAATAACTGACTTGAAGTTGTTTCATCTTAGTCACCTCAATAGCAACCAGATCAATATCAGCACAAGTTCTAAAAGCTGCAACTGGTGTTATCATAGATGAGATCGGTGAAGCGGTAGTTTGTTTTCCATTATTTGTCGCAGGCAGATTGACAGCCGTGATTTATTTCTTCTCCCAGTCATTTGTATATGTGTGGTTGTGAGTATTGGTATTCTTTACTCGTTTATTAAGTAGCCCCACCCGCCCCTACATATATTATTATTAAATTAGTAATAATTACATTTTTTTTTGTTATTATCTTTTTAAAATTCACAAAACTCGGGAAAAAAACAAACGTCAGTACCATTTAAAGCCCACTTCCCTAGACCTACTATAAGTACTCATTTAAACAGAAAATTATTTACAAAAAAATATCGCCTTTATAGCTATTCATAGTTGTTGAAAGGCCCTTCGAAATGTAGAGCAAACATCTATCCTGAGACCCTGTATCCTGTAATGTCGCACCGATGGACAAAAGAGATAGAAGAAATACCTGCAAAACAGAAAATTGTACCTTAATAACTATTTCCAGCGATAGATTTATGTACTGCTGCCAACGGTTTTTTATTCATTACCGTTAAGAAAATATTTTTTAGATTAATTTTGAAATGAGAATATTTTAAAAGAAAAAAAAAATCGAGAAAAAGGACAACCGTTTTCTCGAAAAGAGAATGAAGGAGGATAGTTTTTTAGGAGGACAAAACCGACCAAGAAGACAATCCTGCTCAAAGAAGGACATCTGCCCAACTTATTATTACCGAAGAAAAGAGGAGCTGACAATTTTGTTTTCTTAGAAGTATGTCAAAATGTTACCAAATGTATAATGTGCCTAAAAATCAAGCATCTATTCAGTTATTCATAAATCAAGAATAACAAAAAAATTTAATTTTATAGAATTTGACAAAATCCGATTAAAAAATTTAAAGGAACACGCATTGACTAATTTCACTTAATATTAATCATTTTGAGATCCATCATTTTCTAATTTTTGAGTGGGTTGCTTTGCGTTTCTACTAACTATTTCAAATAATTTTTGCAGACACAATTTTATTTTAAATACATCAAACATTGTCAGACTGAATTGATATTTTTTAAAAATCTATCACACCAAGTAAATTTAAATTTAAATAATAAAAGAATTAGGATATACATAGGTAAAATTTTTATTTCTTAATCCTGTGCAGTACAAACATGTCTGCCGAAACAAAAATTATCCGATAAATCTTCTCATTTATTGTCAATAATTCATAGGAGGGCCACACTAAAATAAAGGTGAAGTGGTACACATACATACATATTATACTTTATCATCTAACCGCTTATAAATTATATAAAAAACTAAGAATCTACAATTGTACAAGCATAAATAATCTCATACATACATCTAAATACATAAATTTAATTACAAAAAATTTCATTTAATTGATATGAACATAAAAATCTCATAAAGCAACATACCGACATAGAAAAATTATATAATAAATGAATTTAATTTCATAAAAAGATCATAAAATAAAACCGAAAAGACCACACACACACCCTTACAGAAAGTGAAGATTAATATAATTATTTTCTCATCACCATGCAGTAAAAATGATCAAACAGCACCCGATCGAGGAAATGAAAAAAAAAATGTAATTCGATATTGCCATTAAGTACCAATGTTTTATTAAAACTAACATTTCTTATCAAATTACTGTATATAATTACACGATTATAACTTCACCTTCAAGACACACCTTTCAAGTGAAACAATTCGACACCTATATCAAAATTCAAAATGTGTACATCGCGCAAATATTTACAATAATCGATTGCAATTTTTTTTTTTTGTTGTTCCTGTGAATAATCCAATAGGTACACGAATCGGAAAAATACATTACGCGAATATTGAACTTGTATAGCAACGATTCCACCATCATCATCATTTTCATGATAATTGTGATTAATCTTAATGGGAGGAAAGAATTTACTATAACATAGAAAATAAAACAAATTGTAAGGATCAATTCTGAGATTATTTTATTATGAGTTTTATACTCTATTCTATCATTGTATGCGTATTTATTTTTCATACCAACCACTCTCATATCCGTTTAAATTTTTGATCCATCTTACCTTGATATTTTGTTGTTGGCTGTATACTTTTTAGTAATGCTACACTCGTTCCTTTACCTAAAAGTAGAAAGGTAACAGAATATTAAAAAAAAATAAAAATCAAATGTTAAAAGTTTATAATTAAATTTATTACTACTATTATGTGAGTAGATAGCTCACATTATATAGGTACATAGTTGGTTGAGACGTTTTGTTGCTACATTAGCTTTAAGAGAGTTGCGCGATTTGAAGAAATGTATAGCCGGTTTTTAAAACTCAAGGTTTTAAAGATTTATAAATAATTGTTTTTTAATTGAACATTTGATTTAATTCGCCAGATAAAATATATGAATGTACCTAGTTATTAGACATTTCTGTAAAAGATAGTTTTACAACATTATCATGCGAGCCAATTTTTTTTTTTTTTTCTATCAGAATAAAGTTGTCGGAATTATTAAACATTATGTGGTCATCGAAATTTTATGAATTAGGTTAATACCTATAGTTTAAAATTGAAGAAATGAGACTTTATTTAAGAAAGTAAAGTTTAGAAATGGAGTGAAACCTATCTCAGCCTACCGGATTTCTTCAAGCATCAAGCGGATTTGTAGTATTTAGAATTATGCTGACTGGTGCTAAGCTTTTTCTCCACCATATATAACACTAATAACATAATACGAACTATTGACTACTTAGGTGTCTGTATCTCGTACAAGATTGAAGCTGCTTTGGTTTAGTGTTAGACAGGTTATTATTTAAAGCTTGTCAAATTTAGTGATTAATTTGCTATCCTTTAATTTAGAGGACTAATTTAATTTATTTTTAGGAAAATTTTTAAATTAATGATTCATTTTAAATAAATTAGAACTTGGCTTTATAGAAATTTTATCACACCTGCATCATGGGATGAACATCCGTAGTGTTAGTCTTAGTGGCAGGTTGGCGATAGTATCTGAGTGGCAAAGATGACTAGGGTGGCGGAGATCATTTTATTGGGCGGCTGATACTAATCGAATTTATTATATTGAATTTTGAATTTGAATTTGGTTTTGAATAAATGTTGATTACTTTCTTATAAATAACTGAATGGCTGATTAATTTGTAGTTAACTCACTCTCAAACACTTACTTGATTATTATACAAGTTGCTTTAAATAAGAATCAGGAGTGGAGGGGATGGATACATAGGGATTCCGGAAGGAAGAACAGACGATTCGTCTTATTTATTTTGTTCATCATTTAGTGTAGAGTCCCTTCCCTAGTTTAGTGATAAATAACTTAATTTACAGAATATAACACAGTTCCGAATTAACAATTTTTATAAGGATTGAATTAATTCCTGATTTTCAGAACGAAATTGTAGCCTGAATCAACTCGCAGCTCCAGGAACAATAAGCAGTTAAAAAAAAATCATGTAGTGTAGAAGTTGTGTTGTTTGTGCTAACTTACTTTATAAATTATTACTAACAATTTTACTAATGTACATTTCTTTCGGTGCGGTGGATTCGGCGTATTCCGGGAAACGAGCCTTAGGCTTGAAATTCAGCTGAATTGTAGTTCTAAGATGAGAGTCACCAGTATAGCTGAAAGCATGTGAATTAACAGCGGAGACTAACTACATCCACTATGCTAGGTCGTCCCTGAGCTACTGCTTTATAACTCTTAAGTGGAATTTAAATTAATAAGATTTACGATTTGCAGAAATTACTAGAAATCGGACCCAGCAAACTAATGAATGTTATTTCAGAATGCAGTTTTTACTATAAAAACAGACATAGACAGCTAGTTAATATTTAGAATTAAACACCTCCTCATCAAATTGCTACAACAAATGTCCAAAGGCGGGTTCTGGAAGCGAAGCAGCCGAGGGAAATAGACACTAACATTAAAATTAAGGTGTTTGTAGTACTGAAAGAATAATTAAGATGGTGGGAAATATATAAGAGGTAATTGAGTACTAATTAACATTGTCTGTAGGATATCAAGGATGAAAAGCAGTTAGTAGAAATAACGTAGTAAAGTAATTAATAGAAAAAATATAAATACTAACAATTGACCGCCAAGGTATTTGTAACCGGGTCGATCTCAATCCTATACTAACAATCCTATCCTATCCTTCCAAATAAATGTAACAAAGGGTGTACGGTGGGCCCGGCCGGGAGATCTTGTTAAATGCTTGGTCGTACATTCAAAATCAATCAATCAATCAATCGAAATTTTATGAATTAGGCATTGTTTCTAAGACCCACTATGAAAAGATATCTTTCGGTATTGATGATACTTCGTGATTTCCGACAATCTCTTGTGAGAGGAAATACTTACCATAATATTAACTTGCGTCTCTAGTAGCGAAAGTATTCGAAAGTTCATATATGTATTACAATACATAATATAGTATTATCTCTGAGCATAATACTAATAGAGGGGTATTTTGTATGAGCGACCTTAGGAGGGCATGGAAAATACATATTCAAACGTAAAATTGTCCACTCTTTTCGAATCCATTGTCCAAAATTCCTATCTAAAATAACAAAGTTACCTCGCCCCACCTACAAGGAGGGGTAAGGTGGGCTGATTTTTGCACTAACGTATTTCCCCTAGAGTGCTTATTTTTCGAGATTTCGTCGACCTCATGAATTTTATTAAAAATTGGTTCAAATGATATTTTAAAATGAGACCTTATTACCCTAGACAGACTGCGGTTTAATAAATCCGATTTACCTAAACACGTTCAAGTAATCTATGCAAAACAAAGCGATCAGCTAAAAAAAAATTGATGTTGACATACTGCGACTAAACTTGAAAAATTCACTAAATCGGATTTATTAAACCGCAGTTTGTCACAGGTATAATCCTCACAAAGTTTCAAGTTGAGCATATTTTTTGTTTCGGACATATGACGAATCCGATATTCTCAGCCACCTCAAATATCCACAACTAGAAAAAATCATCTGGAAAATTTTAGAACGCAAATAGATATACCTCCCTGCATAATTTTAAAGGATCAGATCAAGACAGAAAAAATCAATCACAGAAGAATGACCTTCTTATTCAATTAAGAGTACACAAGGTGTGCGCCAAAACATTTTTCGAATTTGCCCGTGAAGAATTACGACATTTTCATTCGATTATCAAAAGAATATGTTGCTACTTAAAGAGCTTATTACAGCCGACAACTTTATTTATTCAATTTCGCCATTGTTAAAGGATCATCTCAATCTCATTTAAAACTAGACAATGTATTCTTGTATCTCTGGACGAAAAATATTAGACCGAAAGGATGTAATGAGATTGCATCGGCCGTGCATGAACGATTGTGCAACACTATTTTTGAGGGTGACGTGAATAAGATTCGCTTAATTTGTGATGGATGTGGATCCCAAAATAAAAATCAAGCTATGGTGGCTACAGCGCAATTACACGAAGTGCAGCTAATTTATCCGATACTAGGTCACTCCTATATTCCGCCAGATAGTGTTTTCGCACAGCTCAATAAACTAGTAAAAGCGAAAGAAACCTTGTTGACTGGAGTGAAGTTTCTAACGTTAATTTAAAGTGTAGTTTGACACTAAAAAAAAGTGTAAGAAATAAGTGGTAGAAAAAGTGTCAAAAAAATTTACTAACGTTAAGAAGTGTAGCTAAACAAAAAAGCGTCAAATGAGAAATAAACAAAAAATCATTTTCTAGAATTTTAATTTAAAATTAATAATGCAAAATGGTTTTACAAAATTGTTGAAACTTACCTAATTTGGAATTAATCAAAACGTTATTATGTATGTTATTTCAACTAATTTAATAAGCTACTAAAGTTTTGAATGCTAAAATGAGGACGAACGTACAGCATTAAACCAAATAACACAAATATCAGAGATGTGCTCATGTACCCACTATATTCGACGGATTGGGAATATAATAAGCTGGTCAGACATGCCTATGACATTCTGTTATGATGAGTTGGGATCAAATAACAAATCAGAATTTACAGTTTTAAGTTATTTAAATATTAAATTAAATATATGTACATACAATCTTTTTACGATTTAAATTTACAAATTAGAAACCATGGGATACATTCACAATCTAAAATTTCTGATCCACCCTTACAAATTACAACTTTCAACGATGATTTTTTGAAATAAGTTATATTTCGTGATATTTTTCAAGCATAAATACCCATATTTACTAGAAAAATTGCAATGTGAAGCTTTACATACAATAGGACAAATTACAATATCATCAAAAGGTTATCAAAGTGCATACAGAATAATTCTGTGGTCAAAATGTAAAATCGCTTAAGTCAACTTAACAAAAAAATAATTTTCAATATTTATTCAAAAATAATTCTTTGTTACATAGATTTAATTCTAATTTTATTTCATTTAACAAAAATCAAATACCACAGTATAATAATCCACAAGCTTTCATCAAAACCCCAACTATGTATCTCAGAAAGTTTTACTCGATCGTATCACTAATATACAAAAGGCAGTGTATAGAGTGGCGCAAGTGGTAATGTAGTACGATCAGTTATAGTGCGGCCTACTAGAAAGTACTTTAAACGGTCGTGTTATTTTGCCGTTTACATCGTGCATACACTTTGCGACAGACTAGGTGATGCCGTTATTATGCCACTACCGCCACCCTATACACTTTCTATATAAAATCATAATGTCAAACAAACTGAAGTTATTACAAATCGCGTAAATAACAATCAAAATCCTTGTTCATCTCAAACAACTTTGTCAACACAAGTTTCAGAAATGCTATATATTGTCTTTAACAAAGTATCACTTTCTACAGCTCTTATCTTGGTAAGCGCTTGTAGAGCCAAATATCATTTATGTCGAGCATTGCTTGATCCTGCAAGTCAATCAAAAAGCAAATTAAACCAAGCTGCATTACATCAAGAGTTTCAAATTTTAAAAATGATCTTGATTTCTTAATCGTTCCAACAACTACAAACAATATACCACTTCCAAATATAAATATTCCTAAATGGGATATTCCCCCCATTTTAAAATTAGCTGATCCAAATATCAATACGAGCCAAAAGGTATCGTCAGGTTAAAGTTGACGTTAATGATGTTAAATTCCAATGGATTTTTTGGAGAAATAATCCAAACGAAAACATCCAAACATGAGAATTAACTACTGTAACATTAACATACGGAACAGCATCTACCCCATACGTAGCTCACGTTTTACGGCAATTATCCAGTGATGAAAATAAAAATGTTCCATTAGTATCTCAAATAATAGCAAATGCTTTTTATGTAGATGACATTTTAACTGGATCAGATAGTTTAGAAGATGCTAAATCAATATAATTAATTCAAATTTTTTTGGAAGCTGAACTAACATTATCTAAATGTTTTTTAATAGTAATGACTTGTTGATAAATATTCCAGAAAATAAACGAAAAATTCTTAAAGGCAACGTTTTTCATCAAAGTCTTTTTATAACAACATTGGGTTTGATATGGTTGTAAATTACCGAAGCACTTCTATTTAGCGTGCGTCCATGTAACATAAATGAGTCAATTGCGAAACGTACAATATTATGTAACGTTGCAAGCATGCGGCGCTTCTATCTAACCAAAAAATTTTAACAAAATAAAGTAATTTTACCAAATGACTCATTTTTCACAAAAATTGTATTTAAAGATGTAAATAAACAAAATTGTCATACAGCTCCTAAACTACTAAGTTCAATGAGCAAGCAAAATTATTGGCCTATTTAAGGTAAGCAGTTAGCTAAAAAGATTATAAGCGAATGCCTGGTATGCTTTAAAGCAAAACCGGTCTTGTAAGTTGTAACCATTCATAGTAACAGGCATTGACTTTTGTGGACCAATTAAAATTAAAAATAAATACCAAAGAAATGCACTACTGCATAAAGTTTACATCTGTACTTACGTCTATTTGGTAACAAAGCAGTCCATTTGAGCCGTTTATTTTGAAAGTGGCCTAAGTCCATTTTTAAAAAAAAAATCAAGTTAATAATAACAATAGATAAATAACAGTATAATCTTTCTAACGGTAAATAATTTATTGTCAAAACAAAAAAAAATTAATCTCTAACACCTGTGCAAAAAATAAGAAAACTCAAAATCCCATATGTTTTTTCATTTATTGTTTTTCTATTCTTTCATTATCTCGTTTCAACAAAATATTGACTTAAGCCACTTTCAAAATAAACGGCTCATTTAGAGATTGCATCGGATTTGTCTTCAGAATCCTTCATAGCATGCCTTAAACGTTTGTTTCCCAGAAGAGAGGATACTGTTCAGTCATTTGGAGTGAGAATGCTACAAACTTTGTTAGCTCTAACAATGAGATTAAAAAACTTTACCAACAGTTACCAAGAAGATAATTACAAACCAAGGAATAACATAGAAATGTATTCCAAAAAACATCATTTTTACTATGGTTTCCTATGGCGCACGATGAAAAGTTATACCAGTAAAAAATCATCAAAAAAATTGTGACGTTTGATTAAGGCTCTATACTCCAGAAGCCTCGACAACAAAAAAAAATCTTAACTTAAAACTTTGCGAAGAAAATGTCTCATATTAAACTATCATTCAGATCACTTTTTAATCAAATTCATGAGGTCGACGAAATGCGGAAAATCACAGTCGGGATATAGCATTATTATATAATGCTATGCGATATATGTATATTATTGTAGGATGCTAACTAAATTCACAGAAGAAAAATTCCATGTGATATTTTCAATAAATTGTTAACCACTTGGGAGATGCCATAAAGGTATAAAAACTAAACAAGGGCGTACAAAGCACAAGTGATTAAATCGTTCGATGCTGAAAGGCCGAATGTCGGAAGGCCGAACGCCGAAAGGCCGGAAGCTAGAATGTAGAAAGGCCGAATGTCGAATGGCCAAATAAGTTGAAAGGCCGAATGTCGAAAAGCCGAATGGGTCGAAAGGCCGAGTGAGTCAAAAGGCTGAATGTCGAAAAGCCGAATGGGTCAAAAGGCCGACACATTTGTGGTACATCTATCAGTAGAAGAGATACGAGCGATACAATTCCGTTGATCTGTGACTGCAAGGCTGACGAAGCATTAAATCCGCAATTTTCTCCAATGCAATCACTACATTTGCCTGAAAAAAATTCAGAAATTTTAAAATCCAGAATAGTAAAATACTGAAAAAAATCTAGAAATTACCGGAAAAACAATCCAGAAAAAAATCCAGAAAAAATATTTTGTTTAAAATAAATAAAAATAAATAAATTTTATATGCATTTTTACAGTTTTGACATGACTTGAAACATTTGGGTATATCGATCAGTAGAAGCGATATTATGAGCGATACGATTCCTTTGATCAGTATCTGAAAGGTTGACGAAGCAATTTCCAATATCGTAAATATTAAGAACTTTACGGAAAAAGTAAAATTCGATAGACATTTTATAAATTTTAATTATAATTTGATCCGTACTTTCATAATTGCGTTTCTGGATTTTTGCTTTTCTAAATTTTTTTGTTTATGGATTTTTTTTTCTGGATTATTATTCTTTTACGTAAGTAAAATAACGTATAGTAATCATGAAAATGTTGGACCTTGAGATTATTGAAGATTTATCTGTTTTGAGGTTCCCTGAGTCCGAAAAAGTGGGTTTCGAAATTGTGTCTGTCTGTCTGTCAGTCTTGGTCCTCTTTACAGCCAAGATGGTTTAACCAATCGTACTAAAGCTTCAGATTTAAGCTTTTTTGATAAATTGGGAGGTCCCAGTGAATTTTACTCCAAATCGGTCAACCGGAAGTGGCCGTTCCCTTGTGCCAGAAAAATTGTTTTGCAAATGTCTCAAAAAGTATAAAATTTAGAGAAAAGTAATAGATACAAAATGTTTCCAAACAATAAAAAAAATAAAAAAAAAAATCAATTACAAAAAATAAATTTGTATTTTTTTATAAATTGGGAGGTCCCAGTGAATTTTAGTGAAAATCGGCCAACCGGTAGTGACCACTCTTTTGGGCGTTAAACTTTATTTTTCAAATACATATTTGAAAATGTGTAAGGTTTACACAAACCTTGTAAACTATTGTATACAAAATGATTCCCCAAAAAAAAAAAAGCAAAAAAGCAAAATAAAATAATTGTCATGCTAATTTTCGACCTTTAGATATTTGGGGTCCTTGACTCCGAAAAATTGGGCTTCAAAGTAGTGTCTGTTGATCTATGGACATATATGTCTGTCAGTTTGTAGCCTAGATGTTTAACCAATCAAACTACAATTTCATGTTTCATGTTTTCATGTTTCACTTTTTTCATAAATTCTAAAGTCTAAGCTCCCAGCTTTCGTGAAACAGAAAATTTATTTTGCAAATATTTCAAAAATATACAATTTACAGAAAACATGAAAAAATAAAAACAATCATAAGTTTGCAAGGAATTTGCATTATAAAAGTTTCTCAAAATTCGTGTGTTGGCTACACCTCAATTTTTTTTTCTAGATAAGGCGATATCCCCAAAAAAAAGGAATCCCAAAAACAAGTTTTTTAAATATGTAAACAAATTTTTGTATATTTTAATTCGTTTTTTAGAGGGTGATTTGCTCCTCCCGCCCTCTCACCCGGTTATGACGATTTATTGAAATTCTGACATTAATAGAAATTAGAATTTTTTTCAAAAATTTCTGAAGTTTAACAATTATTCGTATACTAAAATAGAGAATGCCATATCGTCGCTTCCAATTAAAAGTATTACATCTGCAAATCATTAATTTTTTTAGAAAGGCCGGGCGTGTCAAGTTTTTAATGTTAAATTTGGCCTAATTTTTTTAAATAAAATTCTTGCCACACTTTTTGGGAAGGACTTTATTTAAAACAAAATTAAGTCAAAATTAGCATTAACAATTTTAAGGCCTCTCCAAAAAATTAGTGATTTGCAGGTGTAATTTTCTTAATTGGAAGCAACGTTATAGCCACTTAGAATAGGAGGCTTTGCTTAAGAATCACTCGAACACGTCAAAAATATTTCAAAAATATTCACATTTATACAAATATTTACGTTTGTGTTTACTGTTTCATGAGCTACTATAAAAAATACTGCTCAAACCATTCGCGTAGCATTGGTCCTCGGTTCCCAAGGATAAAAAAAAATTGAAGCTTTTTGTTTTTATATTGTAATTAATTAAAATTGAATGAGGTCTTCCTTTTTACCGAGTTAATTTACTTTGTATGGCTATGTATGTGGGGTTTTTATTTTTTGGAATTTCCCCGGACTAAGAGTTTACGTAATATTCGACCGAATTTCGATGTTTTACGGAATACATTTTAAAAGTTAATATGTTGAAATATAAAATTTAGTAAATAAATGGCATATTAAAATGTCAAAAATGTATTCTGGAAAGACCGATCGGCAGAAAACAGTCGAACTGGTATAGAATTAAAATTCAACAATTAAAAATTGGCACAAACTTTTGAACTTTTCATAGAATTTAATTATAGTAAATTGAAAAACACTTAGCTGAGAAAAGAAGCTGATTGAAACGGTTACGAATTGAAATTTGAATGTTTAGAAGTCGAATTAGAATTTTGTCAAATATTGAAATTTTTTATTCGAGTATAAATTGAAATTCAACAACTTTGGTTTGTTGTTTAATGAACGTGGCATTTCTCACTTGGGTTCGAGCAAGAAAAAGATGAAAAAACACGCATTTATTTCACAATTAGTAAATAGTGTATAATTTAAGCAGAACAATTACTAAATTATAGATGTTGACTTTCAAATTACCCCATTATTTCAAAACTGCATTTGTAATAAATATCAAAGATTTGAAATAAACTTATAAGTGCTAACTTCTTGTTGATGATTTGTGTTAAGAACTGGTTTAGTGGTAATACAATAAATAAAACATTTTTTTATAAAAAACAATTTAAGAATTAAATTCATTGTCAATGAAATCAAAAAACAACGGTCCAACGAAAAGATACGATATAGCGAGATATGTCGGATTTTAATCAGATATTAGCCAAGCTTCACTCAAATTCACTGGGTTTTCGTTCGGTTGGTTAAACCACTTGGACTGTAGAGAAGATACAGACATGTAGACCGACAGACAGACCGATCGACAGACACCATTTCAAAATCCAATTTTTCGGACTCAGGTGACATCAAAACGGATGAAACCTGAAAAGACTCAAATTTTTATATTTTGCTCGTATTTAACTTACGTAAAAGAAAGTAAACGGCCAAATGGACTAATATTGCGCCTTTACCAGTTTGAACAAATTAGGTAAAACAAGTAAAACTGCCTACTGGAAACAGGTTCGTTGACAAGCATTATTATTAAAACTGTGCAAAAATGCTCACACGACACTACCAAAGTTTTTCTTTAGATATTTTCTCAAAAAAAAAAGACAAATTATCCATATGAATATCGACAATAAGAGCCACCAAAAAAGGTACACTTCTTATCGTTTGCCCAGTTTGTAAGATAGTGTAATGTATACGGTGGAAATATCAACTCAATCCGAATTGGCTCGATGGAATAGACCACCACCATCCGAAATCGTGCGTTTATCAAATTTTTTCAATAATACGAAATGTCTGACACTTTTTTTCCTGCTTGTGATGGAGCGCTGCAACGTACTCTGTTATTGAACACCAACCTGCCCTTACAGATTGTCATTAATCGATCAACATTAGCTGAACACAATGTTTCCAACATCACTTCCGAAATTCTAATCATTGATTTATCAAATTCAAGCGGTTGATTTCCAGCATATCTTTAATGGTGACGTAATCAAAAACCTCCCTCTGACGTTCTATTTTCGAAAGTGTTGGCTCAGTTTCGAGAACAACCAGCACGACTCCAGATAATTCATATCAGTGCCCTAAAGTAATGCATTAAAACCAGTGTTTAAATTCATTTTTTCGTTCCCTTCTCTTAACTTTTTTTTCTCTCCTTGTGAAAGAAAACAAAAAATTTTTTTGTTTGTTTCTTTCCCCGGGAACGAAATCGAAAAAAGTAAAATATCTCTCCTCATATAAAACACAAAGGATGGGAGAGGAGAGATATTCTATTTTGTTGGAGTTCGTTCCGGAGGAAAGAAACAAAACAAAATATTTGTTCTCTTCTTTCGCAAAAAGAGAATAAATAAAGGAACGAAATTTGAATTTAAACACTGATTAAAACAAAAATCAATAAAGTGTTGAAACCTGTTATCAAATTCCAGCCATCAATATGATACTAACATCATTCATAGCAGGCAAAATTTTCGCCAAAATAGATTTAGCTCAAGTGTATCAACAATAGTCTTAGACGTTTCACAATCGGGTCAGATCAACACCCATTATTTTATTAGGTTGAAGGAGATATGATTTTTGCTGCTATATGGCTACGAAATTGTTTACCGTTCAATAGATAGGTACAACAGGTATAGCTTAAAAATAATCTATTGAATACTTATATCAGATTTCATCAGCAAAATATATTAAGTATTTGCGCACTGATAACTGTCAGCATCTCCATATTTTAAATATTGTTGTTCGCAAAACATTTTAACCAGTGTGTCCTAAATAAATATTTATCCGCACAACAAAATAATGACTCCTATACCAATTTAATTTACCACTTCAACCATTAAGCAATTCATTTCCATTTATATACATCTTTAAACAATAAAACAGATAATTAAGTACGCACATAATCAACGTACTTGTTAAATCACGCCAAATTGATTTTAAAACAAACAACACCCCATCCATGTTCATTATTAATTTTCTTAAATAAAAGCAGATCTTATTTATATTTACCAAAACGAAGAAGAAATTCTTAGTAGTATCTTCATCTTCAACATATATTTACAAATAAACGAGTGTACCAAAATTTCAGCTCGACTGAGAATCAGTCAAAGATTAGACAGTTTAATTACCAGTAAAATTTATGTTAATCACTCGTGAGATGAATACAAGAGAATTTCATTTAATTTACAAAACTAAAGGTAAAAATTACAAATTTACGATTAACTAGTGCGTCTCCGAATCACATTTATATTTCTAAATAATATTTTTACACCATCTTACATATTATTATGTACATATACAATTTACATGTAAATTTATAAAAAGGTAGATTGAACGATTATAAAAAAAACTACTTTCCATTTACTTTGTACATACAATATATTATAAAGAAGAACAATATGTCTAAGAGTAATTATTGTAACAACAACAAAAACACTATCATGATTTAAAATCTTAACGTTAAAGCTTAACATAGAAAATGAAATTTTTCGTGATTTAGATTTTAACTATAATAATATGCTGCAATACTATATATCGAACATAAGTAGTACGTATACGAATGAGTTACATATGCATGTTTAATTTATACAAAAAGGAAGGTATGACGATGAATCTTGTAAAATATTTCCTCATGTCTCATAAAATTAAAAAGTGAAAAATTGATTGTAATTTTTTTGACAACAACAACAAATCTAATTTTAATAATAATAAACGACAAATTACGTACATATGAAAGTTGAATAAAATGTATGTTAAATGTACGCGCGCGCTCGAGATATGCTATCAAATTAAATTTATGATTTCTCAAAACAGACAACATAAAAAAAAAATCTGATTACATTTTATGTATTTTTGGATGATGATGATGAGCTTTTTTTAAATGATTTATTTAATTTTCTACTTTTTTTGGTTATTTTCTTGTAAAATAAGTTACGTTTGTGTTGTACTTTTATACTACATCGAAAGAAAGTTTTGAAGTTGTAAATCTTTTAAAAAGCTGCGGGTGGGCGCATTTTTGTGTTTTTATTAAATATATGACTAAGAAGAACGAAAGATGATATTTTTATTTCTATGTCCCATCTAAATTTAATTATTTATAGATTGTTATAATGATAATGAATGGGTTATTTAGAGGTTTGTTTAATTAAAATGTAGTAGTTTGATTGTGTTTTATATATCGTAAGTTAATGAGTTCGTTAAGAAATCGAATTAAAAAAAAAAAACTTTATTCATCAAAATCAAAACTAAATAAAATTAAAATGAAAATTAAATTTACTTTAGCTTGCATAAAATACATAAAAAAATTCTTATTCTATGGAATTCTTGTCTAAAGCATATTATGTTACACTTGGAGACAATATATTTGTTGTTGAATCAAGAAAATTGCTCTTCGCGTGTCTCACTCACCCTGAAAGCCAAGAGATGAAGCGTGACATACGCAAAAATTACAACAACTGCTAAGGAAGCGTTGACCGATAGGTCTGGTTCACAAACAGCAGTAATTAAGGAGGACATTAGCTGGTATAAAGCTAGTCCCCTAACTCTCTGAGAAAGGACAAAACTTCTAATAAAACTGGTCCCGGAGTACCAAATCGATATGTCCAGATCCTTGGGGACACTATGTGGACTCCAGGAGGACTTCGTGTCAGACCTGCCTTCGGGCGGAGAGTCCGACACGACGGTGGTGAAGGCGATGGTGTAGATTGATGTTGAGGACAAGGTTGTTGTACATCAATTTATACCTATGCAAGGCAGCTCTGTTGCTCAAAATTGAAGCTAATGGAGTTGACTTTGTTCTGATCCAGGAGCCTTGGTTCATTGGCGACCGGGTTATGGGAGTCAGTTCACCAAATTATAAAGTAATGTTTGATGCAATTTTGGGTGTAAACCCACTTTTTTTTTTCAAGAAAATGTCGTGGGACTGACATGGTGGGTGTTTTGTGAAAAAATGTCAAATAATTAAATTTGCCCAACTGGTCAAGTATTTCGGAAATGTTGGATAGAGGGTAAACCTCACCGTTAGTAAGTTGATTTGGGCTTCTAAACTGGACTATTATTCTCCATTTTTGATCAGCTGCTTGAGATTTTTAGTATTATATGCATTTATTAATTTCAAACATATAGTGGAGTCTGGTACTCTATAGTTTAATATTGATCGGTTAAAAATTCGAATGCAAAGGATCTCACGAAATTTGTAATTGTAAGTTTATCACCTTGAAGGAAGAAATCCTCATTAAATTCTTTGTACATTTTTAAAATTGACTTACGTTCTATAATGAGAACTTTCTATGTATTTGTGATGCAATAATGCTAAACGATTTTCTATTTTGTTGTTCCAGTCTCGCAGATTATAGTCATTAAAATTTTTAATTGGTTACAGAGTAATTTTTAAGTCTTTAATTTTAACGGAATAGCTATTCGTTTGAATCAATAAAACTAATTGGAATGAAGCGGTTTGAATTTACAATTGAACTAGTAATATGCACGTTCTAATTTACAATTTGATTGTAACTACTTAAAATTGTTGTTTTTTCATTTCAGTTAAGTTTGGTTTCATTAATACTTCGAATTGTATCAGCTGAATCCATTCCTTCCTGAGCAATCCACGAATCAATTAAATCTAACTATACAGATGATCCACTTTGTTTGCAAAGGATTTTACATCTTCATCACGCGATTGTTTAATTTGAACCAGTTCAAGTTGAAGTTGTTCTAATAGACATCGCTCACTAAACTGTTTTTCAAACTCCGCTTTTAAATTTTCCGACTAAATCTTAAAGCAGCACGTATATCAAATTTATGTAAATCTGACGGTTAGGAGTTTAACTCCGGAACCATTTTCAAAACAATATAAATATTAAAAGGACAAGATAAAATTAACAACACATCTATCTGCAAATACTTGTGAGGAAGGACTGTGCTCCATTAAAATCGATTATACCCCTCCCTTCCTCCCAAGGTTTTTTGGCGTAATGTTCGTAATTTAGGCCTAGGCAGATGCAAGAGTAGTTCTAGTGGGGTGTTTAAGCCCAATGATATTAATAGTTATTTTTGCTCTAGTTTGAACTCGGGCAGTAGTACCGTCGATTTGTTCTCTAATGTGTCCTCTAATTCGTTTTCGTTTTCAAATATTTCTCTCGAGGATTTACCGTCTGCCATTTGGAATGTTAAGTCGGAATCTTCTGGTCTGGATAACGTCAATTTAAAATTCGTTAAACGAGTTTTCCCTTTCATCTCAAAATATTTGTTACATATTTTTAATTTTATTCTCACATCCTCTTCCTATCCAGATCAGTGGAAGCTAAGTAAAATCATACCCATCCCAAAGATTAGTAATCCTTCAGAGCTATCCCATTTGAGGCCAATTAGCATTTTAAGTTCTCTCTCTAAAGCTTTCGAGATAGTTGTTAAAACTCAAATTCAATCGCATCTAAATAGCAATAGTTTAATTAGTTTCTTCCAATCTGGGTTTAAAAAATTTCATAGCACTTCTACTGCGTTATTAAATGTATGTGATGATATTAGGCGTAATATGAATAATAGGGAATTGACTTCTTTAACTTTGTTAGATTTTTCTAAGGCCTTTGATTCTATTAATCACAGAATTCTTTTTAACAAACTCTTATCTCAGTTTAGATTTTCAGTTTCCGCTGCCAGACTAATTTTTAACTATCTTTCTAATCGTTCTCAGGCAGTTTTTTTCGACAATTCTTTGTCTGATTTCCTTCCTGTAATTTCCGGCGTTCCTCAGGGTTCAGTGCTGGGTCCTCTATTGTTTTCTATGTACATTAATGACATAGAATCCTCTATTAACCATTGTTCATTTCACATTTTCGCTGATGACGTCCAAATTTATAAAAATAGTCGTTTAGATCAGGGTTCTATTGATAGGAATATTTCTCTGATAAATGAAGACTTAAGTAATATCGCTAGTTGGTCGGTCTCTAATAGGCTCGTTTTAAATGCGAATAAATCTCAGTCGATCATAATTTATAAAAAATCGTTAGACACCTCGTCCTTTCCTGGTATTTTTCTGCAGGGTTCGCTAATTAGGTATTCAAATACTGTTAGAGATTTAGGCTTAGTTATTAATAAAACTCTTTCTTGGGGTGACCATTTAGTTAGTATTAGTAAGAGGGTCTTTGGTATGCTTAGTTGTTTGTATAAAGTAGTAGGATTTTCTGATAGTCAGTTTAGGAAAAAAATGTTTTTGTCTTATCTTCTTCCTCATTTTATTTATGGTGACGTAGTTTTATTCGGTATGCTTCAGGAAAATATGAACGTTCTCCAAAGATGTTTCAATGCATGTACTAGGTTTATTTTTGGTATTAGGAAATTCGATCATATTTCTGCCTACTCTAGCCTTGTTTTAGGATGTAGTTTATCTACCTTTTACGAATTTCGCGTTTGTCTTTTTATTTTTAAACTTCTCAAAGCTAAGAAGCCTTGTTATCTTTATAGAAAGTTACTTTTTAGCAGGTCTCATTCCTCAAACTTCCGCCTGATTCCGGCCAAAAATAGTTGTAGGTCGCTAAACAAATCCTTTTACGTTAGGGGAGTTTCTCTTTGGAATTCAATTCCATTGGAAATTAAGAGTTTAGGATCGGCCAAATTATTTAAGTCAAAATATTTGGAGTGGCGTGATTGATGGGCAATACGTAGTTTTCTAAATTTATTTTTAATATTATTGTTATTGTTATTATTGTTAATTTTTAATATTATTTCACCTCTTGCTGTACATTTTATTGTAAATGAGCTATTGCTCAAAATAGAATGTGTATGCATGAGATGGAAATTGTTTGAAAAAATTTAAAAGGTTTTTCTGCCTAATGGAAGCAGCTTCATCATTTTATTTTTGTTCTTTTGTTCCGTTTACTCTGTTTCCATCTGTGCTTTTCCTTTTAATACTAAATTATTGTTAAAGTACAATAAATAAATAAATAAATAAATACAATAAAGACGCTCGGAATTACCTGGAACCTCGTTTTAGACACTTTTGAGTTTAAAATTTCGTCGTTAGAAAATATGCGAAAGCCGACAAAAAGGTGAATATTGGCAGAAGTTGCCAAACTATTCGATCAGCTAGGATGGTTTGCACCGATAATCATCCAAGCAAAGTTATTAATCCAGCACCTATGGTTGGCTGGTGTTGAATGGTATGAAACACTAAGTGTTGTACTAAAACCACAGTGGATTTAATTCAAAGAAAGTTTGAATGAGATCGAAAATATTACTATATGTAGATGGATAGAACACAGACAATAAGGAAAAAATGAACTCCATGGATGCAGCGATACATCAGAGAAAGCATTTGCAGCAGTTACTACAAAACAACAAACTCCGAAGGCACACCAGTAGTTTATCGAATAGCAGCAAAAACCAAAGTCGCTCATATAAAAAACAGAATATCATTGACAAGGTTAGAATTATGTGGTGCCGTGCTATTGGCAAAGTTATTAAAAAAGGTTCAAGATGCCATGAATTTGGAGTACGCTTCTACTTATATGTGGACGGATTCAAATACAAAACTTTTGTGGGAAACCGAACAGCGGAAATTCAGTCACTTATGCAACCAAGTATATAAAATCCAGTTGCAATCCCGCAGATGTAGCTTAACGTGGATTGAACGCTCGACAATTGCGAAACAATGAACTTTGGTGGACAGGACCAAGTTGGTTAAAAAACTAAAATTACCCTCTAACGCTTGAACCACCTGAAGAAGCAGCGAATGAAGAACTAAAAACAAAACTTTACCAAATTTAACAAAATTTTTACGTTGCTTGCTTACCAATACACCTCCTCAACCAGAGTTAATATGAGTGTTCACGATTTTCATCAGCTCTTAAATTCAAAAGAACTATAGCGTACTGCTACAGATTTATTACTAAGTACCCTTAAAAATCGAATACATAAAGTTCCTGGAGAGATACCAAGCTTTTTAACAGTAGATGAACTGACCAGTTCCCACAATGTAATCATAAAAGCAATACAAGAATCGGAATTTGCCGCAGACATTAAATCCCTCAAAACAACGAAGAAAGCTAAAAACAACAGCAAACTATCATCACTAAATTCATTCATTGGCGAAAATGGCTTGTTGAGGATCGGCGGTCAACAACTGATTTTACCTAAAGATCATATTTACTTAAAACCGATCACTCATGAAGCACACCATCTCGTATTACATAGAGGCATATACACTGAGAGAAATGATTCGTTGGCATGAGGTTGCGAGAAAATACTTTCCATTGCGATGAACGAATTGTAGTTGCTACAACATAATTTCGGTAGCACCAATTGACTTGAGGTTGGTACAAACAAACTACGGTAGCCACTAATGCACAGATAGTTGCAACAACTTCGTTTCCAAATTTTCAACTCCGTTGATGCTAATTTCCTAGATATTCGTTGTCAGAACCGAATGAGCCTAATAGTTTTTAAAGTATCAACCTCGTTTCAGTTGCCACAAACGTAATTTTGTTACACCAATTAAACGAGGCTTTTGTGACAACTGCGAACAAAACTAACTGACTAATGCTGTTGCGAGAACAATATTGTAGTTCAATGTAATCATATCATTCGGTTGTTGTACCAAAATATCAAAGTGGAATTATTTATTTTGGAATTCCGTTGCTACAACTAAATATTATAATCGTATTTAGAATATGTCATGTTTAAATAATACAAAATGAGGAGGGTGTTATATGAGGAGAGGGTAGATTCACTATTTGAAAAAATTACAAAATGATTTGTGGTTATTTTGTAAACAAGAACACCACATGAATAATATAAATTGTTTTATAATGTACGCGATAACTGACACCTAATCAATGGCGGATCGAAAACTGCATATAACAAAAATAGCAAACAATTTGTGTAAATCAAAGTACCCTGGAAAACAAGCGATTTTTTGATTCCCCGAACAAACGCAATAGTTTTCTTGCGTTTCAAAAACAATTTTTTATGACGAATTGTAAAAAAATCTAAAGGAATTTCAATGAAACTATGATATAAAATTATTGTTTCTCATTTTTTTTATATGTAGTTTTCGATTTATATGAAATTTTATCTTAATCTAGTTGCGATGACCGAATTGGTGTCGGGACAACTAACTTATCGATTAGTCCAAACGAATTGCGTTTGTGGCAAACTCTACCGCAATCATGACAAACGAATTTCATGTTGGCATAAATACACACGCGAATATAATTCGCTAAGTCAGTACGTTCTGCTTACCACTTAATGTATTAAGCGAGAATTTTATTTTTGTAGTTCGGTCGTAGCTACTTGATAAGTAGGTTGTACTTTTGAGTACGAAACCGAACTACCAATATAATTGAACTCAAGTAAAGGAGGGTTCTCATTTTTGAGCGTCGATACATTTATATTGACTCTGTGGTAAAATAAAGGGTGGGGGGAGGATATTTCTATTTTTTTCTTAATAAAACTAATTTGGTTAAATGAGCTGGCAACAATCCTATTCGGATGGGGAAAACAAATGAATGCGGTTGTGTCAACTACTTCTGATTATGTAGTAACCGAAATAGGATTGCACTAACCGTGCAAAGAAAGTTGCTTTAATAACCAAGTCTGTTATTACAATCGATCAGTGATCACGACAACTATAATTTGTAATATTCCTAAACGAATATTCGATTAATTCAACCGAATGATCGATAAGCTCAACCAATGGTCGGTTGTAATACAGTATATTTCGTTCTTCATACAAGCTAATTCCTTTAGGCTAACTAAAAAGGGTTAGTTACAACTTCTTTTTCAGTTCTGATAAACAATAAAAAGAGGTTGTCGTAAAGTTTAATTAAAATGTATACAGGACCGAATAATTCGGTAGGGCAATTGATTCGGTTGTCGCAAATGCTTAGTTCTCTGGGTGTACAAGCACCCCTAGCGCAAGTATGTACAAAATATTGGATTCTGAATGGTAAACGTCTAGTACGTAATCCACAATTGTGTAAGATCTGCCGCTTTCTCCAATAAGGCCATCGATTACGCGGGTCCATTTGCAATGTGTGTATTCAAAGGAAGAGGAAACAAGTCCTACAATTAAAGCAATTCACCTGGAACTGTGAGTGTCAAAAACAGGAACACCTCTAAATATATACAGTGACAACGGTACCAATTTTGTTGGAGCTCGGAGCGCGCTAAGTAAAGAGTTGCAGCTGGCTAATGGTGAAACGTTAGCAAATATAAAATTATCTGTTAATTCGACGAATAAATTCGATTTTTACCCACTTAATAATTGATCCAATCGAATGGATTAATCGTTTAAATCTTGAGCGAACAATTAGATGCGGATGAATTAAATGAAGAAGAAAAGAAATCTATTTTTAAAATTTGTAAGGATTTTGATGTCGTTTTCTTTATAGAAGGTGATTCAATTTCTATGACAAAAGCAACTTCTCACAAAATTCCTCTAGATGAAAATTCACAAACCATTCATACCCTATCGCTTACCAGAAGCAATGCAACGCCAAAGTTCACAAGTTTCTGAAATGTTAAACAAAAGTATTATACGCACGAGCACTAGTCCCTGGAATTCACCACTTTTGGTCGTCCCAAAAAAATCGACTAATGGTGAAAAAAGATGGAGGATCGTAGATGACTATAGGCGACTTAATGTCAATTATTACTATTGGTTCCGTCTTTCCTCTCCCAAACAAATCAAAAATCATCGACCAGCTTGGAAAGTGCTCCTATTTCAGTTCGTTGGATTTGGCTGATGGATATCATCAGATCGATGAACGACCGCCAAAAAATGACATTTAGTATGAGCACAGGTCATTACGAGTTCAATCGCGTGCCTTTTGGCCTGAAAGGAGCACCATCAACCTTTCAGAAAGATGAACAACGTGTTGGCCGGAATAAATAGCATAACGTGCCTTGTGTATCTCGACGACATTGTTGTGTACGGGTATGACCTTGACGACCATAACAAAATATTAATCAGTGTTCTGGAACTGCTCCGAAAATTTAATCTCAAGCTACAACCAAAAAAGTGCAAATTTCTTAGAAAAGAAACAGTCTATTTAGGTGACGTCATAACTACTACTGGTATAAAACCAGACTCAACCAAAATCGAAGATGTGCAGAATTTCTCCACTCCAGAAAATCAAAAACAATTGAAATCGGTCTTAGGGCTCGCGTCATATTACAGGAAATGTATTGACAATTTCTCAAGTATACCCCAACCCCTCACTGATAGTCTAAGAAAAATTAAAAGCTTTGATTGGACTAGTAATTGTAGTAATATTTTCAATAGATTGAAACAGTCACTCATAAGTCATAACTGTACCTGTTCTGCAGTTTCTAGACATCACCAAGATATTCATGTTACCCACGTTACTTTCACAAAAGGTTCAGTCCGGTGATGAGGAACATGATCTGCCAATCGCATATGCGAGCAGAGTTTTGAACCAAGCAGAACGTCATTATCCCACCATAAAGAAAGAGTGTTTAGCCATTATTTTGGCTGTTAGAAAATATAGACCTTATATCTGTGGAAGAGCTTTCATTATTATAACCGAACATCGACCCTATAGATGGCTCAAAAACATTACCAATCCAGCCTAAATTCCCATTAGATGGAGATTGGAACTGGATGAATATGAATATCAGAATGCACAAGTCGGGAATTTTAAATTCGAATGCCGATACACTGATTAGTAATCCTCAGCAACAAACAGTCAATCACCAAATTGAGGAAATTCACGTCATTACAAGAGATGGCTTCTCATCTCGATTTCGATTCTTCCAATACAACTTTCACTACTAAAAAACAAGACACTAATGAGGCATCTTCGATCAGTGCAGTTCCCGGTGCTCCAACGGATTCTCAAATTCGATCCAATTTAATTGAACAGTGTTTAGACGTGCCAAACTTGGCACGTTTAAAAATTGGCCCGGCACGCCAAAAAATATTAGAGTACTCAAAAATCGTATTAATTTTTACAAAAAAATGAAAAGGTTTTTAGAATTTTGACAAAATCTAACTACTGATATGCTGGAGAAATAGGAAACATGAAATCAATTTGGTCATACAACCACCTTTGGAATGAATGTCAAGTAATATCGACAAATACGGAAAGTTCGAAAATAAATTAGTAGGTGATAACATACATATTTGCAAAATTTGAAACTATTTACATATGTTAGATGCCGATATGTTTCAAAATGGGCGAGTTTAGCGATGTTTTAATCGTAGGCTTCTAATTTTAGTTTATGGTTTGTATAGTACTACAAATTACGAGAATTAAGAAGCACTTTTGCGTTAGTATTTGTTGCGAGAAAGAGGCAGCCATTGGACATTGTCACTCTTTTAGATTGAAAAAGTTCTAAAATCTAAACTTCAGAATCGTTTTACTTCCTCTACTTAAACCTATTTGGCCAATTAGTTGACGATGCCAAATTATCGTGTAACATAATTTTAGCACGCCATTTGGTAATAGTTAAACTAGAAAGATAAAAGAGTTTTGTTCCAAATATCCTAGTGGGTTGGTATTTTTACAGATGAACATTATGAAAAGAATAGAACGGCCCAAGGTAATTATCTCGGAATAACATAAGGTACCGATCCCGCGATAATAAAATTCATTTTAAGCTATTTTATTCGCCATCCTCCGATTTAATTTTATATTGAAAAAATTAAAATAGAACTCTGGTGTATTATGGACGAGAATCTAACTGATCCTTAATATTATATTTAAAATATTTTACGGAATTGGTTTGGCACGCAGAAAAATCAGTTATTTAAAAAAATAATTTTATTGGCACGATAATAACCAACTACTTGCCAACACTGGTTTAGACAGTACCAATTCTGCGTCTAAAGTGATTTTGTTAAAATCTGATGACAATGAAAGGGTGCTGCATGAATTTTACAATACTCCTCCTAGAGCACATCAAGGCATTTTACGCACTTATAAACGTTTGAAGGCATTTTACTATTTTCCAAATATGTTAACTCGAATCCGAAATTTTATCAAAAAGTGTAGCTCTTGTAAAGTAAATAAAATCGGTCCTCAAAATAAACTTCCAATGACAATAACCACTACCTCTAGCAAACCCTTTGAGAAGATTTTCATGGATATAGTCATCCAATCATTACTATCAAATAATAAATACATTCTGACCATCTAGCACGATCATTAGCAAAAGCATTTGTGGAGCACCGCTAATAATTCTCACCGACAAAGGTGCCAATTTTACATCAGAATTATTAAAACGGATATTCAAGCTTCTCAAGATTAATAAAATACAAACGTCTGGGTACCACCCCCAGAGCAACGGAGCACTCGAAAGGTCGCACCGGACCTTGAGTGAGTATTTAAGGAATTTCACAAATGGCGATATATTTAATTGGGACCTGTGGCTTCCGTTCGCTATGTTCAGTTATAACTCAACCCCACATACATCGACAAAGTTCATGACATTTGAGTTCCTCTACGGTGTTAAGCCCAACAGACCTTCATCTGTTTAACGCAAACCCGAGATAAACTATAATTTCGATGATTATTTGGGTGAACTGAAGAATAGACTGCAAACATCGTTTGTCTTGGCCAAGAATAATTTGATCATTCAGAAGGAAAAATCAAAGAGTCTGTACGATCGAAGAGGCTAATGAACAGCGTTTTCATGTGGGTGACTTGGTGTTTTTTAAAAGCGAACATCGGTCAAAACTTGATCCCATCTGGACTGGACCACATAAAGTGATTGAAGATCAATTACTAACTCTAGAATACTGATTTCTTCAAAGCAAAAAAATAAAAATAAAGGCGTACACAATAACAGACTCAAACTTTATTCGGCGGTTGCGGAAAGTGACAATTTTAACTAAGGTGAAATCTCACTATTGAATATAAACTTCGTAAATAAGAAAAAAGGAAATGATCGAATGAATTTGAAAGTTGAAATTAGTTTTTTTTACTTTATTTAAGAACCCATTTTGTATTTTGATGTTCTTTTAAGTACCTATAATTTTAATAACTTTTGCGAATAAATAATTTATTTAGTTTTTAAAATATTTTAATTTTTGGTAATAGTGTTAAAGAAGAAAAGCGCAATGAATTCAAACTGGATGGGATGGATGTTGCATAATGTCATATTCTCCATTGCATCCATTGCGCCTCTATTACCTAGCATGTTAAGTAAAACCGAATGAATGAAATGGAGAACGACGACGAAAGAAGAACGATGTTGATTGTTGTACTACATACTTTTTACACGATCTGCCGTGGGCACTTGGCGAAACACACTTAATACACACATTTTTAAAATTTTTAAAAACACTTGTTAAATATTTCGCAAAATTTCAAAAGGTTTAAAAAATCACTCGATCGATTTCGGCTTGTTAGGCCATCATCAGGAGTATCTACTAAAAAAAAAAATTTAGGGCTTAGGGTTCTTTTAGTTACATAGAATGTTACCATTACTGTCGATCCAAACATATTTCAATAGACCTAATTTTTGCTTTTCTTTTGCTTTCCAGTATACGAATTGTTATGTTTTAGATAATTGGTGATTTACATAAATCGGCCCTTTTTCGTTTTAATTCTAAGATGCTTACATCAAGGTTTTGAATTCTCTTTTGATTATTACGTTTAGTTTTATTTACTTAACACTGAATTAATACACAAATTTGATTTTTTTTTTTTAATTTTTTGTTAACCATTTTATTAATGTTAAGCGGGTAATTTACTGTTTTTTCAGTTTTCACCATTTAAAAAAAACGCTGTCACCAATATTGTTATGCCCGTATACATGTATAGGCCGAGCATAAAAACAAGTAGGTTTTGTTCCACAAATAAAAAACTTTGTATTTAATTTATTTATTATAATTGTTTGATTTAATTATTTATTAGTATTTAGTTGTTTATAAAGTGCAGAATTTATAAATTAAATTATGTAGTTAAATGATTTTAGCTGGTTGACTCTTGACTCTAGACTGATTTTGTTATAATCTCGGAATTATATGTCCTGCTTTTCTGTGAAATTCGCACAGCTCGCCATTTTTTAATCAAAATGGCCTGATCTAAATCGCTGCACTACCTAGTCTCTAAAATAGCGGGCAGATTTCTGATTAAATTTTATTATTTCAGTCTCTTTGAAAACAAAATTAATTTAGAATTTGACAAATTTGGCGAATGGATGCTAAAATTCAGAAAAAATTAGACAAATTAAATTTCCCAGTCATGTAAATAAATCCTTTGTTTCCACCAAGTGGTACATACAATCAAACTAGAAATTTTTCAACTAATCTAATTTTCAACCTTGAAGTTAATTTTTTTTCTTATTGTTCTGTTGTCTTATTGTAAACCTAAATAAAACACGCGGAATCTATGAGTCGAATGACATTTAGAAATCCAATCATAAAAATATTTATTAAAAAATTGTAAGACACAATGCAATAGGTACCAAACTTTTTTTGATACCGTTGAAAATAGTAAAAACAAAAAACGTTTAGTTTAAGAGAAAATAAATTCTAGTAATAATTAACAGCAGCTGATCATTGTGGAATCTTAATCAATTTTCTATAGAAATAATAGTTTCTGGTACTATAGGTGCACCAATAAATAAGTCATTAGCGCCGGATATACGCAATGATATGCACACACACATTTTAAAGAAAGTGTTTCGGGACGCTAATGTGATCTTGAAGAATAAATGATAAACGCGTATAATGTACAAGTAAAAACTATTTACCGTTATATTTATCATGATATCTAACGTAGATTTGTTGGAATAGAGTGAATGTGTCTATGTACAATTAATAATTTATTTTTTTGTTTTGTTATTGTTTTATAGTTTACGTAATGTGTACAAATTATAAAGAATAGTTTTATAATACAATATGGTTTATGTGCTTTTATGTAGGTATGTATATGTAGCTATTTACGTTGAATAACCAGTTTTCCAACTAATATTATTTGTTGAATTTTCTGTTTTTCTGTTTGTTTAAAACGATATCACGAAACTTAAAGAAAAAGTAGAGACTATATAGGTAAAAGGTATTGTCTTTAAGATATAAGAAGGTAATTTAGTTTATGAGCATACAAGGTTTTTGTTTAATGATTTTACCTGGAATTTAAATTAATTAGAGGATAGAGAAAAAACCATTTTCATGTGGCCCTACACATATATGGTTCTTGATTTACCCAGCGGGGCTCACACGTTTCGCATATTTACATAAATTACTTTCAAGTGTACATAATTTTCTTACATATACTTACAGCGATAGGAGTACATAACATAATATTTACGGAATTTAAATGGTTCATTATGCTAATTTGATATTATTAAGATATGTTGTAGATATTTCTTTATTTTATTTTTTGTTATTGTAGGTGTCTTATAATAGCACGACCGGGGCATGATTTATGTAATGATTTGGAATTAATGAATTCTTTGTTTTTATCTTTATAGCTTTGTACAAACTATGTACATACATAATATTCTTGAACCGTTAGAGTCCAATAACCATTCGATGTGTAAATTTATCCTGGTGTGTCTTTATATTATACATGTGTACGGAGCGCGATGGTGTAATAAGAGATTTATCTTATTAAAAGACATAAAATGTTTGCTGCTAATTGGATATTATCTCGTTTTGCTTGTTTGGCGATTTTATATTGTTGTTTAAGATCATTGGTTAAATTTGGTGGGTTGACAAGTTTATACAAGTTCTTCAGCAAGAATTTAAATTAAATAGAAATGAATGATATAGAAGGCGGTGTCACTTTTACCACTGCGCCGATAATTTTAAGTAAGTCTGCTTACAAATTTATCTTCGAAGGCAAGGAATCTATGGCTTTGGAGCGTATACTTCCAAGCAGTGACTATAAGCGAAAAATTAGAGCATAACGGATAAAATCCAAAAATGATTATTTTTGGGACGCAGTTATTTATTTAGCCCTTCTAACTCCAAATTTCTTCAGATAAAAACCTTAAAACTGATTACTTTCGGTTTTCCTAAGCCCAAGGCAAATAGTACAGAAGTTAAACAACAAAGAGAAGCTAACAACTCTTTAGCTAATTGAAATTATTGGAAAAGTGGTAATGTAAGGCAGCAGAACTACAAAACTAAACTCTTGAAACTAACGAAATAATAACATTATTGAAATAATTCAGATATTTTAACGCCATGAAAAACGCAAAGAACATAACCATAACAATATCGAGATCGAAAACAAAGACCGAGCTAATTTAATAGAAGCTTTCCAAATGCTTATCTAGAAAAAGGAGATTTTCTAAAAGTATGGAAAAGGATTTAAGCATTTGTAATAAATATTAGCTAACGGCCTTTCAGGCTATTCTTCACGAGCCTGATGTTACTCTGGAATGTCAAAAAGAAGTTAAAATAAGTTTGCTTCCTCTGTGAAGGAACAAAATCATCGAATTAGATGCATGACAAAGCAAAGACTTCAGAACACAAACAACTGACTTCATTCTCGCGTTGATATACCCAAAACTAGAAAAAAAAAAAGAAGAAAACCCTACATCTAACCAATGTCAGTTTGGAAAGGTATATGAACTTATTTGAAGGAATAGAGGCCTAGAAAAGAAAGGCTCTCGAAAAAGATGAATGTTAAATACACGCCACACCTGTACAAACTCGAATTTCGAGGTAGTTCGATCAATTTTAAATTTTTGCTTAGTATTTAACATTCAAAATTAACAAATTTTAAATGTATCATTTTTCCAAAATCCAGATATTTTCGAATTTAAAATCGAAGAATTAACAAATTTTCGACTCGTAACTAATACATTAGTATCGAAATTTAAAAAACATTTTGATAATTCGAATTTCAATGTTTAACAAATCGAATTGGAATTTATGTATGTATTTATAAAAATTTCATTTCAAATTTCAAAATTCTAGAATTTTAATAAGAATTTTATTTTGAAACCAAATTTTACGAATTCAATAAAAAATTCGAATTTCGATTTAGCTTATCGAAATTTCATTTATTGATATCGCCATTTTGTGTCGCCAAAATTTTAAATTATTTCGATTTTTCTCGAAGAACCCAAATTTTAGGATCAAAATTTCAAATTTAAATTTGAATTTTAAAAATTATGAAATTTTTTGAATATTTTAATAACATTTTGTATTTATAAATGCATGGGGATTATGCAATCTGAATTACACCGGTGAACTAGACAGAAGCTCATCTGGCTTACAAGATGTGTAATTATTTAAATATCCACTTGGTTTTAATTACAATTCCATTTCATTTTATTCGAGTCGACCCCATGCGTTCGTTTTGCTCTTAGATATATAAATTTGGCTTTTATGGCTTGCCTTGGTTTGAGTTAAAGAGGTTTTCGTATAAAAAATTTTCCTAAAGCACAGCCGATTTATGAAGCTAAAATTATTTGAGATATTTATGCACGAAGAAAAAAGGAAGATTTAATTTTAAAATATTCTGGAAAATGGGATTTAATTTTAGGAAGGAAATGTTCATTTTTTAGAATATTTTAAAATTAAATCTTACTTTACAGAATTTCTTCTCGTTTAAACTTTTCGTTTAAACACATTTCAAAATTCCCTAAAAATTAAATGAAAAACTTAACCCAAAAAACAAAAAAATCAATTTTGGGACATTTTTTCATGTTCTTTAAACACCATCCGTTGGTTACGGTTTGAGACATTACCAAGCGCTATGAATTTATACAAAATTCGATCTGGAATTAATGACTGCACTGTTGGTCAATAAACTATTTATAATTATAGGTTTTGCATACATGAACTCCTAAGGCCTATTTATCAGAAAAGTAAAAAAAAACATCATTGGAATAAAACAATTTGCATAATTGTATGGTCATATTCTTACCTAAAGCCAGTGCCAGGCCCACCAAGAAATTAGCAGCATAAAAAACTTAATTAATTACAGAACTTGTGAATGTCCCTCTAAATCGTCCGTATTTTTTTACTTTTCTTTACTTTTATTTGAATTAAAGCAAAACAGTTTCGGTAGTGGACACATAAAATCAAAACTATTCTAGAATTCAAATACTAAACTCACTTATAATTTGTGGTGTAATTGGGTGTCTCAATATAATTTGCACAAATTTGACCTACGGGGAAAACAACTTAGGTACAAAATAGCAAAATTGTAAGTACTATAACCAAACCGGTAAGGAATTGTGTAGATGTCATTCAAGAAAAAAAAAGCTGCGTCTTGGAATCATTTTCATTAAACAATTTTGCAGGGATGTAGGCAACCGTACTCCTGTAAAATTGTTATAACCTGTAAAATATCAACAAACTTTCTATGGGAATTTAGCGAGGCTTCTATGTCAAAAAGGTTGTTAAAGTTGCGTGCCTTTGAATTTAAAATAAAATACAGTTTTCAGCTTTATCGAACATTTGCCACCGCCTTCAAGTTAAACTTTTATCCCAGAAAAATTTAAAATTACCTCCTACCGCTAACTCAGAAGAATAACTCAGAATTGTTGCTACATAAATGTTATCTTTTTCACCTATGATCGCGATAACATGTTTTAAAATTACAAAATGAAAAAAAAAAATATTCTGCCCAAGATTACAGCGGCCACAAAATTGGCTTTTCGATAATAGTAAAGGACCCAGTTTTGGAAAAGCAGTTCCAGAATTGGCCAAAAAGTAGCACAATAAGAAGCGTTGCATAGTAAAATTCAAAAATATTGAATTGAGAAAATTGAGTATGTATATTACGCAATTCAATTGTGCGTGAATACCGGTCTTTAAAGGCCGTATATAAATCTTAATTGCAAATTACTAAGGGACGGCGTTTAAAATAATATCTCGCTATTAGTGCGAAGGATGTTGAAGAGATAAGCTGTAGGAGACATAAAAATGAAATGCTATATAAAAAAGAATTGGGATATCGGACACAAAAGATAATTGACGTTAATTCTGATTTTGCACTGAGTATATCAGCCAATTCTCTATTTGTGAATGCGAAATGAACGGATCTAATTCGATTCAAATATGGATCCAATACTTCGAAGATTCGAATACGTTCGAATCGAATTCACGAATAGGACCCTGAACAAACGTTACAACTTTTGAGAAAATAAATTTTGAACATTGTGGATGGTATTTGAATGGAGAATTCTGAAAAGATTTTCAACAATATACTAGAGATGTATGTATGCGATTTTAATTGCTATTCAACATATTTCAGTTCTAAATAAAATAACATTATTTGTGAGTCTGTGATTTGACGGATTGAGGGTAAATGATTTATAACCAATTGTGAAGTATGTAGTACCAAATTTAAGAAACCCCGTGACATCGTTTATAGGGTTTGCTCAAAATAACGCAAAATCTTTGTAAAATGCCCATGGTTGATTTGGTGATCTATACTTGCGGGAAAAGTGTGATTCGACACGAAAGTGTTCTTGCAATAACCCAATTGAAGGAATTATAGTATAAATTGCTTGAACATCCACCAGACCTGGCTAACTCTAACTTTCATATGTTCCCAAACCTCAAAATATTTCTACGTGGAAAGCATTTTTCATCGAATGGAAAGGTTGTAGCTGCCATAAAGGAGTATTTTGAAGGTCTTCCGGAAAACAACTTCAGAGATGGGATAAATGACTTCGCTGGAAAATCGCTGGGCAACTGAATACTGAAGAATAAAGTTGTTTTCAGAACTAAACGCTTGGTTTTTTTCATTTCAGTTTCACGAAGTTTTCACATCATCTGGGACTGAAAAATCAAAACCTACCTAGTACTAAATTATTTTTAGTTGTACTAGGGTACCTCGAATGTCCATATTTTGGTTTACAGAAAATACGAAAAAAAATATTATTTAATCACAAAATATTCACACGTTTTATAAAATTTTTCACACGTTTCACACGTTTTATAAAAGGAATTCATGAATCGCAGCAATTTCTATCAGATAAATTCGAAGATCTAAGAGCTGAAAACAATAGAATCATACAGGAGAATAGTACGTTAAGAAAAGAAATTGAATTGCTAAACACAAAACATACTGAGCAAAGCAATATTGTGCGTCAATTGAAACCTAACTTAGACGTAGAGTTAAGCAAACATATTCTGATAACGGAAATGCCAGATCACAAAACTGAACCTAAAGTTCTACTTGGTAAGGTTATGCAAACTCTTAAAGTGAACTACACAGATGCTGACGGTTATTCTGCTGCTTATGAGGAAGCTTTGGTTACTAACAACCACACCTTCGGTAATACAATTATGGAAAAATCTGAGTATGTTCCAACCAAAAAAAAAAATCTACTTGCTACAAATTGCATCCATAGGTCAAGTGGAACTAAATCTGCTGTGCTTCAAAATTATAAAGAAAAAAAAAATTTAAGTTGTTTGGACCAGAAATCGACTTTGCTAACAGCTCCTGACAAGAGAATATAATATACTTAAGGGAACAGTTAACACCTTACAAGTCAATACTATTTCGTGAAGCAAGGAAAATCAAGGAAGAATCTAATTTAAAATATTTGTGGATTACTATGTAGTACGGAGATTCACCTAAGATGACAGTACCAAAGTTTATATTGTCAAAACCAGAAACGACATTCCTAGATTAAAACAAATTTTTTCTAAATGATTACCTTAAACTGTAATTCTGTTAATATCATTATTGATA